>PVJL010002418.1:0-200045 GCA_004026885.1 Lyroderma lyra
TCCCTGATAGCTAATGAGGATGAGCATTTTTTCATATGTCTGCTGGCCATTTGTATTTCTTCGTGGGAGAAGTGTCTGTTTAGTTCTTCTGCCCACTTTTTAATTGGGTTGTTTGTTTTTTTGTTGTTAAGTCTTATCAGTTCTATTCACACTATTACAAGTACTAAAAATTAGATAAAGTGAAAATAAAGGAAAATACTGGAAATACATAATTTTAATAATAAAAATAGATTTTTATTTTTAGGAGAATAAAGTTATGTGAAAAACTCTTACTTACTAGAGAAACATTATTGCAACTGAGTCCAATTTAAGTTTAGGGGGTTGAATATATGAAACAGTATGAGGGTATTTATTTTACTCATTTTCAAATGCAGTGTTAACCATTAAAATATGTCGTTACTTTTAAAAAGTTTGTATTCAAAGCAAACCTTTCAGATCAAAAAATATTTTTGGAAATCTAAGAATTTTAAAAATGTATCTGTAAGGTTATGTGTGGGTTAAACATTGTTCCTGTTAAAATTTAAGAATCTTCATTAGTTAGGAATTGAATTTTTTACTGTAAGTAATAGAAAATGTAACTAAAAATAGTTTAAACATATTGGAGTTTACATTTTTCTTACATAAAAGAATTCCAGAAGCAAATAATCCAAGACTAGTACAGTCATAAAATATTAATGCCTTTTTCTCATGCCCAATCATCTTTATCAGCAGGTTTGTCACCTGATAGCAAAAATGGCTATTCCACCTCCAGTATCACTACAGTAGACTAGGAAGAATAAAGAAAGCACAAAGGACAAACTGCACATTTCAATTTCTTTTTAAAGTGTTTTTTACAAATCAGTCTGCAAAATTTTCATTTATATTTATGGGCCACTACAACCTCTTTCTCTATTGCTTTTGGATATACTATGAGTAGCTGGTTATGTCCACCTAAATGTCTAAATAAAAGTGTACACACAGATTCAAAGTTACATATATGTTTCATGTAAAAATTTTATTTTAAATAATTGTTAAGAAGTATTACTATTTATACCAATTGCTGATTCTCTTAGAAAGAAATCCATTGCAATAATGGAATGCAAAAATTTGAAATAGAGAGCAATTATAGTTTAATGGTAATAATCAAATGTTTTCTTCAAATTTAATAAACTAAGAAAAACTATTAAATAGTGAGTTCCAGCATGAACACCATGTGCCCTAGACACTAATTAAAATAAATATCTATAGATATTATATATAGGAAGTCTTTCAAAACATGATATCCAGCTATTTTTGGTAGCCTTTGGGCATAAATGAATTTCAATTCCAGACAATTTTTTAATCTCCCTTTCCATCTGGTTTCTAACAAACAAAGGCAGGCAAATTTAGCATGCATTTTAAGATAAGCATAAAACATACAGAGCATCATTAACCTACCACTGATGACCTTGGGATATTAAGTGCTTCATGCTAAACTAGGAAATGTATTAATCTATTTCTTCTTTCATTCAACAAATATTTACTTGAACCAATTAGGTAGCCCCCTATGCACAGTGTGGTGGTATCATTGAGAAGCTATGATTCAACTTAGCATTTGGAAATATATTCTATGTAATTAACTGTTTTGTGGTTGATCAAAGTAAAAATAAGTTGTTTGTTTTGAAAAGTTTGTCATGTTTGATTAAGAAACTCTCTGTGAACTATCAGCACTAGGTTTAGTATAATTATCTTGATGATGTAAGGAAGTTTAGGAGGCACTTAAGTCAGAAGAAATAGCACAGACATAAAAGGAAGATGAAATTAAACAATGCGTAAAATATCTTTCTCTTACAGGTGGGATCTAAGAAAGGCTGTACTTCACAAATATTACTCTTAGTTTGAGAGCTATTAGAAAAAAGAAAGGGTCAAGAGCACTTTTGCTTTAAAAGCTGACCTGGAATAACTATTTAAGGGTTATAGGCAAGTAAAATATTCTCATTGGGTAAAGCAAAGGCTGCAATAAATAAATAATTTTAATCTAGATCTGCTCCATACACTGTCAACTGTTGGAATGGACAAGCAGCTAGTTCAGGTGCTTACAAGTCAAAATGTGAATGTTGTATGTATAATTCAAAACCCTGAGTGAGCTGAACCTTTATTTGGATGAAGTATGTCATCTTAATTCTCATATCAAGCCAGGAGATGTGTGTTGATTGATTTATTATCATCAAATGATAAATTTTCTGAAGAATAATATATTTTCCCCAACTATAAAATAGCTTACAGGAGAATTATATCGTAGAAAATTTTATCTTATACAGAAGAATGTCATGATTAAGATACTGCAAAGATAAAGAAAGTATAGGTCCAGATAGTAAATTTCTTACATGAGATATAAGAATCTTCAAAGAGCTGGAATAAATAATCATAGCACTTTCATATAGAGTGTTATTTTTTCTTTCTTTTTCAATTATTGTTATTATGATCAGTGTTACCAAAGCCACAATCATGACTATATTTAGTGAGTTTCTCCAGGGAGAAGAGATATATAAATCTAACATTATTTATCTGACAAGCAAATGTTGGTCAGATAACAAACAAGATAATTCAAGATTTCTTGATGGACAGCTAGGGACTTTCATTTTGTTATTTATTTATTTTTTATTTAAGTATAGTTGATATATAGTCTTTTGACTATATTAGTTTCAGGTATACAATATAGTAATTCGACATTATTATACCTTACAGCGTGATCAGTGAGACTCACTAATACTAGTAATCATCCTTTATAGTGCAAACTTATCACAATATTATTAACTATATTTCCCTTCTTTCACTCATCCCTCATCTCCTCCCTTTTGGTAGCCATTCCTCTGGGCTCTCTTTTTATGAATCTGTTTTCGTTTTGTTTTCAGATTCCACATGTAAGTGAAACCATTTGGCATTTGTCTCTCTCTGCATGACTTATTTAACTTAGCATAATACCCTGTAGGTCCATCCACATTGTTGCAAATTACAAGATTTCATTCTTTTTATTGGTGCATAATATTCCATTATTACATATATATATATATATATATATATATATATATATATATATATATCACATTATTTATCCATTCATCTATCAAAGGACAACTAGGTTGCTTTCATATTTGGCTTTGGTAAACAGTACTTCAATGGCAGAGGCTTTCAAAAAGCTAGCTTTAAAATATGAGTTTATTTTTTAAAGAAATATTATATATCATATATAGCATATGCAGAGTGTGCCAAAAAAAGTATACACATTTTAAGGAAAAAAAAACTGTATTAAAATTGTAATACTCAACATATACCAATAAATTTACTTCTGCAGTTAAAAGAGGTGCTCAAAGTGGTTACCATCAGCATTCAGACACTTCTGATTATGGCAGACTACAAGTTGACCGAAGTATTCACTTGTATCACTGCGCATGCCATCTCAATTTCTTCCCAAAGTACTGCCCATGTATCCGGGTTTTCTAAGGTACATCATATATTTTAAGGTCCCTAAAAAGTAGAAGTCAAGGGGTGTTAAGTCCAGAGAACGTGGGGGAAACTCAAACAACATTCTTGAATTTCAAACACCACTTCAAAATTGTCTTGCCTTCCTAGAATGACAACCGTGCATCTGTCATTTTCTTTGTCCTGCCTGTGGCATGGTGATGCTAGCATTCATTTGATTAATGCCATCTTTTAAACGAATGTCATAGTACACTTTGCTGCCATAATTTAATTCAACTTCAAAAAATAATACATAGATAACATTTTTTAAAATGTGTATATATGTTTTTGGCACCCCCAGCTTATATCCTACAAATACTTTTAACTCTTCAATTAATAATTTCTATCTCCCACCACAGGAAAAAAAAATAGATAATCATAAGAACAGTGTTTTTGCTTCTGTGATTGGTTGATTTAATAAACATCAAAATATCATAATTTAAAATATAACAATGTTTGAATTATGCTTTAGTGAAGACATTTGATTCTAATCAAAAGTTGAAATTATTAATAGATGTCAAACACAATATTGTGTCACAAAACCACAATAAGCTTTTTAGTAAAGATAACACAATTATAATAAATAAATTACTAATGAGTGTAATTTACTGTAAACCGCACCAAATATACTTAAAAATTATTTTTAAATTAGTTTTGTCACTGTGTACTACACTGACCATAAGTCTTGCTGTTTTTATATTGGAAAAACAATAAATAAACACATGGACTATTATTTGCAGCAATAATTAAATTGCTTCAATTTATATATTCACATTTCATAAAGGTATGTTTTAATATTAGGCAATAAAGCAGAAAAGAAGAAATATCTGAAAGAAATAAATGACAGATCAATGAAACCACATCAATTATTGATAGGAAATACAGGTAGGAAAGTTAAAAATATTTTTTATTGGCTTACTTTAGCTAATAGTAAGTGCTTTACATCTTTATTTGTTATAATAATAATAATATATTAATATGGATAAGGATGCACAATTTGTATAAAAATTTAATAAAAGATGGGATTTCAGAAAATTTCTCCTCTAGAAAAAATATTATTGAGTGATAATCTGCCAGACTTCTGAAGGGCATGTTTTTCTCAAGTTGTTTTAATTTTTGAGAGAGAGAATCAAGTAAAAAATACAAGTTATTTTAAAATCTAATATAAATGATATGAAAATGCAGGATATTCTCAGTAAAAGCATATATAATATTTCATAGGTTTAAAGGAGGAATGGGGAGACAGTTGTGACTGGAGAAGACATAAAAAACTTTATAAAGAAAATAGATACATATAATGTGTTCTGAAAGTTTGTTTTAATTTCTTAGAGCCGTATTTTGCTGACACACGCACACTCACCAAAAGCTTGCCATCTGCCAGTCTGAATGCATACTCGTAGGTCTGTGGATTCAATTAACAGGCCAGAATGGAGATAGTTATTTTTCACTTAGTTTTACAAACCCAGAGCGGAAAAATAAAATCTACATGATCTAGATGGCAGGACTTTTGAGACGAGCAGTGTGAAGGATTACTCTTTGAGCTTCATGAATCTATGGCTGGAAAGAGAGGTACAATAAAGAATTCGTATTAGGCAAGGTAAAAGTCTAAAGAAGTGAAGGAGAGAGGGACTGTACATGCAATAATTGCAGGATACTGAATAGGCAAGTAGAACACAGAAGATCACTTGTACTGTAGTAGCGGGGAAAATGCAGTGATCGATAAATGACTTTTGTGGCAGGCCGTGTAAGCTTTGAAAGCTTTCAGTGCAGGCAATTGAAATATAACTGGATGTTGTAGTATTTGTCAGGATTTTTCTGGCAAATGACAGATTACTTTATGGAAAAAGGAATGCCATTTAGAAGGAAATTTCAATATTTTGAAAGTAAGACAATGTGAGAGGATACAAAGCACTTAGTGTTTATACAAAGATCCTGGATTTTATGTGCGAGGGAATGAATGGTGTAATTTGCATTTTAGGAATTCTACTTCGCAGTGTGGATACCATATGAAGGGGAGGTGAGGTTGGAGTCAAGAATATCAGTTTGGAGACTACTACTTGATTCAGAGGAAAATAATCATGTCAGAGAGAAGAATATAGATTCAGTAAATACTTCAGAGTTTGACTTGTCAGTAGTCAAGGACATTGAAAATGAGCCTGTTAAAGGAGAAAATGAAATTAGAGGACAGTCATGGCTTTCTGGCTTGAGCAAGTGAAAACAGTGTCATCTGAGATGTAACAAGTAATTGGCATGAGAAGCTTTATGACAGTGGAGGGTAGTGAAGAGTGATGGGTTCAGTTTAGAACAAATTGGAGGAACAGGGACTCTCATGCACTGCTAGTGGCAACACAAAATGTTACAGCTACTTTGGAAGACAGTTTGGCATTTTCATACAAAACTATAAATGTATTGTGACTATATGATCCAATAGTCATGGTCCTTGGTGTTTACCTGAAGGAAGTGAAAATTTATGTTCACATAAAAATGTGTACATGGATATTTATAGAAGCTTTATTTATAATTGTTCAAACTTGGAAGCAGCCAAGATGCCCCTCAGTAGATGAATATATAAATAAATTGTGGTGTACCAAACTTGTAATATTATTTGGTACTAAAAAGAAACAAGCTATCAAGCCATGAAAAGATGTGGAGGAAACATAGGCACATTACTAAGTAAAATCTGAAAAAAATACACACCTTGTGATTCCAACTCTATGACATTTTGGAAAAGACAAACCTATGGCAACAGTAAAAAAAAATCAGTGATCGCCAGGGGTTAGGAGGGAGAAATGAACATGTCTAGCACAGAGCATTTTAGGGTAGTGAAACTCTTCCACATGGTGCGACAATGAAGGGTACCTGCCGAACATTTATCAAAATTCATAGAGTGTGCATCATCAAGTGAACTCCAATGTTAACTATGAAATTTTGGTAATGATGTGTCAATATATATTCATCAAATGTAACAAATTTGCCACTACAGTACTGGATGTCAAAAGTAGTGTAAGAGTAAGTGTGTGTGTGTGTGTGTGTGTGTGTGTGTGTTGGTGTGGTGGACATAGAGTATATGGGCCCTCTCTGTGAGTTTAAAATGGCTTTAAAAATATTAATTAATTTAAACACACATACACAACTTCATGTGAGTTTGGTAAATTTCACATATGTATATATATTGTTTTTTTATGACACACATTGTTCCAGAATGGTGGCTATATTATATCTACACACACACACACACACACACACACACACACACACACATCTCATATATATATCCTCTCTTATGAGATATTCATATATATGAGATATATAAATCATATATATCATATGATATATATATATATATATATATATATATATATATATATGAATATCTCATAAGATAGGAAAAAACAGAAAGAAAGGGTAGAGTAAGTACAGAAATTAATTAGGAAACAGAATACGTTCATAGCATTTACTGTCCTACTTTCATACACCACAGTTTTGGTTTGAAGTTTGTAACAAACTTTTGTAAAAAAATGTATTCTATTCATTCACACATTTCACAGTGATCATACAATTAAATATGTTCTTGAAGAGTCAACAGTTATTCTTTCAGGACAATGCTACTATAATAAAGCCCTTGATGGAATTGTTTTTGCATAGTTGCAATGGGGCTTTGCTTCCTGGGCTCCTCCTATCTTAGCATTTTCCCTGCATAAACTGATAAGGTATTTCACAGAAGCAATTTTGCAGGAGTGGTGGGGTGGAACAATAAAATGCAGTTCATTTATTAACTCTCCTTATTTTATTTAACCCAGTGGCAGAATACAACATAATGTATCCTATATGAAGGACTCTATATATAGATCAGACAATCCAACAAACATGTACGTAACTAAGTTTTCTGGTGTAATTCTCCATTGAACACAAAATGTCTTTGCATGTAGTCAGTCATCCAGGCAGTCAGAGAAGAAGAATGGCTTTAGCTTGTCGTGAGCTTCTGCACCCTGAGTTGCATTTACATGCTGTCCATCAAAACTGAATTCATGCAGTGAGACAGGGAAACAGAAAAGTAAAGACTAAGCAAAGTAGATGGGACTTCTTTGAGGTGAAATACTCTTACAAGTCCCTGAATGTGTTTTGACCCAAGTTACTGCATACATACCTCAGAAAAACACTACCTTTGTTTATGTCAAATAAAAGAACTACAGCAAGTTATTAATCACTCAGACGATGTCACATGTACACGTTTACATCAGCGTAGATTTCAGTCAATATGACCACTTCATTTACTTTAAACGTGAGTTTATGAACTGTGGCAGGCAAATGTGGCACAGTATACAAAATACGCAACCATGCACACACTCATATAAGTGCTCTGTGAAGAAATCTTTTGATGTTTAATAGTAACCTCCAACTTTATGTAAGATCATAAGAAAACCTAAATTTCTCATTTTACATATCTTTTTTTTTAATTAAACTTTCATTTCTTTGTCCTCTATTTTACTATCTGACTGGGTAACTTGGCACAAATAAGAATAAATACATGACTTCTGTCCCGAGAAACACATATACACACATACACAATTATAGTACTTGAGGAATTACAACTCTTAGAACATTATAAACTTGATAATATAAGGCTCAGTCTTCTTAATGGCATACCACTGCTGTATTTTGGTCAGTACAGATTTTAAGTTCAAATGCCAACATTGTTCAACTGGATTACTTAAATAATAAAGCCAGACAAAAGGGATCTGTGGTAAAATAATAAAGCAAGCGCCATCAGCAATGGTGTTTTGCAAAAAACTGTATGGCTAAGTTATGTCATATCTTCTAATTTTCTAAAGAAAAATCTGAAAATGAAGATTTTTGCCTTTAAAAGAGCTGTTATATAAAATGTAGGCAATTAATCATAACTACTACACACATATATGTATATACCTCTTCATTTCTATAGAATAGTGCTACCCAAAGACTCGTCTTTGACAACATCAAAGTATGCAAATCATTTAATAATATGAATAAAGTTATTTGAGGCATATGATTTAAATATATGTGTAGTATTTCAAAAAATCAAGTTAAAATTCTAAGAAAAAATTTTCATTCACATCTAGGGAAATGCAAAGTGATTGCATTCAAGTTGTGAAATCTATGTTGTATATGTAAAATGTTTTATAATTTGCTAAAGTAAATTATTCTTTATGTAGGTTTATGCTTTGAAACAAATCATTTAATTTCATTGGGGTAACATTGCTATTAGTAAAATTACATAGGTTTTAAGTGTATACTTCTATAATACATCATCTATATTTTGCATTGTTAAATTTTTAATGCTCACTATAAATGTTGCTGTTAAAAATGTAGAAAAATGTAACAGTTATTTACTACTAACATAGTTTAAGTGCATTCTCTTTCAATAATGTTTATATATTTAATTTTAAAAACATTATCTCTGTTAAAAATATTGACAAATGAATATGAACATTAAAACCATGCATATCTGCCAAAGAGATAACCAGTGTTAAAACTGGTAAATTCCCTTCCTGTCATTTTATTTGCATCCATGTAACCAGTAGAAAAATGATAGTAAAATTGCATTTACAGTTATCTGATCTGTCTTTTTACTATTATAATACAATGACCACTTTATATTGTTAAATGGTCTTTGAACATTTACTTTTTAATGGCAGTGTGATATGCATCATATAATTGCACCATAGTTTATGAGGCAAAACTCATAGTATTAGATATGTGTCATGCTCCCAATATTTTACTATTATAAAAAAATGATATAAAGGGCATCTCTATTTATCAGTATTTCTTGGCATCATTAGGACAACATGTTAGAGAAATTCTGAACCAGAAAACATAAACATATTTACTGTCAGAAGACTTTCCACTATTCTATCAAAATTTTCATCTCAACACAGTCCTGCCTGCCATACATACTAATAATAAACAAAATTGTGTCAATTTGACTTATGAAGCTCATATGAAATCTTTATTCTTGATTGTTTTTTAATGAGTATGAGCATATTTTGCTGTTTGCTATTTGTATTTCTTCTCCCAGAAATAATCTTTTCATTAAATGGATGGAAAGAATGTGATTGGTTATATATTTTTAAGTATGCATGTTTAAGAATAGTAATCCTTTCTCTATCATACTTGTTGCAATTATTTTTCTATTTTTTTATTTTTAAAATAATTTATAAAATTAAAAAATGTATAGGAGACTACACGTGGCTAATATGTACATACCTATGTCATTGTGCAAAATATGTCAATATAAAAAAACCCAAAACAGACTTATTTGTATTTGTCCTAGGCATATAATCATTTATCTATAGATTTAATTTCACTTTATGAGAGATTCCATTATCTGTGTCAATGTAAGAACATTGTCTTTAAGTTCTTCTCCCTACAGAAAGTAGATTACATGATTAGCATAATAAAAATGCAACAAACTAAGGAAAGTTAGGCAAAATAACATGATTCAGACTTAGTAAAAATGGGAAAAAACTGCCAAATATAAATAAGATATGAAGATTTCTTTAAAACATTCCTTGTCTCACCTTCTGTAAATATAATTGCTACCAGAAAATTCAATATTAAATTGGGTCATAATTAAAATAGCTCCATCAATGTTTGGAAAGAAGAATTTCAAATGATCTTTACTTTCATGCAGCAAAGTAGAGAATGATTTTAACACTCAAAACCACCTTCAAACTCTCCTGGAAGAATGAGCATACAATCGTGTTTGTAGAAGCATGTAATTATGTTGCAGAGATTTATTCTTGTGATTGTCAATTTGAAATTGGGATCTTTGGCAGTAGGGAAAGGGAAAAAATAATTGATACAATGTAAAGTATGACCATATCATACACCACAGCTTTTAAATGCACACCTCCTGTACATTTTATTCAACTATGTGTCAACATCTTCCAAAATAGAAAAAAAATGCTTCATTGAAATGGATATCTTGAATAATTTATGAGATATCTTCATGGTATATTATAAAGTCCAATTTAAACTTATGTCAGTTTATGCAGCTTAACCTTTGCCTCTCAAGAATTGCATTTTTTTAAATTTATTTTTACTGAGATGTAATCAGCATATAACATTGTATAAGTTTAAGGTATACAATGTCCTTATTTGGTACACTTATATATTGAAATATAATTGCCACTGTAATGTTAGCTAACACCTCTATTCCATCATATAATTATCATTTACTCTTTGTGGTAGTACAATTAAGATCTAGTCTCCTGGCAACATTGAAATTTATAATATGGTATCATTATCTATAACCACTATGCCATGCATTAGCTCTCCAACACTTACTTATCTACTGGCTGAAAATTTGTCAATGGATT
Organism: Lyroderma lyra; assembly: GCA_004026885.1. NCBI lineage: Eukaryota > Metazoa > Chordata > Mammalia > Chiroptera > Megadermatidae > Lyroderma > Lyroderma lyra. The sequence goes on from PVJL010002418.1 coordinate 10,839, forward strand.
GCATTTTTAATAGTGAGCAAGAAAGCTAGATAAATATCAATTAAGATGGTGTATAACTACACACAGTGTGAAATTGTTGGGAAAGGAAAGGTTAATGAATTATTACCATTACATTTTCATTCATTTAATAACAATGTGTAGTTGTTTATATAAGTAATCGGAGCAATAATGTTTGCTTGGTATCATTTTGAGATCCAAAAACACTTGATAAATATTAACAGTTTATTTTGAATCATATTAACTTTAATTTAATCAGTAAGTCTTATTTAAAAGACACAAGATGCATTAAAGCATAATAAATAAAGAATAATAAATATTAAATCAAATTGAGAAGCTTCTGGATTTTTACGTAGTGTACCAATCTATCAGTAGAATATCAGTGGATAATTATTAAGAATCAAGAATTAATCACTCAAATTATTGTTATAAAAAATCTATGGGTGATTATTACTGATTAAAATCAATATAATCATAAATGATGTCACAATGGGACAATTTAACATTGATTTTTTTTTTATGGAGAGGTGATGAAATAAATTTAAGAATAATTGGAATAAAGTAAATATTAATTGGGATCTAAGAAGGATTAAACTTCAAATATACTAGAATAATTTGTCAACATTATTTATATAAACCATTCATAGGAACCACCTAATTCAAGTTGGCTTGAGAAAGAGACATTTAGCAGCAGAATTGATCAAAATTAGTAGGAGTTAAAATTAGAGAAACAATTTTTACAGGGAAATGAGAACATCATGTCACCTGACACATTAGAATCTGAATAAATGGTACATAAAATTTGACAGAAAATTGGTGGGGAAATGCAAATCAAAACTTCATCTGCTTCTGATAAGTGTTTATTAAATGTTAGATTTAAAATAGCTACTGAAATATAAGATATTTTCATTAATTAATTGACACCTTATTTGACATTTATATCTTGCTCTGTACAAATTAGACACCTGCATATACTCCTGAAGGTTAATGCATTCATAGGAATGCAGTTAAAATTTTAGTATTTATCAAGTTCTAAGTCAATTAAATGGTATAAAGAGTAATTCATAGCATTCATGTAAATGGGTCTTTCTATGAATTGCTATGGCTCTTTTTTACTTACCCACTATTTTTTAAAAAGTCTATTTCTTATGGGCATATTTGTATGGTAAACACATAAGAAAATCACACTCACTGGAGAACAAATTTAAAATTACCAGTTGCTCTACATCCAGTGTAAAAATAAAAAATTGGACTGAAAAAATCCTCACTTAAATGGGGAGATAGAAGTTAAAATTTTAAATACAGTACTATAGTTCATTTTAAACCCATAAAAAAGATTTTTAAGCTAAACAATAAGAATACAAATAGCCCAATGAAAAATGGGCATTAAACTTGAACAGATATTTTAACAAATAATAATACAGATGGCAAACAGCATATGAAAAGATGCTCAATATCATTTATGACTAGAGGATTTCAAATTAAGCACTAATGAAATACCACTCTGATTCCAGTGATATGAGTATGACATTCTGAAAAAGGCAAAACTCTGGACATGGTGAAAATACCACCGGCTGCCCAGGTTTCAGGTATGGAGGGTTGAAAAGCTGGAGTACAGTGGATTTTTAGGGCAGTAAAACCACATGATACTATGGCAGTGACTACATTACATATGCATTTGTCAAAACTCATAAAACTTTAAAGCACAAAAGGAAACCTTAATGAATGCAATTTAAAAAATAACAGCCCATCAGAGGATCCTATCAGGGAATGCAGAATATGAGAAAATAATGTAACTATGTTATAAATATATGAAACAACCACACTGAAAGTGATGAGGAAAGAATATGCTGACCTATGGAATTTTGTAAATGAATAGTGTCTGTAAGACTAAAGGCAAAACAAAAAAAATCCTGTAAATTGATATTGTACTTAAGTATTGAACTACATCAAGTTGTTTCTGCGGGGGCATGGTTTAAGAGTCTGATAATACAATACAAGCATAATGGAATTGAATAATTAAATAAACTGATGACAGATGGTTGGAGTCAAATTTCTTACTATTGGAGTGGGAGGTAAAAACATTGGTAATAGGCTAGAATGATCCATATAGTAGTGGATTAGATTTTTAAACATTATTATAAATTAATGTTTAGCTTAATATAGATATTTACATACAGAAATTTTTATAGATATATGTGTATACCTAAGTAGTATGCACATATATGAGGGCTATCCAGAAAAAAAATCCAGTCACAAATCCTTGTATTTGTTGAAATTATGTGGCTGGATACTTTCTGGACAGCCTTCATGTTTTTCTTTGCTCTATCCACTGAGAGGTCCTAGAAGAAATCATATCCCAGTAGCAATGAACACACATAGCATTGGAAATATTAGTTTCTAATATCATATACCAATGAAAGGAACCACAATGTTTGGGACAATGTCTATTTCTAGGACTGGGGCAGGAAACAGACTAGGTGAACCTGGAGCATTTTGTAGTGCTAGCAAATAAGAAATTAATAAGAAAAAAAATTACATCAATGGGCATATGTTAAAGTGATACAGAGCCAGCTGAAAAAGCTCCCAATGGCCAAAACTGGAACAATTTGAGAAATAAAATAAACTAGTATTGAACATATGCCAAAGGATAAAATTAATATTCAAATCCATATTGATAAAACAATCTCATCATTAAACAAATGAGGCAGAATAGACAAATCTCCCGAACAGAAGAATTACAAATAATTTATATAGTGCAGCTGTCTAAGGAGATGGAACATCTGACTATTGTGCAGGTATGCACGGGAACTCGCTTTCGCTGATTACAGAGTGGAGAGGGGGACTAAGTAACTGTTCAGTGGAGGAACCAGCCAAGCACTATCCCAGACAAGAGGTTAATACTAACATCAATATGATGAGTTATGTTACTACCATGTAATATAAAGATTGCACTTCTACTTTAGCTCTGTGTTCTTCCTCCTATACCACATAACTAATCTAATCACAAGAAAAACAATAGAAAAATCCCAATTGAGGGACAGTCTACAAAATATATAACAAATTCCTCAAAACTGTCAAGGATCAAAAATAAGTAAAATTTGTGAAACCATCATAGTCAAGGGAGACCTAAAGAAGCATGACTACTAAATATAATAGGTGTCATGAAACAGACAAAGGACATTAGTCAATAAAAATGTATCAATATTAGTTCATTAGTTGTAACAAATATGCCATGCTAATATAAGATGCTAATTATAGGCAAAACGTGGGTGTGAGGCACATAGGAATTTCCATTATATCCTTACAATCTTTCTGTAAATCTGAATCTACAGTTATGAAACAAAAAGTTTATGGAGAAATAATTGAAAAAATTTAAATGTCAATATATAGGAGATTCGTCAAATGAAGTAGGGTACTTCAACACAATAGAGAACTACACAATTATAAAAAATAATGCAGGAAAGATTTATAAGTTGATATGGAATTATTTTCAAATGTTTTAATGGATAGTTTAGAAGGCAAAACTTACCAAAACAAAGTGCATTAGAATCATATTCTTTCAAAAATATTTTAGCACCAATATTTTGGGGAAAAATAGTAACACCAAAACCACAAGACGTCCAAAAGGAAAACTGAGGGTAGATTGCAGACCAGAAAAATACAGAGAACCAATGAAAGGCATATTTGTAAAGGCAATTCCTTGACTATCACCATTCTTTAATAATTACTATCGGGTTTACATTTGTATTATAGTACCTAATTGCATTAAGACTTTTTGAAAGTAAATCTGATAAAATAGAAAACATTAAGAAAATAGTAGACATTAGCACTTTCACATGGGTTTATTTATCTAAAAACTGTTTTATGCTTATAGGTTGTATTATATTATTTGTCTTGATTCACTCTCTCAACATTTTCTCAACAGACGTGTCTGGAGCAGCTGTTGAGTGGTGGATTGTTCTAAAGAGAAGGCTTACAGCACTGAATAATACTGTTGAGAACTGTAATCTCAAAGAGTTTATAACCTAAAGTGGGTGACAACTTGGGAGAGAGACAACAAACAGAAAAATCCAAGTTAGTGATAAGTGCTAAAATGAAAATACAGGTCAAACAGTTTCACGAACTCATCCTTGAAAAAGTGCTACATACCATATTGCAAAATACCACTACGGTCACCTTTGAAGTACTCCCCTTGGGAAGCTGTGCACTGATGCAAGTGCCTCGTCTACCCTTCAGAGCAATTTTGGAACACTTTTTCTGAAATGGCCATCAGAACTGTCATCACACCCAAAATCTTAAGTTCATGAACTTCTCACTGTGCACTTAACGTTGGCAGCACTGTGCAAACAACTCAGTGAGGTATCAAAGCCTTGGTAAGTCTTATGACATCTTACGAGTTGTTTGTACAGCGCTGCCAACATAAGCACAGTGGCAAGTTTGCAAACTTTATTGTCAGATTTCAGGTACAATGACAGCTCTGAGGCCATTCCAGAAAAAGCAGTCCCAAATTACTTTGAAGGGTGGAGTAGGTGATGGCATCAGTGCATAACTTCCCAACGGGAACTTCAAAGGTGACCATAGTGATATTCAGCAATGAGATATGCAGCACTTTTTCTAGGATGAGTTTCAAAATTAATTGTCCAACCTTATAAAATATTAGAGAATATCACAGAAACTCTCTCTAAGAAGTTCGTAGGTAATCTAAAATGAGAATGACAGAAAGAAGTCTACTCTACAAAACTTGGAGGAATCTACTTCTAGGTAGCAGAAACAGCACCAAGGAAGGAGCATGGTCAATTCACTTAACAGAAGGAACACTAGTTTGGCTGCAGTGCAGGCGATAAAGGGCAAATGGACCCAAACCAATGTCATTAATGGACGTCAGGGTATGGAATATAACTTGATGATGACTGTATAGCGGTCTTGTATGGTTTAATATACTGTTGTTTTTTTATAGTAAAGTAAATGAGAAGCTTCTTATAGTGATAAACCAGTTATTCTCAAACATAGAGGTTGAGAGTTTGTATCTGTTAAGGTAATCAATTTTGGTGTGGGATGCTTGGTTACTGGTGCTTAGAAGGCAGGATTTGAAAAGTACCAACAAGAAAAGCAAACACTGTTGGAAAATTTTTTCTGTTAACTGAGTATTGAGCAAGTTCTTCTTTTTAATTTAATTTAAACTACAACTAAATAGTACTAAATTAAACTAGACAGAGTGAAATATTTTAAAAGTCAGTAAGATTTTTATACCATTCTTTAATTTCACTTACCTATATGGTATAACTGGCATTATAACAATTCATTTTCAATCATATCAACCAAGTCAAAAAAAGAAAAAAACTGCCTGAACTAAATACAGTGTCCCCAAGTTGTGTATACCATGGATCTTCTTCCAATGAAGATGTGGTCTCTATTTTGCATCACCACCAAAATATATAGTTCTAATTTGTAAAACTGAGTTATGATATATAAGTAAAGATGATGCCAAGATGTCACATGCAGTTCTGAAACAGGGCTACCTGGGCAACTCATTTAACATCTAACTGTCTTCTTATTTATTTGTAATATCATGTTAATAAAGAACTATTTGAGAAAAACTTAGTGCCCACTAGTAACTCTCCTCATATATATATACACATATGTGTGTATGTATATGTATGTATGTGTGTATATGTATGTGTCTGTATGTGTGTGCATATGTATGTGTGTGTGTATGTACGTATGTGTGTATATGTATGTGTCTGTATGTGTGTGCATATGTATGTGTGTGTATCTATGTGTGTGTATGTGTATATGTATGTATGTGTGTATGTGTATATATATGTATGTATGTATGTATATGTATGTGTGTGCATATGTACATATGTGTGTGTGTGTGTTTCTTTTTTGTACCATAGTAAGGAGTCATGTCTTCTTTCTGCAGTAGAGTGCTCTATGTTTTTCAGAGCTATGGCCACTGTAGTCTAGCCTGTCCCACACACCAGCAGGGGATGTAGCTGTTTCCTGGAAGATTCTCCACAGCACCCAAGCCCAGAGCCAGGGCCACACTTGTCCAGGTCTCAGGGAGGTACGGTTGCCCAGTACTGGGGACAACTTCAATACTCCTCTCCACACTTCATTCCCTTATTCTCCGTCATGGTCAAAGGAAGTAGAATGATATATTAAAAGAGGAGTTTAAGGAGAACAATTAACTCCGTGGCTCTCTCTCAGGAACGAACAACAAAAGACCATTTAAATCCTCCTTTGGGCAGGGCCTGCAGGTACCTCTATGTGCTTCATTTGACCTGGAAAGTAATTTTAATTCAAGAGAAGTAAACGCCAAGCCCATGTGGCACACAAAGCCATATTTTCTGATCTCATTTTACTTTGATTTCTTACTCTTGTACCCTTTCGTCCACTTTCTTCAATTGGCTTAGAATCTATTATAGAAAGTAAATTAATTGTTATCTTGTATATGCAGAAACCCCAACATTTAGGAACAAATAGCACCTGTAAACTATAAAGTGACCCTCAAATCCAATTTAAAGTCACATTCAGGTATTCATAATACCAGGGTATGCACAGACAGTGCAAAAGTTAATCAGGTTCCATAAATGTCTGGGCCGGGCTAAGTATAAAAACAGAGTGGTGATGTCAATAAAATATTGGTGAGTGCATGACCTGCACAAAAATGTAATTCACTAATTTTGACAGTCTGTCAGCCAAAGAGAACATTTAGATAATTGGTTTAGCCTAGGGCTGCTGGTATAGAAATTGTCTCCTAGGATGCCCTTTCTTTGAGGTTGCAAATTGACTGTGTTTATTATCGCTAATATTCCCAATACCATCACTGGACCTGGTATGTTACAGGTACTTAATGTTAAAATTTTAATTTCTAAAATTTCTTAATTTCTCAATCGATTGAATAAATACATGAAAGAAAGAAACAATTCTCTCAAATCTATTTTTTATTATTTTTAGCTCAAATTAGCCCAAATGTCCATCTACATTTAACATTAACAAGATGTCAGTGTTTGTGTGCCAGATTGGCAGTCTAAAATAGTTACACACACACACACACACACACACACACACACACATTGTTTAACACAGGATTAAGAAATGTAAAAGGATGGTTTTCATTAGGTATCTCAAATATATAAGGTGTGAAAGTATTTGTTCTCTTATATAAATTTAGTTTTAAATATTAGATAATTTAAAGTCAAATACCTTTTCTAAAACTACATGCTTTAAATACATGAAAACATATCAATGAATGAAGAAGACTCTGAATACCTATTACTTCTGTTGATCACGTAAACTCAATCATGTTAGATAAAATATTTTCTTCAATTTTTGTCAGCATTTCTGATAGTCATGTTATTTCCAAGAATATCTGGTTTTATTTTGGCAAATCTAAACTATAGGGAGGTCTATAGTTTTTATTTTTCAATTGTTTGCTTGCCTTAAGTAATAATGTTCTCTATCATAAAGTGCTCAGAAGCTATTGATTTCTGAATTTTTTATTTACCTAAAATCCAAATGCAAACAAAAATAACATGCCAATCTTTTATTTACAACAGAAAATCCTGCAATAAGGACTAATCGAAATTAATGATATGTAAGTGAACCTGAAGAGTAACCACTGAGGATGCAGTTGAATGTAACTAAATCTGAGTCAAAACGAAAAGCACTCCTCTCACTCACATATGAGCACACGTGAACAAACGCACTGTCACTCACATATGCAGAAGTAGGTACATATACTTTGAGTTAACGGCATTACTTCTTATGTCGTTGTGAATTTAAAACAACCAGAGGAGAAATTCCATAGACTTTCAACACTTCATGTCCCTCCCTAGTAGAGTCAGCACTACATTCCCACCTCCTCCCTATTACCAAAGATGAACTCTACATGATCCAGTATCAGCCTTCTCCCTGTGTCACCAAGTCCACCCTATCTCATCTACCTAAAGATACCATCTCTTGCAATTTTGTCCTTTTTTTCTACCTTACGTCAAAATTTCTCTTTTCACTGGATCATTCTCATTACCATTCAAACATTCCTTATTTTTTTTTCTTTTAAAAATGACGGAAAAACCCTCTTGATGACACATATCTTAAGCTACCACTTGATTTTGCAATTATACTTCTGAAAAGGATTGTCTGTATTTGCTTTCTCCAATTCCTCTTTGACCATACTCTCTTAAATCCATTTTCCTTTGCTTTCATGCCCAGCACTCCAACAAAACTATGCTTATACCAAAAGCCAATGTCTTCCACATTGTTGATTACAATGATCACTTTCTGCACCTCACTTTATTTGAGCTACCAGGAACTTTGGTACAATTGAGCATCCTTTTTTCTTTTATGCCTTTCTTTGCTCAGTTTTTGGCACACTACACTTATTTTCTTCATACATTATTTGCCTTTCTTACACCCCTTTACTGGGTATATTTCCACTATAATCACTCTTGTCACAACCATGATCCTCTCTTTTCTAAATTAGCACAGTAGGTCCCTAACTGCAATGTTGGCTTCTGTCATTGCCTCCCCACCCATCTCTTTAGTCAATAGCTGCCAGGAGAATTCGTTAAAAAATCTTAATCAGATCTTATCTCTCTTCAAATCAAAATGCTAGCATGGCACCTGTACACTTAAGAGAAAAAGCTTAAGTCCATAAAATAGCCCACAGTGTCCTCCATGATCCAGCCCTCTGTATTTCCCTGAGCATGTACCTAGTGCTCTTGCCCTCAATCACTTTGCTGCATGGACCTTCTTGTTGTTCCTTGAACACACAAGATTGAACCCTTCCTTAGGGTCTTTGCACTGCCATAAATGCCACAAATGTTTCCCTTCAGATGATTATAGTGATTCATATCCATATGTGCACAAAAATTTATTTCGCAACATGACAATTCAGAATTAGTGTTGGAAATTTTGTTAAGTATTCTGATCTAAAAGGAGAAAAACATTACATTATATTTTTTGCTTTTATTTCTCTATTGCCATTGTTACATTTATTAACTCATTTATAAAATGTTTGTTTATGCCTCTTACCCACTTACTATTTGGGGTGTTTATCATTTTACTTGTTGATCTGTAAGTGTTCAATGCATGTAAGTTATATTAACACTGTATTTCATGACTTGAAAATATCATCCCTTTTATATATAAATGTGTTTATTTCATCTATATTAATTTTGGTATAGCTAAAGCTATTACTATTTCTTTTATGGTTTTTAGTTAGTGTCATGCTTAGTTTACTTAACTTTAGTGAATCATTTTCCTCCTCTAAATTGTGACTCTCAACTGTTTTCAGTCCATTGGGCATTAAAATGAATTTAAAAATTCTCTATCATCCAATGCAAATCAGATGAACACTTAAAAAGTAAATGTTAATCAACAGAATCAAGTAGGATATATTATTGTGTTTTATGTGGTTTTAAATGAACTATCAATGGAGTGGTATCTCATGTTTATAAAACCATGATTAAATTATGGCATAATTAAGAAAACAGTGTTCATCTTGGTTTTTTATTTGTAATGTTTTAATATCTTGGTGTTTTTAATCCATTTTTAAATTATTAATTATGTTAATATTGTTAGGAACATATGGAATAAATTTATGATTGTGGAAAGCTATGACTATTAATATTACCATATAGAAAATATGTTCAAATAATTTGCAAATCAAAGTATCAAAATATTGTTTTTATTTTTATTTGAAGAGCTTATATGTATATTCTGTTATATGAGGACTGTCTGGAAAAAATCCAGCCATAAATACCTCTATTGTTCATATTATATAGCTGGATACTTTTCTGACACTCCTCCTATTTCTGTATTGCCTTAGCATAATTCTTACTAGATAATAACCATAATGAAATATCATATATATAGTGCAAACTCTGTAAAAGGCCTCTTCTGCAGTGAGAAAACTACCAGAGCCATATCCCACATAGGCAGAGATGTAATTTCCTAAGTCAACTACTGACTAGTCTTCCAAACTCACATAAGTGAGAAGAAAAAAAAAAAAGAAATACTTGTAAAGATCATAGCCAAGGGATACAAGTGCAACAAAATACTGAGATTTAATCAAAAGATGATAGAATAGTTGTTACCTTCCCCAATTTCTTACCACCATTTGAACAGCGCTCCAATATTATAACAGGAAATTATAGCTGAAATAATGCGAGGCACAGACTATATTTAAGAAGTTCTTAGGAGACACAATGACAATAAGAGAAAATTGTGAGGCCCCTGTCACCTACTGTTGTGGCAAACATTAAACACAGTACAATTTTTAGCCAGATTAATATAAATCTCACATCTTTTGCCTCAGATCCTATTACCTGATATGTCATGTCCAGCTTTCAACAAAAAAAAAAAATTACAAGTCATGATAAAAGTCAGAAAAAGGCACAGGCAGTAGACACAAAGCAAGCTAGAACTAGACTCAAATATGGCACAAATTTTGAAATTATCAGACAGAGAGTTTTAAATAATCATGATTACCATATTAAGAACTCTAATGTAAAAAGCAGATGATTTGCAAGAACACATGCACAACATAAACAAAGAGATAAAAACTCTAAGAATCAAAATGAAATGATAATCCATCAAAACACCAGGACAATGTGATTTATGTAAGTTTAATTACTAGGAGATATGTTACCCAAGTTCGTATACTCCCGTAGTCTACAAAGTGAGATTTTTGGAATCAATTTGTTTTATATAGTCTTCAAAATGTATCTAACAATTCTACAATAAGTCAGGAGGATCTTCCATTGCGCTAACACATTGGTACTCATGCTTGGGATTTTACGTGACTGAGAGCTAGCTGCATTGCCTCGACAAACTATACACTCTCCCATAGTTACCAAAATGTATTAAATATACATCGTGTTTGTATGTCTATATATAAAACAAAGCAGAAAACAATAATAAAATTTGGTTTTTAGTTTTTGTGACATACAAAACAGAAGAAAAAATTTTAAAAAACTAACATTTTTCAGAAGAAAACTATAATTTAAAGACTGCTTCACTAATAGAAAGGTATGAAAATCAAGACTATATGTAGGATAAATGTTTCAGGCAATCGTGTACTGTGCAAAGCAGGTTGCATTTTATCGTTACTTTAAATTACATGTGCTGCCTTTTTGTCTTCCAAATACATGCCATTTTGAATATATAGTTTTCAGTAAACAAGAAGCATTATAATAGAAAATTCTTAGGCTTTTTAGAAGATAATGAAACACCAAATATTTTTAATAAATTAATGTGTTGCATTAATTTACTTCTTTCCTAGTAATTGATTCTTTCATGTAATAAAGTGCATATTTGGGTCATGACTGTATACCTGGGTCCTGCACAGAAATAGATTGAATTGTAACCTTGTTCTTTGCTTAGAGACTCAGAAGAATCTTTCTATAACTCAAGTTTTTATTTAGAATAACAGAATCCAACTCTAGTTAACAGAGCAAGAATGAATTTCACTTAAAATACATGTCATAGCTCAATTAATGGTTGAGAATGGGCAGAACAAAAAGTAGCCAGATAGCCTGAGCTACAAACCAACCATACTAAAGTAAGTGTGAGTTGTGATGTCATCACTATTGCTACTGATGACTGAGCACCTGTTGGCATTACCCCTACTGGACCTGGATTCTGCCCTCACTAGTGTTCGTCCTACTGGCACACCTCCCGTTGGGTACTGGGTGATCCTGATGACAAACATTAAGAAGTCCCAGATTTTTTGCATCAGTCTTTCCAAGTTTTAAGAAAGATAGGATTATGCTTAACTCAATATTCTCACTCTCTCTCTTACTTCATATTTAATCCTCAGGGAATTGTATTTTATAATTTCAGAATATATGTAGAATCTGGCCACATTTTACTCTCTCCACTGTACCCCAATCCAAGTATGCTATAATCTCTTGCCTGGATTACAGTAAAGCTTTTAATTGGTCTTCCTGCTTTTACACTTGGTGCACTGCTGTCTATCCTCAATTATATATCCAGAGTGACTCTTTAGAACTATAGATCAAATCGTATAATTCTTCTCTTTAAACCTCTCCAGTGTCTTGCTGTTTCACTCAGAAGAAACCGAAAATCTTTGGCAAAGCTTATTGAATGGCTGTGTACAAGGACCTAAGTAATCTGGAATGCTGTTAATTCCTAACCCTATTTCAGTCCTACTGGCATCCTTGGCACTCCTGCGAAAAGGTAGATAATGCTCTACCTCAGAGCCTCTGTACAAGAATGCTCCTCTTCTCCCTCAAGTTTCTACTGGGATTTCTAATCCACTCACTCCACTCAATTTTTCCCAAGGAAAACATCAACTAGCAATTTACTTTTGTAAGTATTTTCTATTGTTTGCCTCCCCTCTTCCACCAAAATTGTAACCTATGCTATAGTAGGTGTTAGGAGAGAAGAGGGGATAAATAATCAGGTTAAGGTGTTTTTAGGGCAGTGAAACTATTCTGTATGATACTGTAATGATAGGTAAATGCACATTATCTATTAACCTAAACACACAGAAAGTGCCGCACCAAAAGTGGACCCTAATGCAAACTGTGGACTTTTGGGTGAATGATTTGTCATTGTAGGTTCATTACATTGTAGGTAACAGATGTACCACCCAGGTGTGAGATGTTGATAGTGGCAGAGGCTGTGTCTGAGGGCAAGGGGTATATGGGAACTGTATTTTTATTTTTTTAATTTTGCTGTGAATTTGAAGCTGCTCTAAAAAAAATCAAGTTTATTAAAAGTATCTCTAAATTTGAGAAAATATCACAAATATAGCTAAAAATAAAGTAATATCTAGAAAAAATCAAGAATTTCTAAATGTAAATTTAAAAAGACAAACCCCCAATCAAAAAACTAAGAGAAAACATAAAAATAAACTTCCAACAAAAAAAATTAATGGATTTAAAAATATGCTATATCTCAAGAGGAAAATGTAAATTAAGACCATGTTTCCTAAAATAAACTTTCATGTTGTTCACACACATTAATAATAACATTCATACTAATACTTATCTGAAAGTTATATAGAGCAATGGAACCTAGCTTATATTTCTGGTGATGTCTAACATAATACAGCTGTTTCATATAATGTGACAAAATCTAAAGCGTCATCTGAGAGCCTGTGTTTAAAATTCCTTTAAACACCTTAGCATTTCTTTCTCCGTGTGTAGAAGTATAGTTGCCTTAGAGAATGTCCCCTGGTTTCACTGAGAAAGGGTGAGGAGAAGAATCAAAGTCCATATGTCAGAAATTATTAAAGAGAGTCAAATCTTCCTTTCATTCAATGAGATCTGAGTCTTTGAATGCACACTTTTCTGAAAATGAGTTAGGTCCACTTATACATACCTATTTTTCAGTCATGCAATCAGAAAAAGCATTTGTAGCTGAAACAAAGATGACCTTTGAGAGGCTGCCCACTATTCTAGTCCTTAGGGTCATGAACAATTAGAACCTACAAAGACCCCGCAGGGAAGACTATTTTGGTGGCTCTGCCTGCTCTGCCATCTATCGTCTATCATGGCAAGCATTCCCACTTGGCCTGTGACATTAACAAGCCGCCATTTATTTGATCTTTACCTCCTTAGGGTGCCCTCGTCCCCATGAATGCAGTTGGATTGAATCCATTTCAACTACAGAACATTCTGCCAGTGTCTACAGTCAACAGCAAATTGCCATGAAGTCACTTTTCAAAGATGATGACACTTCATACCCTTCCCATAGTATATCCTTTGCCCTTGGTGAAGGGAAGGTCCTCTAGGCCCTCCCAGGGAATATTTATAGGAAGTGGAGGGTTCATGTTAAGTTCACCCCGGCATATATTTTTTTACCAAAATTGCTTGGATCTATAATATTTCTCAGCAGAATACTTGGACTTGCTGGCATTGTCATTTAATTTAACATAGGCTATCAGTGACACCTAATCAATAGTGTGAGTCCCTTATTGTTGTTTGTACTACCACAGTGAATCTAGACACTCCATCATATAGACCAATATGAGTTCAGCAAAACCCTTAAGGTAACTAGAATCCCCCTATCTGTGTTCCCCAGATTTATGTAATATAAATTACTAAGGTAAATTGCTAAAATATAACACTGAAAAATCTGTTAGCATGATGTGTCTCTAAAAGAGAATTTTAAGCTGTTACCTAATTCACTGTTTCTCTCAACCTTGGCTAAGTTTCAAAATCAGTGGGGAGATTAAAAGATTCCTGATTCCCAGGTCACATTGGTATTCCTAAGGAGGAACTCTGGTGCCAGGACTGTCTAAAGCTCCCCAGGTAATGCCAAGGCACAGAAAAGTTGAGAAATGCTTTATAGGCTGAAGACAGTGATAGATAGGGAATGTAGCAGGCTGAGTGATAACCCTCCAAAAAATACGTTGTGTTAATCCTTAGAACCTGTGACTATTATCTTATATGGTAAATAGAGTGATTATTTTCTGTGTCTATGAGTTTTTGGTTCTCTTATTCATTTCTTGCTTTTAGTTTTATATTTCATATATGAATGAAATCACATGGTTCTTGACTTATTCTCTTACTTGCTTTGTTTAGCATGACAATCTCAAGATCAGACAAATTTAGTGGTTACCAGAGGGTAAGGGAAGAGGCAGGTGGTAGTAGAGGATTAAGGGAGTCAAATACGTGGTGAGGGAAGGAGAACTGACTCTGGGTGGTGAACACACAACGCAATATATAGATGATGGATTATAGAATTGTACACTTCTGGGGACCTGGCCCACAGGCAGATGAGCCGGCCATCAGTCAAGTTCTCCCATTCCACAGGAATGCTGCTTATCAGACAGCCGGTTCTATGCCCTGGCTAGCAGTCAAGGTCTCCTAGCTTCTTGGGACACTGCAGAGGCTGCCAGATGATTTCTCCCATGAAATGCTTTTTGTTTTGCTATACCTATATAACCTGGATTCTTCTCTGGCTGCACGTGGATCACTCTCTGGTGGTAGCCAGCTGACTACCACCAGAGACTCTTTCTGCTCAGTAAGTCTCAATAAACCTGTGTCCTACGCTCAGCCACTTGGTGTGTTCTCGGGGTTTGCAGCATCTCAGGCACATATCTTAGAACAACTCGGACTCAGTCTGAACAACACTTGAAACATATAATTTTACTAATGATTGTCACCCCAATAAATTTAATAAAAATTTAAAAAGAGTGAATATTGCTTTACATAGCAAAATATATGATTAAATTCAATGTTTTAATAAATTAAAATGTGTGACCTTAAATTATTTGGATGGACCCTGATTAGAATCACATGTATCCTTATGACAGAGAGGGAGAGGGAATTTAGGGACAGACATACAAGAAAGACATTCACAGAGGAGAAGGTGATGTGGAGATAGAGGAAGAGATTGGAGTGATACAGCCACAAGCCTAGGAATGCCAAGGATTGCCAGCTGCTACCGGAAACTAGGAGGAAGCATGGAGTGGATTCTCCCTCAGGGATCCTGCAAGGTGTATAACCCTACCGAAAGCTTTACTTCAGACTTCTGGCCTACAGAACTGGGAAAGAATGAATCTATGCTTTTTTTAAGGTGCTAAATTTGTGATTATGGGTTAAGGCAGTCACATGAAACCAATACAAAAGAAAAAAGAAGTAATTTTCTTGTTTAAGGAAATTCCCACATCTTTAAAGCAGGGCAGATACACACACACACACACACACACACACACACACACACACACGGATTGTCTGGAAAAAATTCAGCCATAATTACCTCTATTTTTCATATTACATAGCTGAGACTTTCTGGTGAGTCCTGGTATATTTGCATTCATATGTATGTGTATACGTATATGTATATGTGGTTTATTATATATTATATATATATACACTTTGTTATAAGGAATTGGCTCATGTGGGTTATGAGACTAAAATGTCCCAAGATCTGCAGTTAGTACAATGAAGACCCGGACAAGCCAATGGTATAGTTCCAGCCTGAGTCCAAGTCTAAATGCAGAAGAAGGCAGATATCTCAGCTCTAAGAAAGTAAGTCAGATGGAGTGAATTCTCTCTTAATCAGCCTTTTGTTCTACTCAGACCTTCAGCAGATTGAATGAGGCGCACACAGATTATTCAGGAGGTCAATCTGCTTTACTCAGTGTACAGATTCAAATGTTAATCTTATCCAGAAATACCCTCACAGATGCACTCAAAATAATGTCTAACCAAATAGCTGGGCACCCTATGGCTCAGTTAAGTTGACACATAAAATTGACCACTCACGATTTATATAAATGCAAGATGCACTGGTTTAAGATACCACAGAAACAAAGCATCATATACAAGCAGAAGAGGCTGTGTTAACTTTCAGCACCAAATAAGGTGAAACAGTGTAGCCTATCAAACTAAATATAAAGCAACTGGAGGCAAAAGAAATTGCCAAAAACTTTGTAAGACAGAAAATAAATTTTAAAGAACCAAGAAGTTAGTAAGACAAATTGAGGTGATGGGTCAGACCATTGTTTCATTGCTGACAATTTATCAAAAAAATTGCACTTTGAATAGAGCTGTTTAATTTCCATGTGATTCAATTGAACAAATAAAGAAGAATTTAGTAAATTTAGAATGGATCAACATCAAAACTTGAAGAAGGGTGTTATGAGCTTGGAAAAATACCCCAGAAGCTACAATAAAACACTTTTAAAAAAGAAATACTGTTGTACCATCAATAGTCTTAGAGACATAGAGGAAAAAGTTGCATGGACAATAACAGTATATTAATGACTGCAAGTTGAAGTGTGATTTCAAAATTCAGTCATTGAATTTAAAAACACTTTAGTAATACCTTAATTCATTTATTCCACTAAATTTCCTTTATGGACTGTGAGAGTATTTAATCCATGATACAATTTTGTCTAAATATATAGATAGCTCTCTAAGAAGTATAAAATAATAATTTATATCAGAACTTTATACCACAGTTTTGTTGTTTTATTTAAATAAAATTGTATTGCCCTTTCTCACAGCAAAACTGAGTTTCTAATGCTAGACTTATTTTGGGACGCTCAGAGGGGGGCCTCAGGGGCCAGGGCACAGCAGAAGGAAGCAAGCCTGGCTGGAGGTTGGCCAACCCTAGGAGCCAAACCTTCCCCAAGAGCTCCTGCTGTGCCACAATGCAGGCGACCAGAATCTCTATCCATGAGGTTTCCAAGAGTGATGACGCTGGGGAATGAGCTCGGGGCACCATGTTCCAGCACTTGAAGAAGAAGGGCTTTAGGGGCACTGTCTGGTGCCAAACACAGTTGCTGTAGGAGTCACCATGAAGGCTTAGTGGAGGCGGAGTGGCTCCAGCAGGAACCGCACTATCTCCGCCAGGCAGCAGCAGCTGTTGATGGGTTGGTGTGTCCAGGTGCTTCCCTAGCACCAGCTGTTCATCATGTTTGGAAAAATGGCTTCAGCTTGAGGGTTCTGAAATCCACCATGAGCGTCAAGATCTGTGGGATGTCAGCTGCAATCAATCCAGCTCTCCAAATACAAATTATGCTCTCTCTCAATTTATTGTTTGAAAGAACAGCTATTATTTTCTGCCTCCCCTTGAACAGCACAGCCTCCCCATGACCCTTCTTCAGCTGCTCCTGCAAAGAGTTGTGAGGAGCAGCTGGAAGCACTTCCCGCTGGCACAGGAATGAAGCTCAGGAGTGCATGCATGTGGCCCATAAATAGCCAGTCCCGAGTAATGTTTCTTAGAGACTCACACCTGCCGGGCTCCCGGGACGTCCTGCAGGGTCTGGTCCCATCTCTTGGCTCTGGCTACCAGAATGACCAGCTGCTCCCTGCAGACCTTTCTTCCTTCTCCCTGTGATAGGAGATTCACTTTCAGCTTTCCTAAGGACTTGAGGTCAGTAATTGTTTTCTTTTTCATAGTGGTATATAAAATAATGGTATATTATTTTGGCAGTCACTAGCATCTTCAGTTTGAGGAAATAAAGCAGTAATTCAGCAAATCATAAGACCAAACTTTTCATTCGCTTTCCTTACCCTAAGGCTATACAAGATATTATTTAGCCAGGTCACAGAGAGTTCTAGGGTCGATAAATAATAAAAGGATTTCAGCGTGGTATTTTCCTTGTTTGTTTTCTATGTCATTGGTGGCAGCCAATCCACCCTGAAGTTATTAAAATTCTTCTTTCCTTTTCTCAGGTCTAGGGAGTCGCCTACTAAAACCCTCAAGGGTAGATCCTCTACAGCCATTTAGTTAATTATTTCATTAATACATGTCTTTGACTGCCGGATTCTAATACTAACATTAAGTTATACTGTGCTCAGTCTGAATTAAGCAAAATAGTCAATCTCAAATCATTCCTGTTTTCTGAGGATCTCTTGCTAGAAGCCTATACTCTGTCAGTAATCTTGGTTGAATATATCAGAAATCGACTAGTTAGGAACACAGAAAATAAGCTCATTAGAAATACATTGTGTAACTAATATGATGCTTCTGTGTGCCATTGTATAAATTCAAAGCCCCAGACAGTATATCAAATTGACCATTCTTAGGTCAAATACTCACACATATCAGTAGTCAAAGAAACAAAAAATGTCTAGCATCTGAAATGTCTGGCCTTGGACACAGAATGCAGGGTACTACTTCCCTCCAAGAACTACACATTCATATATATTCTCAAACATGGGAAGGTGTTTCAGATGTATCTCTGGAGGGAGAATTTGTTGTGTCTTCGAATTTACCTAAGAATTGTCTCAGGTACAAGTTAGGGATGTGGCAGGGGATAACAAGGATTCCAGGCAGCAGGAATAAATTACCATGGTGCGCACCTGTCTGAATATAGTTTAGGATCCTCATTTAAGATGGCAACTCCAAATCATTTCCTCTTCTACCAAAATCCCATGGAACTGACAGAAAACATGAGGTAGAAAATTGATTAAATGCATAATTCCATGAAGAATAGAAAGAGGAGAAATAGTAGACCGATTCTTTGTTTTAATTTTTGAAGGCAGAAATTCCACTGACCCACACAAGTGGAGAAAGACTGTCAGAGTTATGTTTGGTATGGAAAGCAAGAATGTGTGATGTGACAGGAATGCAGGTAATTAAACAAAAGACTGTGCAGTGAATAGCAGAGCTAGATTTGCATTCTTTGCACATCTTCAGGAAAATAAAAACTGGTGGCGGCAGCATCAGTCCTCAGGTTAAAATTGTAAAGAGCATGATCTGTGTCTGGAGTATTGGTTCCTCAGAAAAAAAAGCACATTTATTGCAACATTGAATGATGATTTTGAATATGAAACCAATCTATTAAGTTAACCACCATCATTAAACAGAATTCTCAGTCAACTCTTTCATTCAGAGGACATATCTCTTAAAGAAACAAAACTGCATAAATGGTGAAGAAACCCATGCCATCCATCCATATAAATAAAATTTTATTTTTAAAATCAATGAATCCCCAAGGGGAATTTGATTCACATTGACTCAACATAAAAATATACTTATGGGAGTAACAAGTTTTAATATTTGAATATTTTTGTACCTATATTACTCATGGCATTAGTAAAAGTGTGTGTGTGTGTGTGTGTGTGTGTGTGTGTGTGTGAAGTATGTGGTGATTAGGCCTTCTTTGTTCAATAATGAAAAGGAAGATATTTCTTCCCCACTTTTTCCTGCTAGGAAGTCTTCTTGAGAAGACCAGACACTTTGATTTTTACATCATAAGATCATTGGCCTTCTGATTCTTGGAACTGTGAACACATACCTTCAGGATTAACTCAGAAGGTTGCCAGGAGGGGTATTGGAAGCAATCATGATGTGCATTTTTTTGGCTCTCAAGGACATTGAAGGTTTTATTTTCTGTTACTGTTCTGTATGAGTTGCATGAAGTTCTGTCCAGACTTTGTAACTGTTCTTGTTTTACCTTGCCTGCATGTATTCTGTTATTACTTACTAAATTATACAATTATCCCCTCTGCCTTCTGTATTGGCAGGAAGAGAATTTTTGTTGACATTAATTTTCTCAATATATACATATGTGGGATTGTCTTTAGTCACTTAGAGTATTTTTTTAAGAGAACCTTTACCTCTAATCCATCCCTAAAAATTTTTGTACTTAAATATAATATGGATTCAGTATGCATATAGGGAGCATTGTACTAAAACAAAAAGACAAATGGTGGACTTTACGGTAGCTTTTCAGTCTATTGTGTGACACATTTAGGGTAAACATAATTTCTCTGAAGTTGCTCAAACCATACTGAAATTATGCAGTCTGTAATTCATTGTATGTGCACATTTGTCTAATTATTTCCTGTGACACACTATTATGTGCATCAGTATTTGCTGTGAGAATTGAAAGTGGAAATAAGTTTATCTGATGGTAGCCTGTTTTGGTATGGCTTATTAAATTTTTTAACAATTGAAAATATACTTAAAGACTCAAGTGACAACTAATTTATTTCTGAATATAGCTTAAATACATTTAGTTCTCATCTGAAAATTTTTTATAATATTCAATAAAGTTTGTCATGACCTATGTTTAGAAAATGTGACTGCTCCATTAGATTCTTTTAAAACTTATACCTAGAGCATAAAGTACTCTTACAATTATTATGTAGAGGCCACTCTCACTGTAATTCTGAATTTTCATGGGTCTAGTAGGAAAGCTGAGGATGTGTGTAATGGTAATGTGAATTTTATTGGGCTTCCTTCTTCAAAAAATCACTACACTAATTATTTTCTATTGAGCGTGTGTGCCAGTTGTATTATTCTACACGTCCTTCAGTGTTAATACGTGCCCAGCTACTATATTGCTATTATATTGTGTGAAACTTTATGCATGTATATCAGGAATTTTCTAAGTCCCTAGGTAGTGGTGCTGGCAGGGCTCTGTGGCTATGAAAAAAATCCCTAACCCAGAATAGGTGTCCATTCCTGTGAGAACGACTTATTGCCCCTTGCAGAATGAGGGAACCTAGTAGAGTCACCTTGCCACCAAATAAATTGTTTGTCTTTCTGAGGAAAAGTGCCTTATGGGTGCTTCAAACCTGGTCTTTCTTTCTGAAAAGACAGAAATTAGACAGTGGGAATCCACGCTGTTGGGCTCATGTGTGGTCTCCATCTCTAACTGAATGATTAGAACATTCCTATACCTGTCATGGCAGATGTAGTGTAACCAATGACAAAGGCTATTTAATATCAATCAACTGGCTGAGTAATTTTGTCTACTTGGTTGTTCATTGTTTTTTCCATGGTGAACTCTCTCTTGGGCCTTAATATCTGACATAAAATCTTTCACACTTGATGCCCAGTTATATTTGTTCATCTCCCCTGGATCTGCTTTTTATCTGATATTACAGTCCTTTAACCTTCAGGCCATTCACCACTGTTAAAATTCCACATATATTCTCATTTCTGGCCACATCTCTTTTCCCATAAAATAAAGCAACAGTTGTAACAGTTGAAGTTTTGTCATTTGGAAGGATTTTCACTTACTCACTGTCATTCAAAGCTACCACTGAGTGTGGCTGCAATGTAGCTTCCATTTATTTTTGGTTTGTGTTATATACTGAGCCAATCTTTCCATCAACCAAGTTGGACTTTTTATATTGCCTCCATACACCCATAGATACAAGATGAGAGAGGGATGCAAATATGTGCTCATGAAATTTATTTATTTTCTAGTCCTGCCCTGCCTCAATTTCTAGATGTACCATTTCTGTCCTACAACAAACTATTGCTGGATCTACCCAATTTAATGATGGCTTCATGAGTTATCAAAGTAAGCATGTATCCATCTAGGTTATCCTGGAATTTAACTCTACTTACCAATCTGGCATTTTAGGGGCCACCTGTTGCCTTACAGGGATATGGACTTGCAGGGTAGTCCCACATCAGGGAACTGCTAGTGCTTATAAGAAGTGGTGATCTCTCTCTGAAGGACTCTGAGTGCAGTTAACATAATAAAAAGAATCCACATAGATGTTTTCATTCTAAGTTTCAGTAAGTAACCCAGATTTTCTCAACTGGGGTCCTAAACACAGCATAACAGACCTGCCTAGGCTGAGCATTCAATAGTCTTTGTAGTTCAATTTAACAATAATATCCTGAGTCTGTTCCTCTGTTGGACCTACCTCACATCACAAGAGCTAAGGACCGCTTCATAAACTGCACTGGAGGCTCTGACTCCTACTCTTAGCCATAGCCAGTTTATCATTACCCCTGAGTAGGGTGTCGGTCTAATTTTGTAAATATATGCCAATTTCATAATCCTTATATGCCTTGTTCTTCCTGAACTTTTCGAAGACCTTATTTATTACATTGCACAGGGTATCCCCCACCTTGGTACCACTACCATTCTCTATTACTGTTTTCCAGGATGCTCCTAGCTTCACCTTGAATACTGAGGCAGTTCCTGATGGCACTTACAATAGGAAACAGGTAGGGATACTCCTTGCGGGAATTTCTCTGTTGAAGGGAAGTAACAAGAAGTTTAAGTCCATGATTGCAACAGTTTTTTAAATTATATATTATGTGCTTTCCTATAACATGATCAATTATGTGATAAAAATAACATGAAGTATATATTCATCATTTATTTTTCATTAAGAACCACTGTATGAAAACTCATATGATGCACAATCTCTGTCCCAAAATAATTTATCCTTGATATAGAACTTGAATTTCATACAACTACACTTAGTGTTGAGTATAATGCTCATGAGAAATCTCTTTGGGAACAAGCAACTCTACGTAAGAAGAGATTACTGAAGATAGAAGTCACACCCACTTGAGAAGAACTGGAAGGTGGCAGCAGGATAGAAGTGTCATTTATTTATTTATTTATTTATTTATTTATTTTTTTATTTTATTTTATTTTATTTTTTTTTTAATTCATTTTTATTGTTAGACTTATTGGGGTGACATCTGTTAGCAAGGATTACATAGGTTTCAGGCATATAATTCTACAGTGCATTGTCAACTCGATGTATAATAAGTTCACCATTTAAGCCTGGAATTGAAATGACAGTGAAATTGGGAAAATAAATAATTCCACAGAGAAGAAAAAAAGAAAAAAAAATCATAAGCATAGGTGGTGCAAGGCACTTTCAGGGAAAGAGAATAAGCACTTTACCTGAATGTAGAATACACAGTATAAAAGGAAGTCCTATACATGTCTGGGCTGTGGCAGACTGTTGCGAGCCTTCAAGACTAATGTTGTGGAAGCACCAACCCAGTGCATCTGTGGAGCTACATTTTTGGCCTAGGCAGAACCACTTCTTTACTTAGCCTCAGTATCAACTGAAATTTCCTGATTTTATTAAGGGTTCCCAACATTTTATCAAGGAATTAATGGAGACATAGTGCCCTTGGTGGGTTTTTGATTTTCTTCTTTTTTTAAGACCTGCCTAACATCTCCAGGCAAGGGCAGGATAGGGGTAGGAGAGGCTATAATGAAAGTAAATAGAATAAACCTACTGCAGCTTCCTACAAAAAACCTCATCCTTTAGAGAAACCCACTCACAAAGGGGAACATAGAAGATCTCACAATCAGTTCCTTCTTGTTAGTTATATCAGGATGTCTTTGAAGCACTAAACAAATACAGGATAGTGGGAAAGAAAAGATAAAAATACATTTCACACATTATGGAAGTATAAATGACAAGTGTTTGCATGTAATGTGACATGAGTAAGAGCAATTAAAGATAAGGAGGTTAAAGATGAGGAGGTTGGATACAAGACTAAATAGAAGTAATGAACAAATAAATCAAACAATGCCAAAAACAGAATCCAGTACTAAAGTCTAGCAATTTGTTTATGTTTATGTATTTAGTGAAATAAAAATATATTGTGGTGATTATATTACTAAGTTAATATTTGTTTTATAAAAACATTTCCTTAGTCTCAGCAAAGGTTAATGAAAAATCTATAAAAAAATTTTATTTATTTATATATAGACACACATACATAGACATACATACACACAGACACAAATGCACATTGAGAGGTCATGAGTATAATATATAATCCAAATTAGTGTATCAACTATTTTCAAATACAACAGCAGCTGATGAGAATTTCTTAGCTAACAATGTGGTTACTTCTATTGAATTTGATGATAGAAGTAATAATTTTTAAGATCACTATAAGATAATGTCCCTGTTTAAATTTTTGTCTTATAATATTAAATGATTTTAATATGATAACATACAACCCTATATAAGGACATCCACACATACATACATACATACTTTAGCTCAATTTGAAATTAATGTCAAATACTGAAATTTTCAAAATTGAAAAGTAAATTATGATGCTTGAAAATTGCAACTAGCTTCAGCAACAACAATAAAAATTTCCCTCGGAAATATCGATATCAAAATAAGTCATTTATATGGTTTCTATTTTTTTGAAAACAACATGTTAGTGGGCTCTAACAAAATAAATCATGGCCTTATCTGAAATGCAAAGGCTAATAAAAAGGTACATATAGATGCTTTCTGTTTTGCATTCCCCACACATTTATTACCTAAGTGTTTACACCTACTGATTTCATGTGTTTCAGACTTAATTATTTGCACTTATTATAAGAAAGAGTGATGTCCTTAATTTTTTAAGGGTGATAGCTTTAATTTTTTCAGTTTGTACCTTTGACAACTTTCACCGATTTTGGCCACCCAACACCCCCTGCCCCACCTCTAGCCACCACCAATTTAGTTTCTGTAACTATATAATTTTTTGTTTGTTTTTTTGTTTTTTTCCCCACATACATAAGTGAGGTTATATGGTATTTGACTTTCTCTGGATGACTTATTTTATTTAGTAAAATATTCTCAAGTTTCATTTATGTTGCCACAAATGGCAAGATCCCTTTTCTTTTGATGGCTGTTTAATATTTATATATTAATGTTAGTATTCATATATATATACTCATATATGAGGTATGTCTGGAAAAAATTCAGCCATAATTGCCTCTATCATATTACATGGCTAGATACTTTTCAAACAGCCTCATATGTACATATACATACATATGAAGACTGTATCTAGCCATGTAAGATAAAAATAGAGGCCTTATGGCTGAATTTTTTTCCAGACAGCATACACACACACACCACATCATCATCATCATCATCATCATCATCATCATCAATGGGCTCTTAGTTTTATCTTTTCTATTTTTTTAGTCTTTATTTCCTATCTGATCTTTGTTATTTAACTTCTTCCAAATCCATACTTAATTCCTCATTTTCATTTATTTGAGATAATTCTTGTTTCTGATTAAACTCTTCACTCAAATAAGAAAAGATGGTACAAAAGATAGTTATTTCAACAGTGTAAATCCCTATAAATAAGGCATTTTAAACTATATTGATCAAGAAAAGGTAGTAACAGAGGTAACATGTACCAACTGTTAAATATGTTCTCCTTTTCTTTTGTTATTTTGTTTTTCTTATCCTCTCCATTTTTTGTTCTCTCAAAGTGGGAGTTTAAGTTTAAAAAAAATTTTTTTGGAAATATTCACTTTGTTTAATGTATTATTTCCAGATGTATGCTAATGACACATTTAGCCAAATTTTATAGCTGTTCTATCTTTGTTTTTTGAATTTTGCATTCTATAATTATTTATTACAGAGAAGTGGTACAAGATTATGATCCCTCTCTTGTGTTTTGTTTTGTTTTTTGGTTTTTTGGCTTCTTTTGTTTTGTGTTTGGACTCATGAAGTACCTTAGTCTATATTTTACTGCACCTGTAGATGATGCTATTTTCATTCCATCACCCAAACTATACATTAGAAACACACTGAGCAGAGCAGTGCTGTGAAATGAGTGTTCATTTTATCCAATAACAAACACCATTATAAAAAGAATCATCAAGGGGCCTTTGCAGAACACCTAGAATAGTTGTTCTAAAATGCATTACTACTACCCATGCCAGATGAGCCAACTGAGCCAGAAAATTCTGAAATGTATGTCTAAGTACCACACATATTAAACCTAAAATACAAACAAAATGAAAATATGGGTCAAATAGAGAATTGTAAATTCATCCAAAGGAAGGCTATCAATTTAGTAATATTAAACTAAAGTGAAGGAAATCATTTGGTTACCACTATGAATGCCATGATTATAAGACTACTATAGTCATGATGAACATTGCCAACCAACAGTACTGCCACGGAATCAAAATTGAACTATCTTTTTCCCTCTATTGGGGAATGTACCTTTTTATTAGCCTTTGCATTTCAGATAAGGCCATTGATTTATTAGATCCTACTAACATGTTGTTTTCAAAAAAAAATAGAAACCATATAAATGACTTATTTCAGAGCTATGTGTTACAAACAAAGTTAAATATCAAAATACTTAAAGGCCTGTCTCTGGATAAGGATTAGTTCTTATGTTAACCTGGTTTGGGAGCTACAACAAAGTACTGAAGACTGGGTGGCTTATAAACAATAGAAATGTATTTCTCCCAGTTCTAGAGACTGAAAGTTCAAGATCTGGGTTGAAGACTGTTGACTTCTCATTGTATCCACATACGGTAGAGAGCAAAAGACTTTGTCGTATTTCTTATAAGGACACTAATCCCATTTATGAGAGTTCTGCTCTCATGACCTATTTAATCCTCAGTATTTCCCAAAGACTCCACCTCATAATACCATCTCTTGAAGGGAGTGGTGGAAGGGCTTCAACATATAAACTTTGAGGGGACCCAAACATTTATTCCATAACAACTCTATTGACTATAATTCTGTATTATGGGAGGCCATCCTGTGCATTCATTGCTGCTGGTTTAACAGCATCCCTGTCATCTACACGGTCTGACAATTAGGTTCATGAATTCATCCTAGAAACAATGCTACATACCCCATTCCTGAACATCACTACAGTCACCTTCAAAGGATTTCCCCTTGGGAAGCTATGCCTAATCTACCCTTCAAAACAATTTTGGAACTCTCTTTCTAGAATGGCCATTAGAGCTGATGTCGTATTAATTTCAAGGTCTGGAATGTCATCAGAATGTCTTCCCTTCGATATTTTTTTTATTTTTAGGTAAAGAAAAAAATCACCAGGGGCCAGAGCAGGTGGATAGGGAGGTGCTCCAATACAGTTATTTGTTTACTGGCTAAAAAGTCCTTCACAGATAGTGTTGTGTGAGCTGGTACATTGTTGTGATGCAAGAGCCATGAGTTGTTGACAAAAAGTACACATTGTTTTTGTCTTTTTCATGGAGCCTTTTCAGCAATTCCAAATAGTAAACTTGGTTGAATATCTGGTTGGTACAAATTCATAATGGACAATCCCTCTGATATGAAAAAAACAGGTTAGCAACATCATTGTGACTCTTGATTTGCACTAATGAAACTTTTGGTCATGGAGAATTGGCTGACTTCTATTGTGCACTTTGAAACTTTGTTTCAGGGTCATATTGGTACACCCATGTTTCATCAACAGTAAGAACATGGCCCCAAACATTGTCCTGCCTCCCCAAAAGATCTTGGCAAGCTTCAAATTTCCTTTGCTTTTGTTCATCTGTAAGCTCCTTCAGGACCATTTCTGCACACACCTTTCTCACGCCAAGAGTTTCAGTTAAGATTTTCCTGTTTCTCTATGAATGTTACTTGGTCTGCTGTGCTTCTCACAGTCAGGCAACTATTTTGATATGCAGTTCAATGAATTTTTGCAATGTTTTCGTCAGTCCTGCTCATGACTGGCTGCCCTGAACTTTCTTCATCAGGGATACTTTCTCTCTCCTCAAAGGGTTGTTTAATCCCTTTCTATATGTCCTTAATTTCACTTCCACTCTTGCCAAGTTTAACAAGAAATGTAATGTTTGTTCCTTGCTCTAATTCAAGTTTAGATATTCTCATACCCCCACACAAAAGCACACAACAATAATGAACGCCACTCATCAAGACACCACCACATGTGGACACAAACACAGCTGTGAGACACAGATATACCACAGTTTTGACACCTTACCGAGTTGTTTGTACATTGCTGTCAAAGTAAGTGCATGGTGGCAAGATTGGGAACTTAATTGTCAGACCTCGTATCGTATACGCAAGATATCAGAAGCCCTCCTCAGTGTGACAAGCAAAAATGTCTGCAGTTACTGCCAAATGTTTTCTGGGAGTCAAACCACTCTGGTTGAGAACAAGTGCTTTAGGCAAATAATAAAAAAAAAAAACTTTAACAAGAGAATATGCATGTACACATATATATGAGCACATATGTACATACTTTATACATATATACTATATACATATATACATTATGCATATGTATACATACTATATACAAATATAAATTTACTTAAAATATGTTATAACAGGGGCAGGAAATAATTGTTGGTATACAGTCTAACAATGTAAGAGCCCTTTTTTGTAACCCATAAATTGATTTGACTTAAATGACCTTGCCTTAATTATCTTCTGATACAAAATACTATACCATAAGTTTAGTTTATCACATTGTAAAAGACAGTGAACAAAATAAGTTTTTCTTAGCAACACAAATATTTTAATTGGTAATTAGAAACTAGTCTCACATTTTTACTACAAATAATAAACTAAAACCTCAACCTACATAAATAATTAGGACAGCTTCTATGTTATTTAAATGATTTAACGTATTTTTCAAAAGAAAAATATGTTTGTTATGCTCAAATGGAGATATTAACATGGATCACATCCACAAAACATGCCTATTTTATTAAGTTGCTACTCCTGAGAATTAGTTGACTGCTTAGAATAATTCATTGATTCAAGAATGTGGTGAATATCAACTATGTTCCAGTTATTGTTATGGGAACCAGGAATATTGAGGTGAAAAAGGCAGGAAGAAAATAATCTTTTAAACGATTGTGGGACTTCCCATTTTATTTGGGGCAGGGTTAACCAGTGAAGTGAAAAAATGTAAGTAATATAAATAAAAATATTTAGATATGTCTGTCTAACTGTGTTGTTACATAATTTACAAAGGAAATAAAATACATAGCTGATCCCAGGAGTAGCTGGTAGGTTTTGAATGGTAGTATATTAGCTAGCTACTGTGCTCATAGGGCCTTTCAGTAAAGGTGACTTTCAAACTGAGAGATGAGTGATGGAAAGTAGGTAGAGCTATGAAGGAAAAATATTTCAGCCCGAGGAGCAGCAACAGTAAATTCCTGGAGGCTCAAAGAATGTGCCTTATCAGAGTCACAGAAAGCCCCACTAGTGGGACTGAAATTTAAAGTAGACAGTAGCAGGAGATAGATTTTCTTAAGAGAATTACTATTTTAAATAGCTTATAGATCTCCATTTAAAATGGTGCCATATTTTATTTATTAAGCATTTTCTCTTAAGTAGATAGTTCAGATGTACATGTAAATCCAAGTTCTGTTTAAATTTCAAAGACAGATTCTACCAAGCCATTACCAATTCTTTCTGAACTTAATTTTTTCAAGTATTCTATTTGAAACATTTTCTAAGACAAAAAGCAAAGTGCTTACTGTAGGCTTGTGCTTTGCCACTCTGCAGTCTGTTATCTCTGCCATTTTCTTCACCCATCAAATGTTCTTCCTCTTTTAGTCCCCTCAAAACTTATCATGTACTCTCTTGGTCATCACCATTTTGATGGGATTTTAGTAACAATTACAACTTGTTTGCTATACCAATCAGTAGTTGTCCAGTTTGGAAAACACCAAACCCCGTTAAGCCTCTCAACTTTAAAGTTTGTGTAATTTATTAAATTGACACATTTTCCTATCATTTATTGCCAAGGAAAAATTGAAGATTCCTTACAGCTGGAGAAAGTTGCTTAAGTCTATGTATGAACTGTATACTATTTGAGTCCTTTAGGATCCAGTGTAGTGGATTTCTCACTCATATGCAAATATTTAATGCCAGAGACTGCACAAATTTGGGGGGATAGACTTGTGAATAAATTAGAAAAAAATAACCTGCCTTTATGGCAGTTATATTTTTGAAGAATGAGGCAGATTAAACATTATAAACATCATAAATAACTAAGTTGTATATTATTTTAGAATGTGTTAAGTGCTATAGCAAAGAAATAAAATATGCCACTTTAAAGTTTATGAGTTTATGTATATGGTATTTGTTTCAATTATAAAATGAGCACTCAGGCTATGCATATTGGAGATGAAGATATTTAAACAAAGACTTAAAAAACACCTTTTACTCAATTCATATTGAAGAAACTAGATAACTGATTAGTGAAATTATAATTCAGTATGCTCAACCAGTAGAAAATAATGTGTCTGGAAGACAGACATGAACAAGACCATTCAAAGTTACTTTAAGTTACAAATGCAGTTTTTGCAACAGTCATTTTCTCTGCCTGGCAGAAAATTACACCTTTCATTCCCTTGATCTCATATTGTGTCCTTTGGTTAGAAAATTAAATCTCATGGATCTTATTTTTCAAGAATAAACACTTTGTATGAAAATAAATTGCAGTAGTTTCCTCAATTCTCTCCAATAAATTAAAACCAAAGTTTGAAGTCTATTTAACAGATAAAATTAGTTTAGTGAGATTTTGTAAGATTCCATCAAGTATGACTGTTTTGTGTGTTTATGTGTGCATGTGCACGCACGTGTGTGTGCATGTGGTATTATATATGAATATGTGTGTATATATTATATATTATAGAAACAAAGCAAAAACTCTGAAACCATATAGTTCTCAGATATTTTTACTTGATTCCTATAACATATATATAGTTTCATTTATTTTTTGCTTATTTCAGTAACAGGTGCTCTTCATCATTGAAATTGCTTAGAAAAGGTTACTATGTGATTCATCACAGAAAATGTAGAATTTAATGATATTTTCAATGATGTAGTCTGCATATAAAAATGGTTTCTTAAATTAGGAAATTCTAATTTACATATTAAATTGTAAGAACAGTCTTTCGAAACTCTAATATTTAGAATATCTGGCTCCGTTTTAAGTAAAGAAGGCAACTTACTCTGACACCATATGTTTGGGTGATAGAATCAAAGGTGAACATACAACTAAAAGTTAAGGGCAAAAGACTAATTCATCATGTATTTTTTGTGTTGCTTTATTGTGTAACTGATTTTGTTTGTGTTATATGCAATTGCTGTTGTGCCTTAAGTGAGTCCTATTCTAAACTATCATGAGTAGAGTTACTTTCTTAAGCATGATGATTGGTTCATTACTATTTAAAGAAATTCTGGTTGCCAGTTTCAAATGATGTTAAAATACATTCTGCAGTGTCAATTCATGTTTGTTTCCTGTTTTAGAGCAGTCACTATCAAATAAATAAGTATTTTCAGATCTAAACAATTCCTAGGAATATGAAATATTTACAAGAACTTACTTGATCACATTATTTTAGTGAAAATACTTATAGCTATAAAATATACTAACATTTGGAAATGAGAATTTAAAGAAAAATTTTAATGTGACAAATAAGAGTATACCTTAAGAAAATATTTATTTATATTAATAAACACTGTTTAGGAAATTGCTCCTGGATTTAAAGACTATATAATCAACAATCTTTTTCAAAAACATCTGTTGATGGCTGTTGACCTCTTCACATCCTTAATAAAATAAGTGGAGATAGCTTAGTGTTTACTTTTTTAAAGAATGTCTATAATGAATAAGATGATAACTCTGTAATTCTATACACAATTATCCTTGAATGTACATTCTTCATCTGTTCAGTGAATGGAGTGCAATTGTCTGTGAAGAGCCATGTCATTCCTCAAATCTGTATGAAATCTGGGAGTTATTTTTCGCAAATATTATGATGTGTAAGAAAGCAAATGGAACTTGGGGTCAGAAAACTTAAGAGGCTTTTTAGATTCAATTCCAATAAGTATAACAATAATTTATTTTTAATGAAACTAGTCAAGTACATACTGAAGTTCATATGGAGAATAAACTTGAAGAATGGCTAGGATGCACTAAGAGGGAAAATATAAAATAAAACAAAGTCTTATAGCATACTATAAAAGGCTTTCTAATTAGTATGGTACTGGCCCAGGAGTAGATTGGAGAGTCCAGATGTAGAATGAATTACATATAGAAATCCATTATGTAATAAAGATTTCAAAGATGTTTTTTATCCACCTGAATAGCCATTTGGATCAATTAAATAAATGTCTCTTATTTTCACTAGCTTTCATGGTTTCCTATTCTAAGTTAATGTATTACTTGGTTTATTTGAGTGTTCCTTTTCTGAATAAATGCATTTTCCCCTTAGATTTGGCTTTAGTTTATTCCATTGGTTGATATGGAAAAAAGCTTCACTTTTTTGTCCTAAACAATCTGTTACATTATACTCAAAATTTTATGCAATTTTAGAATTTATTTCATAAACATGTCTCCACAGAGATAGTTATTTCATATAGTATATACCATTCAAAATCAGCTAATAATATCCAAATGGAAATACCATATAATTCACCAGTGTTTGAAATTGAACATTCTGTTTAGGTACATTTTAATAATTATATGAGAAAGAATATATTTTATTGAGTTCAATTGAAATTATGCACTTATCATTTTGGTGTTGTGGCAAAATTTAAATGTTGCAAAACTGATACTTTCAAGTAGATTTAAACAAGAGATTTGTAAAATTGATATTACCTGTCTCTCCAGGCTCAATGAAGTGTGTTCGTTGCTTCCCTATTCATATATACCTTATACTGAGAAAAATATTAATGTTCATATATTGGGTTTGATATATGGCTTAGAGTTGTCATCAATTCTACTTGATTCATACAAGATGTTTGTATTTCTACATTGTTCTTTAAATTTTTTGAAATATATTATGTAACAATGTCATGCCACTGTTATAATGAATTTTTAAAATCAGACTTAAATAAATACAAAATAAAGATAACCTTATTCCTTCGTAAAATGTTAACACTGCACTCCATTTTCATTTATTGCTAAAGAGTGGCAAAATGAAGCAACAAGATTTACACTATATGTAGAAAAGTTGTTGAAAATAACACTGAAAGCCATCATTAACATATAAGGATACATTTTTGTTAAAAACACCAAGTTGAAGCAGCTTGCCTTTTTCTGCTAATTTTAATTACTGCCTTTGTGAATTTCTTTATAACCGCCAAATATTTCAAGTAATGATGTGTTCTGTGATGGCATTCATCAGGTTGTCATTCATTTTGTGAAGTTAAAACTAATTGCCAATGCTTTCAAGAGTGTCTTGTTAAAAAAAAACAACAAAAACAAAAAACTTTAAATAGACTTGTTAGCAGTGAAAAAGAAAAGCTTCAAACTGCCCAGCAAGCAGATGGTTCAATATAAGTAAGACAAATTGCATATTTGCCAAGCTTCATGCATTTCCTTGCTTTGTAAGAGCAAGAATAAAAAAATTGAGGAATCCAGTGCTTAAAACCTAAATACCAAATTTTGTAATTTTAACAAAAAGTAACATAATTGTAGACATTGCTAAAGATAAATCGGTGTATACTGAATATGTCATCATAAGAATTATGTAAATGTCACATAGATATCAGGAAGTTCTAGAAGATGATGTGCAATCATGTCTCAGTACTTCATATATACTTGGTTCTCAACTCTGGATTTATATGTTAACATTTAACTGGAAACATCAGAACCGTAACTGACAATAGGAAGCCATTGATTCTTCAATTAACTAAAGTCATTGATAAATACATTGTACTATTCTGCCTGGGAAAAGGTATTATTTCACTAGGGAAAAGAATAACATGTATGCTTCATAGGGCAGAGGTAGATGGAGTGGGGAGTAACCAGGCCTGATGTGTTCTTTACCTCTCTTGAATCCAAGTTGCCTAAAGGAAACTCAATTTCCTGATCAAAATTTACTCCATTAAGAAATTAATAATAATAAATAGACCAAAACCAAAAAGCTTTATGTGAAAATTAAGGAAGACACTGCTGGCAGGCCTTCGTTGGTGATTCTCAAAGTGTGGTCTCTTACTCAGCAGATTAGATCAGCTGAGCACTTGTTAGAAGTGCACATCATTGGGTCTTAGTCTGATCTACTAAATTAGAATCGCTGACTGATCAGAAATTGGTATTTTAACACTCTCTCCAGGGGACTGTGATAAATACTAAAATCTGAGAGCCACTGCCCTATAACAAAATGAAATTCACAATAGAAATTAAAAATTCTTCTAAAAAGTAGCAAAGAAAACATTACATACTTAAACTTATGGAAAAGTGAAATCTGTATGCAGAGGAAGATTTATAGGTGTAAGTAGCTTTAAAAGGACCAAAATTAATATTTTAAATTTATATTTTAAGTTAAGTTATATAAGATCATATAAAAATAATTATCTCCCCAAATCCAGTATAACATTAATATCAAAACATAGATAACAATAGACAAATACACACATATGTGTCCCATATTTTAACCTGGAAGTAAAACAAACTTGGATGTGGTTAAATTAATATATAAACAAATGTAAAATATGTCCTTGTTAAAATGGAGTTTGCATAGATACAAGATAAAGAAAATTTTATTTTAATTGACTTTATTTTTCTGTACCTTCCTAAATAAATATTGCAATACATTATAACTCCTAGCTTTCCTGAGAACTAGATACTTAATGATTTATCACAGACAGAATCACCTGGGCAATATTCAAGAGTATGGATAATTTGTGAAAATGAATTTAATATATCCCTTATTGAATATTTTAATAGAAAATAATTTGGAATGAGAGTCTGGTTACAGAGTACACATTTTCTGACTTCAGTAGAATTTGAAACTACCAAATATCTTCTTTAACTTTGTAGTTACTATATATATGATGGGCACTTAAAGCAATGTATACAGAGGCTGGCTCATGAGAAAAGACTACATTCATATTGAAAACTACAAGGTATTTTGAAACCTAGGTTATAAGTCTAATTTTGTCTCTTAATAGCAGTTTTTTCAATTTTGCCAACTTGTTATTGGTACTTAATCATCATAAAGTTTAATTATGTAAAACATAATTAGCATACTAGGAAAAAAATACTCTCCTAGGGGAAGCAAACGACTGAATGTTACAAATCTTAAATGAAATTTTGATTTATAAGAAGGACAGATGACATAGCTTATTTAATGTTTAAAACTATAAATAGAGTATAAAATTTTTATTAATATGAATAATAAAGTTCCAAGAGTAACTTAGGTGGCTAATGTCATTATACAGTAGCAGTTATTATTTAATTAAAATTTAATATATTTAACTCAATATATTTAAGTAATTCAAAGAGCTAGAACTGGCACATTATTAATATATTTGTCAAAACTCAATACATTTCAATGGAACACTAAAGAAATGGAGAAAAGGTGAAACTTAAGCTGCTCTGAGATGTATTTTTCCTTTGATCTCTATATTAATAAAATGTTGCACTGCTTGCCTAGTTAGTAAACATTCACAAATATTCTTCAGATAAATACCCTAAAGAGGAAATGATGGATCATATGGTAGGCATATTTTTTTTTTTTTTTTTTTTTGCTTTTTGGTATGTGGGTAGCTCCCTGACTGGGAATCGAACCCAGGCCACAGCACTGACAGCGCCAATGCCGAAGCCTTAAGCCACTACACCATCAGGGAACTCCCATATTCTTAATTTTTGAAGAACCTTCATACTGTTTTCCATAGTGGCTATACCAATTAATAACCCCAACAGTGTATATAGGTTCCTTTCTTTCCACATTCTCTCCGGCACTGATTTCTTGCCTTTTTGATAATAGCCATTCTAATAAATGTGAGGTGATATCATTGTGGTTTTGATTTGTGGTTCCCTAAAATGTAATGCTACTGAACATCTTTTTATGTGCATGTTGGCCTTCTGTAAGTGTTCCTTAAAAAAAAAAAAAATATATATATATATATATATATATATATATATATGTGTGTGTGTGTGTGTGTACACACACACACACACACACACACACACATATATACACATATATATAATGTTCAGATCCTCTGCCTATTTTTTAATCGCGTTTTTGTTTGTTCATTTGTTTGTTTTTTGTTGTTAATGATGTTGTTGACTTGTATGAGTTAAATATCTTCTCCTAATCAGATGGTTGTCTTTCTGTTTTGTAGATGGTTTCCTTTGCTGTACAGGACTTTTTATAATTTGAGGTAGTCCATTTTATTTTTGTTTTTTGTTAGCCTTACCTTTGACTCAAATTTACAAAAGCACTGCTAGATCGATGTCCAGAAACTTAGTGTCTATGTTTTGTTCTATGTATTTTTATTATTTCAGGTCTTAATACACAAGTCTTTAATCCATTTTAAGTTAATTTTTGGATATGGTATAAAACAGTGGTCTATGTAGTTTCATTCCTTTGCATATGACTGTCCTGTTCTTCCAACACCATTTATTGAAGGGATTTTTTTCTCTATTGTATATTCTTGAATCCTTTGTTGTAAATTGCTTCTATATGTGAGAATTTATTTCTTCTCTCAGTTAGCTTCCCTTGGTCTGTGTGTCTGTTTTTCTGCCAATACCAAAATTGTTTTGATTACTATACTTTGAATGTAGTTTGAAATTAGGGCATGTGATATCTCTGGATTTGTTCTTTTTTCTCGAGGTTGCTCTGGCTATTCAGTGTCTTTTGTGGTTCTACACAAATTTAAGGACATTTTTTTTTCTATTTCTGTGAAAAATACCATTGGGATTTTAATAGCATTTGTATTGGATCTGTATATTGCCTTAGGTAATGTGAACATTCTGACAATGTTAATCCTTCTAATCCATGAGACACAGAATATCTTCCCAGTTCTTAGTGTCGTCTTCATTTTTTTTCAATGTCTTGTGGTTTTCAGGATGTGGGTTTTTAACCTTCTTTGTTAAGTTTATTCCTAGGTATTTTTTTCTTTTTGTTGTGGTTGTAAATGATATTGTTTTCTTCATTCTCTTTCTGACAGTTTATTATTAATTTATAGAAATGCATGGGAGTTCCCTGGTGGTGTAGTGGCTAGGCTTCCGTGCTCTCAATGCTGCTGCCTGGGTTCGATTCCCAGCCAGGGAACCACCAAAAAAAAAGGGGGGGTGGGCAACAGGTTTTCATACACTGATTTTGTGTCCAGTAATTTTACTGTATTCATTTATTATGTCTAATACCTTTTTCTTTATTTTATGTATATAAAATCACATCATCTGCAAGTAGTTTTACTTCTTCCTTTCTAATTTGGATGTCTTTTATTTTATTTACTTATTTATTTTTACCTAATTACTCTGGCTGGGACTTCCTGTACTATGTTGAATAAGTGAATGAAAACATCCTTGTATTGTTGAAAGACCATCTTTTAAAACAATAAAGGAGTATCATTTAATGTTAAAATAAACATTCATATGTAAATAATAGAAGAATATTTTCTTAGACATGGATGAGAAAAGATATTTTATGCAGTTTTAATTTAAAATATTTAGTTGATTTAAGACATTTGTTAACAATGTCTTAACATTTGGTTATTTTACAATAATTAAAGGTAAAATATGTATTAACATGTGTATACATATTAATACATGTATACATACATATGTTTGGATATATATTATGTATTTAAGAACTAACACTACTTCAAAATGTCAATATCCAGATTGATATTATTATTTTATAATGTATAGCCAGTTACATGTTATTCTGATTTTTAAATAGTCTATCAATAACATTATTTTTCTTATGATTGGTTGAACCAAACTTTCAGGTTGTATTCAAGTTTCTGGTCAAAATATATCTGCCAGTTTCTCCACAGAGTTGATAAGCATCATATACCCCTCACAGATGGTATTAAGTTATGATCAATGGCAATGAAGTTACTTGAATATGACTGAATATTAGATCTAAATCACCGAGCAAACTAAAATAACATCCTGTCCATTTCTGCAACACCTTACATATGATCAACAATAAGCTATTACAGCAATATTTAAACAATAACTCACCACTGAAATGGTAGTACGTTTAAATTTAGACAGTAAGTGGCATGTGATAGCACAAGGCTATAAAATACCATGCTTTCAATTGTATTAGGAGTTATGTTAAAAGATCAACGAAGGTAATACGGCCACAATTCTTCTATAATGCCAAATAATTTACAAAAGTATTAACATAAAACAGTTTATATTCACATATGTCATTTTAATATTTTAATGAAGAATTCTAAATGCATAATTGGGAAATATTTTTACCAATGAATATTTTTCATCCAAATTTGGTTTAAAATCTAGAAAGTAATTAAATGAGCTATATGTAAGTCATTATGTAGAGTATCATTATACCATATGGTATTAGTTCAATAATTTAAAAAAAGTTTCTCAAAATATATAATGAAAGGAAAAGGGAGCAAAAAGGGAGCAAAAAGTGTTATTTGAGTACGTGCTGCTAAAATGGTCCATGAACAAATTCTGAACTGCATTTAACCATGCCTACTTCCAGTATAATGTTGATTGAACTTAGGTGATAATTTATTCCACATTAATGCCTAATGATGTCATTATCAGTTGTAAAGCATTACAGGTCACAACACCACATGATGATATGAGCCAGTAGCACAGGCTCTCAGGGACAGTCATCAGTCAATATCACTTAATTTGAACTTTGTAATTTTTGAAAAAAAGAAAAATAGAATTTATTACTTAAATTAATATTGAAATACCCTACATATACATAAAGTTCCATACTTCATGTAGATGTTTATTTATTAGTTTTTATTTGTTTTTGACATAGGACGGTATTTAAAATTTTTTCTCATGTAAAAAAAAATCTTAGTTTGGTAAGTATTAGACCAACTTCTTGTAGTTTTCATCATTTATTCAGCTCCCTATTCTCATCTGAATGCTTTTACCTGATATCTGTATATCTCTATTTTCAAATTTATTTTTTTATATTTAACATTTTTTCAAAGCTATTTTTTTTTTCTTTTTGGTATGTGGGTAGCTCCCTGGCTGGGAATTGATCCCAGGCCGCAGCGCTGACAGCACCAGCGCTGAAGCCTTAAGCCACTACACCATCAGGAACTCCCTATTTTCTTTTTTCCATATCTAATATTAATACTATAATTAAATGAGAAGTGATAAGTGCTTTATCTGCACAACTGAAACAGTTATTAGCTTTTTCCAGTCTCCAATCTAGTTTTATTCAACTATAGCCTTTACATGTTCCCTACAAAAGACTCATCTAAAACAAAATATTTTACATTTTTATATGGTCTCCTATTACTTTCAGTATGGTATACACATAATTTCTTAAATCAGTGGTTCTAAAACATGAATACTCATCACTTGGTCAACTTGCTAGATTCATCTCACTTGACAGATTCCAGGGACTAACCCCTAGAAAATCTGTTCCAGCAGGGTCTACATGGGGTCAGAAATCTACATTTTAATTAGCACTCCACTATGCCCTAGATAACCTGTCTACCTTCTCCCTAGCCATTTCCTGCTACTTAACATTCAACTTAAAAGTACAAAACTGTAGTACTCTCTTTTTCTTCCTGTTGAAGGGTGCCAAGAAAAGTATACAAGTAAAGATCATGTCTACAATAATAAGTGTTATGAAAAATAAATGATAATAAGGGCATAGAGAATGGCAAGGGTGCTATATTTTTATGGGGTGGTAAGGAAAGCTCTGATTTTTGAGGTGAATTTGAGTTGAGATCCTACAGAGGTAAAGGAGAAAGCAGTATTCACACCTGTGAATCTGGAATATGAAATTCAAAGGAAAAGAGGTAGTCTGCCATATGAGGCACAGGTCGAAATGCAGCCAAGGACATCATATTTTAGGGCTGGATGAAACAGAGATTTCTGGTAAAGAATAACGTATGGTGCTGCTAGGTGAAAAGGCATAATCCATAGACCTTATTAAATTTTTCTGAGAGGGGAAAACCCCAGGGTCTACATTTTTAAAACAAGCTTACAAAGGGATTATGACATATCATAAGTAATTTTTCTTTTTAATATAATGGGAAGACATTGTAGAGGAGTGTCCCTCCTACTTCCGCAAGCATAGAACCCCCTATTGGGCTGGTTAAAACACATTGCTAGGCCTCATTCCCACAGTTTCTGATTCATTTGAGAGTTGGGCCTAAGATTTTGCATTTCTAGTAAGTCCTCAGGTGATGCTAATGCTACTATTGGAACCACATTTTGAAACCATCGTTGAAGAACTTTGTGCCAGGTAATAGCGAAGACCAATTTATACTGTCAAAGTGTTCTGAAGGATTATTAGGAGGCAGTTAAGCTATAACTTAAAGAGAGAAAGGATCATTTCTGGCAAAAGAATATGAGACTTTCTGAAACTTTTAAGTGGCAGGGCATTAATTTCTCTTTTGGAGCTAAAAAAGTCTGGCATTATAGCTGCAGTGAACGGTGGGAAAAAAGAAGGTAAGAAAAGAGCTCAAATGCTGGAAGGAGACAGTCCAAGGTGGAGCAAGATCATTCAGGACCTTGTTGTCCATGTTAATTAAATTGATGCTTAAAAATAAATCCACTGGGTGGCTTTAGATGAGGACATAGTATCATTGGAATTATTTATTTTAAGTATTTAAGGGAAAACTGAACCCTTAGGGGACTCTAAAAGAACAAATTAAAGGAACAAGAAACATACTCATTTCTGACAGTTGTAGTGATCATATTTTCATGTGTACCTGTATAAAAGAGTATTAATAACAATAGTAACTTTCATTTTATAGTCCTTTAAATTTTTAAAACTATTTTCACATAAATTTGCTTGACTTTATAATAATCACTTTAAATAGGTAGAAATTTGTAACTCTCATGATAATATAAAGAGAGAATTTGTATTGGAATGAACTAAATTCTTGATACTTTATCAAATAAATTTAGTAGACATCTTGGGGATAATCTGAGGCTTAAAGACAAAGTGAGTTCAGCTTTCTCAGAGGACTAAGAGCACAAACTACCCCACAAACAGAAGATAAATTGTCTTTTATTTTCCCTTTTATCATATTTGTGCCCATGAGGTATTTTAATGCTTAGAGACTCTGAAAAGTATTCCAACAAGCTATTCAATTAACCTAATCATGGCAGCTAAGCATATTTTATTTGCTATTTAAAGAATGTCATAATAAATAAATAGGGTAAAACCAGATTAAATATTAAAAACTTATTTAAATGTTTGAAATTTATAGTGAAAAATGCATAGTACTGTCACACTACATTTAACAAGTTTATCCATACTTCATTACAAAGTAAAACTTCAGAGTATATTATGGTTTTTGTTAGCACGTTGACTTTGAGTGCCTTCTATCTTTCCAAATTGTTCACAGAAAAACAACAAAATAATATAGGTCATTAGACCTTTTAATTTCAAGTTCTCCACAATTATGAACAAATTATAATACAATTTTAAAATGATTTTAAAACTCTATTATGATATATCCAGAGTTTAAAACTTATTTTTAATACAACAGCAAATCATTATTTCTTATCAAATTCTGTTTTAGCATGAGGAGGAGA
The DNA here is from genome assembly GCA_004026885.1 of Lyroderma lyra. Taxonomy (NCBI): domain Eukaryota; kingdom Metazoa; phylum Chordata; class Mammalia; order Chiroptera; family Megadermatidae; genus Lyroderma; species Lyroderma lyra. The sequence goes on from PVJL010002418.1 coordinate 52,302, forward strand.
ATTTGAAGTCTTCATAATAGTGTTATAGAAACTACTTTTTGCTGCCCTATGTAAGAGCCAAAGCAAAAGTGAAGACCATATAAAAAGTTATTTTATTCATTTAGTAATTACTACCTGGGCCAATGCAGTGGATACAGGGATTAAAAAACAGGAAGGAATTTGCAAGCTATTTAGGGTATAGAAGTGGACTGTTAAGACAGAACTGGCATGATTAATAGGAAGGGTTCTCTGAATACCTTGTGAGGTGATCAAATAAAAATACTTTTAGAATAATAAAATAATTGAAGTCAATTCTCTTCCAAATACTGTAAATATTCTTCAGGCTACCAAATGTCAGAAAGTGATAAAAAGAACAATGCTAAATTGTAAAATTAAAAATATATAAATAAGTATAGAGTCTTCCCCCTATCCAAGATGCAGTAATAATCCTCACATCATGGGTCATGAACATTTATGTTTGTAGTGAAGCTACACTCCCAGAGCTCCAACAGCTATTGCGACTGAAGTATATCTGCTTTTACACTATATTTCTTATCTCATGAAACACAATATGAATCATTTCTTCTGCTACAGAATATTTGATGGAATTCACATAGTTACTCCTATCTTCTCTTAGACTTTGTTCTTGCCCTTTGACAAATAGTTTCACAAAATCTAACTCTTCTTTTCCTTTCCTTTGACTTTATTAAGTCCTTAGCTAAAACTGAGATCATTATTTTTGCATAAAGTATATTGACAGGCCATAAGTTAGTAGTAACTCTTTTTTTTTTGTATGGGGTAGCTGAAAGAGTAAAAGTTGATACTACTTTTCTTAAAAAACTAAAAAGTTCTAAGTCAGATATTCACATTTCAAAGAATGTAAAACAGTCTGGGTTTTGGAAGTTAAAATCCTATAAGACTGAAAAACAGAAAAGAGCCCTGCAGTATAATGTGGTTGGGAAGCTAGATAGAGACGAAGCCAGCTGCAAAGTTAACAGAAAATATAGCTTCTTGCGAAGTCATGTAGTGGCCTTAAAATGCCATAACCAAATCCCTCTTAGTGATAATGCCTATTTTTTTTTTAAATCTATACTTCCATGGATGTGCTTATCCTGAGAGGAAAAAAATCAAAGAAATAATGAAGACCAAAAACACACAAAAACAACCTAGCTGACAAAGATGTGAATCAGAATATCTCAAGGATATTGAAGTAGAAGCATTGAGAATTGAAAACACTGAATAGAAACAATGGTAACGTTTGCAAAAATGGAAATAGAAAATTTCCATGAGAAGCATGTATTTGGAAGTAAAATCTGTAAAAACAAAGTCTTGATTAATATAACAAAATAATTGGCTAACAAGATAATATTTGCTATTTTTTCATTTTACTGAGAGTGGTGCCAGTTGTCACAATCAAGGAAGGAATATAGATTTTTAGGATGTGTTTCAAACTGTCATAATAAAAATAAGGTGAAATGCAAACTTGCCTGTAGTGGGAGAAATGCACCAAAAGAATAACCAGAAAGAAAAAACAATAGGAAAAGAAAGCATTTTACAAAACATGTTTTAAAATAATAACCTAAGATGAATTGAGAACAGTGTTATAGAAAAGAGATAGTACTAGGGTTAGAGTCCATTAGATTTACTTAAATAGTCAGTATATTCTCTTATGACAGTATTCCAATAGTAGTATGCTTTTATCAAAGCAATGTACACTTAGGAGCCAAAATTTATGCAAATAAATACATGCAGAATCAGACTCATCCTAGAATACGTCTATAGAAAATTATTTTTTACTAGATGTAAACAAAATACAAAAAAAACATTTTTGCTATATAAATAAAATGTAACAGTTGGAATAATTCTTTACATCCAACATATCAGCTTTGAAAATAAAGAAATAAATAAAATTATTTTTAAAAGACAACAGTCTCCTATTGTATTAAGTAAAATACATGGTCTATTCACAAGAGATATACCTAAATATAAAATAGAAACTCTAAAAATAAACAGTATCAAACAAGTACCAGTAAAAAAAATGAACTTTCATAGTATCAAAATCATGAAAATTGAAATTCAAGGCAAAAGTAATTCAATGTAGCATAACTATTTTATTTTTATAAACATTGCAATTTCAAGGAAAATTAAATAAAATGGATAGTTTTTATGGAAATAATCTATCATCAAATGTATGAAAGATAATTGTTAGAAACATAAGCACATATTGGGAAAATTTTTCACAAATCTTATATACAAAAAAAAGGTAAAGAATTAGTCTAAAATTGAGTACAATATTTATCATGTGAGGTGGAACTTTAGTAAATGTGGGCAAACTTAATAAAGCTGGGGGAAATGGGGAGATTTACATAAGAAACCAGGTTGGAGTTGTTAAGACTTTTCCATTCAAAAATCAAGGATATGGAAAACTTTGTGTCAGAAGCTAAAGGTAAACATAATAAAACAAGGTCTCTAAAATGTTGGTGTCAAGTAAAAGACAAAAGCCCATGGGCAGGCATTTGCACCATAGACATTTGCCAAAGGAAAAAAGATTTTCTGGGTCTGAAATCTGTTTGATGCCAGAAACTGGGAATTGAGTCTCAAACATAATTGTGGAAACTTAAATACCAATAGATAGTAGAGCGGGTAAATCTGAAAGCTGCACATTGCCAGTTTTGGCTAAGCAAACATTAAGGGAAGGCAGAATTATCCTCTCCTGTGCTCTGAAAAATCACGATTGCTTTCTGAGTGGCCTAATGACAGTGATTGATGGTTTCTGGGTTTCAGTTTGGTCTACAATTGAACTCAGCATTTATGTTCAAAAGTGAAAGGCTCAATGCTACAACCTTACTTGTGAAGTGTGACACCTTGAACAAGTTATTTAAGCTCTCTAAATAACATATTCCTTATTTATAAAACAGAAATAATACTTTCTGCTGTGTTGTTATGAAGTTAATGAAAGATTTTCTTGTTACTTGAAATAGCATATGACTATCTCTCTATTGACAGTCGTTTTATTAAATACAAAGACATCCTCACAACTTCTATAGCTTATTTGAATTGTGCATATCAGCTAAAATTTTTAAAAAACTGAAATAAAATTTGTAGGGCCTTAAACATTCCAGTATATACACATATACATTTAAAAACTAGGAGTGCCCAACCTTTTGACTTCCCTGGGCACATTGAAAAGAGAATTGTCTTGAGCCACACATAAAATACACTAACACTTTATAACGTTTTATAACATTTTAAGGAAGTTTACAAATTTGTGTTGGGTTGCATTCAAGGCCGTCCTGGGCCACATGTGACCCATGGGCCAGAGGTTGGACAGCATACAATAATTGAGTTAAAAAAATGCAATCAAAAAGGTAAACAGAATATTATCTTTAAATAAAAATGCTGCTAACGTGGAACACTATGGCCAAAAGTTCTTGAAAGGGACGTGCAGAGTCACATAATTCAATAACTAATTAAAATAATAGTAAAAGCTTAAACTCATCAATTTCTTTTAATTAAAAAGACATGTAAAATTTCAAAAGGAAGTTGAAATAACTCAGAAAAATTGTTATTATTGTGTAATATTTACAAAAAGTCTAGTGTTATTTGTAAAATAAATTAGAAAGAACCTCAATGACAGTAAATCATCTATGGTGAAGTTAATATCGAGGTTAAGTTGTCATTGTAGAAAACATAGTTAATAACAGAGAAAAATATCTATGCAATATTACCAGAAATAAAGGTATTACATAAATATACTTCATAGTATAAACAAAACTAATTATGCCTGTAAGTATGTACTTGAATGTAGGTAAAAATGTATGAATGATAATCAGCCTCCTCTTAACTCACCTCTACTTTCATCAACTAATTAATCAAAGCTCTTAATTTCCCTGTAAAATATATAAAAAGTTAACTCAGAATGATCTAAAATATAAGCTACATTTCTTATATTATCTGAGAACTTGATATGTGTTTGAATTTTCACTGCAAAAATATTACTGTGAAAAAATGTGTTTATGACACATAGGTTAATAATATTAGAAAACCCAACCAAGTGGGTTTCTGAAAAAAATAGTACTTATATAGGGGGAAAAAAATCATAGAAAATCTTGAAATCTGCTCTCAGTTGGCTTTACAGTTGTTCTTAATTTCTTCCTCTATTTTTAAGAAACTAAAACATGAATTCTTGCATGTAGGTACAACTTTTGAAATAAAACCTACAAGAAACCCCAATGAATGGATCTATACTCATAATAAGGATAACGAAAAAATATGTGTCCTGATCACTTATGGAATGATATTTGATTCTACCATAAATTGGTAACAGTATTTATCTTTATATGACAGGGTTTGGAGTAAGCTTTATTACATTTTCTATGTTTTTAATATTCATAATAATGGACATGTATTACTTTTCTTCCAACTGCATAGATATTAGGATAAATGATGCCAAACTGTATATATTCAATGTTCAATAATAATAATAAAGCAACAGATGGTAGGAACTGAAGTTTATTAAATAAGGGGGTTCTTCAAGGAAAAGACTATTAGAAATTAAGTATCTTAGGATAAATAAAATAATCCAAAACACATTACAAATTTTAAAAGCTGCCAAATATCACATGCATATCCACAGCTTAAGGAACAGTAAGAACAACACTACTTATATAATCAATAATTTCTTATGTTCTGGGTACACTTCTTTGTCTCTTTAAATGATAAAATTTTCTAAAGAGAAAGATAATTTAATTTTTCCTCTAACATGGTTCACTGGAATCGGTTTTTATAATTTGTAGTTTTGAAAAGTTTTTTTTAGCTTCACAGCTCATGAGTATAGTGCAATTTTCTAAGGATTATTGTCAAAATTGAGGAAAATTTTACTGATTTTTATACATATTGTCATATTTCAGGGAATTTCAACTTGTCCTAGATTTATATACCCTGATACTTTTATCACCAGGCTCTGAAGGCCACATGTGTGTCATTATGTGGTATCTGGCTCTGCTCTTTAGTGTCATAGTGCACAGTGAGTCATCAAAGCCTTGAGGCGCATGTTCCTCAAAGTCATTTCAACTCTGGGATGATTTGAAGTATTTAATTATGGTAGGCAGAATTCAGGGATGAATTCTGAGATTTCAGCTCCCTGGTGCATGTACTCTGTGTTAACCTTTCTGCAGAACTGTGAATATGATGGACAACACTCTCATAATTAAGTTTAGTTATATGACAAAGGTAAAGGGATTCTATAGTTGTAATTAAGATCCTGAATCAGTAGACTTCGAGTTGACTGAAATGGTAATCATCCTGGTTTGACCTGACCCAGGTAAGCCATAAAAGGGACTGAACTCTTCCTAAAGAAAGAGATTCAGGGCATAGAGATACAAGAAGGCCTACAGAGAAATCCACACAGGCAAGCAACTGCGGGTGGCTGCTAGAAACAGAGGAACTCCAGGCTGCTAAGCAGAAAGACAATGAAAGCCTCAGTCCTACCAATGTAAAGAACTTAATTTTACCAAAAATAAAAAACAAAGCAAAACCAACATTATGACAGCAAAAACCTCATATGCTTAAAAGAGAATCCTGAATTACAGAGAGGAATAATCCAAACCAACACCTTAATTTATGCTTTGCGAAACTCCAATGATAGAACCCTGGTCAGCCATGATCAAACTTTAGAGTTTTAAACAGTTTTAAATAAAAAGTCAATATTGTTTTAAGCCACTAGGTCTGCAGTAATTTGTTATATAGTCATAGAAACCAAATATAAAGAAACACAGAAATTATGTAAAAGCCATACATATCTCTTAAATCCAAACTAAATATATTTTCAACTCCATCCATTTCCCCTTAGCCTGATTTCAAAAATATCCACAGTTATTCCAGTGTACTTGGCACAGAGAAAAGAATGATGGAGAGGAAATACCAATGGGAAGAGACAGAAATTTTCAGTGTTAAATTATTTTAACCTTGTAAAACTTACAAAACATTTAAAAAAAAAGTGAACATATTTCTAGGTCCCCTATTAGGGAGTTGGAAGCACCCATACCAATGAAATACTAAAATATCTGAAACATGAGCTTCCCATATATCAAGCATTGAAATAAACATTTTCATGATCTCATTTAAAGTTGTTGTAGATCCTGTGATCCTAATCATTATGCCATACTCTATTGCAATTAGGTCACTGACACATAAAAAATAGTCTAGAAAAACAAGCATATCATGTCCAATATCAAAAAACTAATGAATAGTTTTAGGCTAACTCTAAGACTGAGCTTTACTGATCAGGATTAGATTTTATTTGTTTTGATATCTTAAAATTCTATGTACTAAAATATGCTCAAACAAATGTATTCATTGAACATTAAAGCCACAGTACATGAGGCCTATGCTGAAGCAAGATCTGGGACCTATACAGGAAAAGGAGTCTTTAAAAGTATTCCTTTTCTAAAAGAAAAGTCCAGAGACTGGTGCATCATGGACATTACGTGGATGCAGTTTTAGAAAAGCAGTAGAAGTTTTGACTCAATATTTCTGCATATTTTAAATTCTGGAATCCTCACTAGGACAATTTTTTAAAAATTTCCCTGAGCGTACTATTTGTACTGCAAACAAAATCTGGATAAAAGTAATCATTTGTTGTCATAAAATGGTACCCTGATCTTAAATGTGATTTTCTCAGAAACCTCAGAACTTGAATTTGATAGTGAGTTCAGAAAATGAACGTTAGAGTAAAAGAAATCTAGAAATCCTCTCTTCTTCTAGGTGGACTAATGTTAGTTTCATGGCATTTAATTTTTCATACTGAGAGCTGACATCGTGTACCTCAAAAGATAGCTGTCTATCCATTTTTAAAAATTCAGAACAAATTAAAACTTTGAAAAAGTCATAAGAATGAAAGCTATTCTCACCTTTTCTTTTGAAAAATAGAAACTAGATTGGATAGGGAGAACTGGGAGTTCACGGAAACATCTATTTACAAAGTTCTTAATAGAGAAAAATGGAAACAGGATACATTTGTTAGGAATTTTAAATTGGCAATTTATAATCCTCAAAGCAACTGAATTGTGTGAGCATAAAATAAAAGCAATTACATAATACGGATAAAAGTGATAGAATCTTCCTATTATTGAAAATTATCTAATTTAAAAACTAAATAATTCTATGTGATTTTGAATACATTGATTAAAAACAAAAAACATCAGACTAACATAATTTGCAAAATATATTCATAGTAGTGATTCTAATGTAATTATAAAATCAATAAATTATCATTTGGGTAATTATTTTATGTCACTGCAAATTATTTTAATATATAATGAATGTTTTACTAAACATGTGCATAGTCTTCTTAGCTGAAGTTAGAACTGGGCAATGTTTATTGTTTTGCCCTTATTTTCAAATTAGATGTATTTTGTGTAATTTATGTTCAATATTAATTGATAATTGGAAAGATCTCATATTCTTCTCCCTACATTCCTTCAATGTGTGATTGTTAGGACTCAGTGGCTGCCACTTTTAAAGGAAGAGCATGCCCTCCTGTTTGCTCTGGTGCAGTACCCTTCCCCAGCTACTTATATGCTTAGCCCTCTTAGGCATTTGAATTTGTTATTACATGCATATTGAACACAAGAATTGTGACTATATTGATAATATTTAATGCAATATGATTGTAGTAAAACATTTTTACAATAAAAATGGTAAAAATTCTATATTAATCATAATCGGTAAATATAAAAAATTACATTTTAGATTTCATATTTTACTATTTAAAATAGTAATTGATTTTATACATTAAAGAACAACTTATATTTATATTTTGGAAGAACACATTAAAATCTATTATTAAGTTACATTTAATTTTTAAATTTTATTAGGACATTACTTTCAATAGAATAAAATTATGTTCCATACATGATTATAACAAGAAAATGATACATTTTGACATTAAGCCTAGAAAAATGAACCTTGTATAATAAAATAAAGTAGTAATTATTTATTATTTTTTGTTAGTCACCTAAATATTGCTGAACTATTAAGAATAACCAAGACAGGCACAAAAAAATTTCAATATATTTTAGTATTTGGCCAAACATTAATAACATAAAACAGTTTTATATGTGTTATTTTTATGAAAGTATAATTATCAAATAGAATGATAAAACACATTAGTTTATTAGGTTAATTTCTTCTATTAAATATAGAGACATGTTAAATGGCTCTCTTTTTGTAATTCTGACCCATCCTTGCAAGTATTAAAGAAATATCTATGTTAAGTGTTGCTAAATTTGTTAAGTAGTTCTCAGGAATTATACTTAAATCACCTTATTCACAGCTGTTCATATTGCTGTACTTTAGGTTATATTTGTTTTCTGATGTGGTATTTTGTCTGTCAAGGTTATTTTGCATTTAAAATTGGTGCAACAACAACAACAAAAACCCCACAGTGAATTAGCATTTGAATTGAAATTACCTTGTGCTTTGAGTACTAGGAAAATATAATGGAGAATATATTAAACATGTAAAGTAAATATTTATTATTGAAGGAATGACCACAATGCCATATTCCTTTTTAAGCAACCACTAAGTGCTTCATGAATTTAAAAAATAACCCCCTCCAAAGAGATGAATCTCTATTATACTTTGTTATTGTAATGTATTTGAATTCTGAATATAAAAAATCAAAGTACATTAAGAAATGAATTTATATATAACAAATTATATTATACTGAGATAAACAATAAAAACTATTTCTGTAACAGATCTTTCAATAACTATAAAATAATTTTAAATGATATTAAAATATTGAATCAATTTACATGATACTGTTTATTTTAGTATTTCTTGGATGTTCATTAAATAATAAAACATCTCACAAACAAAAGCATGTTATAGTAGATAAAATATGAAGTCATAACTAAGGATGTTTATTCTAGGAATGCAAGGATGCTTCCATGTATAAAATTAATGTAATGTACTATTTTCAGAGATTAAAGAGAAAAGCATGAAGAACATCATAATAATTATGCATAAGCAAAATTGATCACTTTCATTATTCAAACTTCTTAGCAAAATAGGCACTTAAGCAAACTTATTTTTAATTGTTAAATTTATTGGCATGACATTGGTTAGTAAAAGTTAAAAACTTCCATGATCAGACTTAAAACATCTATTAAAACTATCAGAAAAAAATCATAGTTATTGGAAGCTGCCTGGAATTTTTCCATTATGTTGGGGATAAGATTAGGAGGTCCATTAGCACCTTATTTTTCAACATTGCTTTGTAAAATCTATCATTAACAGTAAGAAATACCAAAAACCAAAATAAAAAATATTGTAAATTTATGTTACCAGTTTTCAGTACACTGTTGATGTCCAACTAGGACATGTAACATAATAAAAAGACTCAATTGACAATAGTAATCAATATTATATGGCACCTGGGAATGAACCTAATAAAATACATAAAAGGTCTATATTGAAAAACTATAATCATCAATGAAACATTTAATAAAAAGCACCTGAAAAACATTTCCAGTTATACTGGATTCTGAAATTTAGAGCTAGAAAGTATGTTGTAAGGAAGAAAAGATGTATACATATATTCATGTGGTTAAAGCAATATTTATTTGGGAAGTTTTCTCTAATAAAGCCATTACTTTGTGCTTCAGTATAAAAGTGCTCCTTAAATATGTCAGACAAGATAGAAAAAGAAACTCATTTTATTGTTTTCTGCATATTTGAGTTTTATATTCATATAATTATCAAACATTAATGTATTCATACAAATTGAAAATGAACAGCTGTGTTTCAGATTGTCATTATTATCAAATCTGATGAATGGTTTACATAAAATTAATAATTTATATTACAAATTCACTTTAATATGTCTATTTCTCATATTGTAATTTTAAAGTGATATAATCACAAACCACACAAAATATTATTTTTAAAAACTTATAGTTATGACACTCAAATAGTTATCACTATATACTCTTGCAGACATGAATCTGCAAAGTAAGTAGACTGGATAAATCTTATTCCTTAATATTTTCTGGAGAGGTTCTTTTTGGTTGTAAGTAATAAATTTTAAAATGTACCCTGTGTGCTTTAGGAAACCTACATTCTCCAGGTCTGGGATACATTTTTTTTTTTACATATGTAAGGTCAATCATGATAATTATTTTGGTTAAATCTATATTATATTGAATTTCTCTCTAATCTGTCATTGCTGAAGATGTCTTACATCCTCACAGTATGAAGGTAGACATATTAATGCCTCCTTGCAGTTCTGTTAATCTTTTCGTTAGAGCTGAACATAATTATTAAGGGACATATATTTTGAGTTGTTATATCAGCTTGACTATTAGGACTTCTACCATTATATAATGGTGTACTATTTTTCTTATAATAGTTTCCCCGAAAATATTTATACTAATATTTTGTTAATAACTGATATTTGGTTAAAGATGGCATGGTTTTTCCTGTCATTTGATTTCAGGTTAGGTCCTATGTTTTGTGTTTCTGTCTTATAATTTGCATAAATTTTATCATTTTTAATTAACTACATTTTAGTCATTTACATTTGCTGAAAACATAAATTCATTTCTATTGCATTACTTGTGTTGTGGTTTTTCTCCTTTTTATTTTTAGTCAGTTTCTGAATGAATTTTTATTCCATTCTCTTCCATACTATTGGAAAATTACACACTATGTTTTTATTAACTTCAGTGGCTATGCTATAAATTTAAACATAGATATTTACAAAAACAAAATCTGAAGTTAATGAGTACCTTAATTTACATCCCAAAGAATAAAGATAAACTAAATTGCTATTATGTCCAGTATCTCGCCTATCAGTTAAAAGACCCTCCTTGCCTATTACTTTGAGGCCATTTTTTTAAATCCATGAAGTATAAATTATTATTACTGTTTTATAAGTGAAGTGCTTATTTAGCTTTTCTCATGTATATCATCTATTTTGCATACCATTCTTTCCTACAAGTCACACCTTGTTTGGTAGATCATTTACCATCTTCCTGAAATATATCTTTTAAAAGCAACTTTATTGATAGTCTCATGGTAGTATTTTTGTCAAAACATGCTATTGAAAAATAGTTCTGTGAGATATAGAATTTTTGAGTGAATTATTTAAGCATTTAAAGACGTAATTTTATTGTTTGTGGTTTCCATTATCTTTGTATAGATGAGAGTTGTCAAATTGACATTCTCTTTTTTCCTGAAACTTTTAAAATCTTACTTTATTGCTTTGGTGTTCTAAAGTTACAGTAAATCCCCAAAATGAATTTATTATACATATTTTCCTCAGGATACATTAGAATTTCAGAATATGAAACTATCGTCATTCATCAATTGGGAACATTTGTTAAGAATCATCTCTTCAAATATTCTCTTCTTTATATCCTTATTTTCTTTCCTGCTGGAGATCTGTTTAGAATTACAGTAGATTGCACTCACTTTTCACCCTTGATGATCCTTAATTTTCCTTTCATCAATTCCCAGCCAGGTAACTACCAAAAAAAAAAAAATTTCCCTTTCATATGTTCTACTTCTTTTTTTTTATTTTACTGCATTCATATCATAACCTAACTCTTAATTCTTATTCAATAACTTGATCAACTGGGTCAAGTCTGCTGTTCAAACCATGAATTTAATCATTTTATTTTCCTTTCTAGAAATTTGATTTGCTTTTTATTCAGATATCTGGTAATTTTATATTGACAAACATTTCTTTATCCTACTTTTAATATCCTTTCTAATTTTTTAATATAAACGTACTTAATAAATTATGTTGAAGGATATGAAACTTGCAACATTATGGTTCAACAGAATAGATTATGTGTCTGGTAAATCCAGTAACTGTTTTGATATTTGAAGACTGATTTAAGGCCTTTGCTTTCTTCAGTATTTGGGATTTTTTTTCTTATAAATACATTTTCCTTCAAACTCTTTCGTGGATATTTTTGAAGGCTTGTTCGTGATTATGTTCCTCAAGAGAGGGTTTTGCTTCTACCATACACTCATGGCATCACAGTCAGAATAATATTCGTTTGTTTTAAGCCTCATCTTCTTGTTTCTTCACTTCTGACTGGTTCTTTTTAATGATCTATATCCTTTTTTATGTTTGCTATCTTTTTGTTGAAGTTTTCACTAAGTTCATGGAGCATCCTTGTAATCATTGTTTTGAACTCTAGAGCTAGTAGTTTGCTTGTCTCCATTTCATTTAATTCTCTTTCTGGAGTTTACTCCTATTCTTGCACTTGGGTAATATTTCTTCGTTTTCTCATTTTGGCTTATTTGTTTATTTCTGTGTTACATGGATCTGCTATGTTTTCTAGTCTTGGCCGGGTGGCATAACACATTAGGTGTTCTCTGAGGCCCTGGCAATGTCTCCAAGGTCACCTGCATTGGGTGCTTCAGGAGTGTTTCTTGTATGGGTCATGTATCCCCTCCTGGTACATATTAGTTGAGCCTTGATTGTTATTGGCATATCAGTGGGTGGCATTGACCCTCAGGTTGACTGGTTGTGGGGTTTGGTCAAAACCACAGCTTATGGCTGCTGTGCAGTAGGGGACTTACCTTGTAAAGTTGGATTTGCTAAAGCTGACTCTGATGCATGTTGAGATTGCCCTTTGGATGTGCCACTTGTGGGGGTTCTGCTGTGGTCTGATGCCAAACTCTAGGTATGTTGGTTCTGGGGACTCTTGGAAATGGGCTCTAGTGCAGGCCTAAGTATGCCACTGATGGCAACCAGCTAGAGAATACCTGGCAGGTCTACAGAGCGATCCGTGGTTGGGTGCTGCCTGTTGTAGACCTGAAGGCATGTGGGAGAGGGCATAATGTAAAATGAGTATGACTACCACCAGTACCAGGTCTGGGGTAACTCTGCAAAAATGCAAAGGACTCCCTTATTATTTGGTGCAGCCTGCCAACTCCTGCGAGGATCAGCTATTGATAGACCTTTATGTGGTACATGCGTTGAGTAAGGCAGGTCTCAGGGAGTAACCAGGGTGGCATAGGTGATATGCACCAAGTTAATATAGATTCTGGTTTGGTGCCAGTGCTAAGCTGGAGCTACTCAGCAAAAGTCTCAGAGCACACTGAGGGTAGGCATCTCCTGCATGGGCACACATACCCCTGAGAATTATCCAAGAAAGAGTGCAACATGAGTGGGGCTGACTGCTGGTTGGGAAATTGCCTCTGGCTTTTTACAAGTTAGTGGGGCAGGGTCTCAGGGAGTTACCAGTGTGGAACTAGCAGACTTTACCGGTTTAATGGAGAATTCAGAGTTGGCCAGGTAGGCAAGCGTTCAACACAGAAAAGATGGCACCCTCCTACTGGCTGCATGGGAGGAGTATTCTACACAGGGAAAAATGGTAACTGTCTCTCCAGTCCTCATCCTAAAGCTACACAACACAGTCTTTCCCTCTATGTCTCTGATTTCTCCCAAGTTACATCCCACTATCATAACCCAGGGTGAGTGCATATAAGTAAGTGAGTCTTGCATGGGCCCTTTAAGAGAACTTCTGTGTTTTCCCACAACCGTCTGTTCCACCAGAATCCCCACTGTTTTTCACAACCAGATATTGTGGGGGCTCCTCTCCCAGACTAGGGAGCCAGGTGTGGGACTAGGGTGCTATGATACTGGGTGGGGAACCTCTGTGGCCCTCACAGTTCTCAACCACCATGTGTGGGCATGTGATCAGCCCATTTGCATCCCTGCCATTCCTGCCAGTCTCAACGTGGCATTCTTTATATCCTTAGTTATAAGACTTACGTTCAGCTGGACTTCGGATGGTTCTCCAGGTTGGCTGTTCTATAATTTAGTTGTAATTTTAATGTGATCATGGGATGAGGCAAGCACAGCATTTATCTATTCTGTCGTTTTGGATCCTTACTGAGGCAAGATTTCTTTAAACAATGTTTTTCCTTTGGAAACTTAGAATTTAAAATTAGAACTGTAAATATATGAATATTATGCTGAATATTAGAGAAACAGTCATTAGTAATTAATCTTAGTCATATCAGGCTGGTGTAACAAATTACCATGCACTGAGTACTTTAAACAGCAAACATTTATTTCTTAAAGTTTTAGAGGTTGGGAAGTTCTAGATCAAGGGGCTGGAAAATCTGGTGTCTGTTAAAGTCGTTTTCTGACTTGTAGATGACTGTCTTTTCATTGCATTCTCACGTGGCAGAGAGCAGAAGAGAAGCAAGTTCTAACTCTTGTAAGGGCTAATACCGTCTAACCATATGACATCATCTAATCCTAATTATGTTCCAGACTCCATCACAATGTGGGATAGGGTCTAATTATGTGAATTTGGGGTGACACATTCAATCGCAAGAGTAATCATCATATTTGATTTGGTGTCTCTCAATTTGTCTTTCACTAGCTATGTGAACAAAAGTTAACTGAACGTTAAGCTCTTCACTTGGTCATGTTTATAAAAGATAAAGTGTTAATGTTCCTTGTAATTTACAACATGCTGACCCACTGTAATTGATACATACAGGGATGCCCAGAAAATATCCCACCATGTAATATGAAAAATCAAGACATCTATGGCTGAGTTTTTTCAGACAGCCCTTATATGTTTGTAATTATTATTATTAAAAATAGAAAAATCCAATTTAGTAAAGATAATATGTTCTGAAACCAAGGATTAAAGGGTCTATTTAAGTCTTGTGTGACTTTTAGGATATGATATTACTTTAAAGTAATATATATGCAGAATAAATAATTAGCATTGATTAGAAAGAAATCTACTTTAGAAACCTTTGATTCTTATTTAGTATTCCTTACTAATTACTAGTTTAGGCATTTTGTAAATTCATATTTATAAAAATGTGCTGTAAATAACAGCTTTTGCAAAATGAGAAAAACAATCAATCAACAAGATAAAATAATATATAGATTTGATCACATTTAGTTTGGTACAGTATATATTACTATGTATCTATTAATTACTGTTGTCTTTCCAAATATTTTGTAACTATCACTAGCTATATTTTAGAGATGCAAAAATATTTTCCATGTGTGGCTAATGACCTATAACTACTCCTGATATCTTTCTCTTTCAATTTATAGCTTCTATGCTAGTGAAGAGTGAGGAATGAAAAATAACCTCATTATTTTATACAATTATGACTGGGTTTTTTCTACAGCCTTTTCTATCAGGTTTTCACTAAATATTTTTTCTTGCTGAATATTTATATGCTTGAAAAACTAGTTGTTTTACCTACCTTCTTCTGTTCAAAGACAGAGTTTATAAAGAATATTATTTTTAAAAAGGAGCCATCGATGCAGAAATAAATTAACCAATAATGTAAAATAATTAAACATATTTCACAGTAAAAAATACCAAACAATTGAGTTGATTATTTCTCAAGAAAAATTTGAACATTATTATTCAAAAATTGTAATGTGGCATGGCTTATTAAGTATTACCTTGGTTTTAAGTGTTACTGATATAATATTTTTTAAATAAGCTAAATATAAGACCATATGGTTTTACTAAACTACTATTATCATGATTATATTCAAGATCAAATCTTTCATTCTTATGTTCTTTTCTTAAGTTCTTTTTACTGTTCCACTTTCAAAATCACTATCTAAAAATATACAGTTGCCCCTCAAATAATGAAGGTGTTAGGGCCAACCCCCATGCATTTGATGATTTGTTTGTAACTTTTGACATCCCAAAAACCTAACTACTAAGTTAACCTACTTTTAACCAGAAGCCTTACCAATAACTTAAAGTGTTGACTAACATATGTTGTGTATTCTATTAATATTATATACTGTATTTTTACAATTAAGTGATTCAAAAGAAAATATTATAGAGAAAATGATAAATAATAGAAAATATATTTATAGTTTTTATTGAAAAAATCCATTTTTAAGTGGATTTGCACAGTTCAAACTATGTTATTCTAGGTCAACTGGATTTATAAGTAAGAATAGGTTAAATGATCTTTGCAGCAAATAAACATTTTCCTCATAGTTTAAGGAGGATCAAAAGCAGTATCAAGATTGTAATTTTGGAGGAGTTCATAAAAAGAAAATTCCCAACTGTGATTGTCCCTTGCCCATAATCAGAGAAGATGCAAATATCCTGATTTTACATGGTTCAACCTCATGAACAATAATCTGCTTTTTAGACTTCCCATTTGAATAAAGATTTTTTTAGTATTTCATGAAAATATCATTTGCCATTTCTCAGGATATCTTTCCAAATATTAAGAGAACTAAATTGGCAGAGATAGAGAAGTAGGATTTTGAAGAGGGAAAGGACTTGTGATTTCTCAGAGCAATAAGTGATAACCACAATCGGCTATCAGAAATAGTTATAGAAAAGCCAATGCTGTATTTTGTGTGTGTGTGTATATATGTGTATAAAACCTACTTTATTTAAAGAGCATTCCTGAAAGTGTCCCCAAACATTCAACCTTATGTTTCCCTTCTCTGTACTTGCAAGAGTAACATTGCTCATAGTGACATTTCTCTTTGTAAAACCAGCACTTTTCAATATCTGAATCTGGGCACATTTTTGAGTGTCAAAACTCAGAACAAATCTTGGTAAGGTGGTGCTGATCTTCAGCTATCATGAAAATCATACTTCTTATTTTTCTGTTAATGCTATTGGCAGGATTCTGTAGAAATGTCATGGAAACTATTCCCTTTACAATTAAGTTTATGATACATAAATGTATGTGGCTTCACTGGCTTAAGTATTTTGTTAAATTCTTGTACCAGTAATGAAGCAGTGGTAAAATTCCCTGTGGCAAATTCTTTGTGCCTGATCCATATATCATTTCTCTTCATAGTTGAAAATAAATTATTTACAAAGATACTACGTGTTTAATAAATAGTCAAAGGAAGGCATGGGAATTATTAAATTAAATCTTAAAATGTTCTCAAAATTGTAATGATGCAGATGAGACATGTCTAAAAAGTAATAATTATTTTTACTGTGGTAAAAACACATATTAAATTTACCATCTTAATTTTTTTTTTCAGTTTACAGTTCAGTAGTGCTAAGTATCTTCGTATTGTTGTGCAATGGATCTCAGGAATTTTTGATCTTAAAACACTGAAATCCACTAACTAATAATTCTCCCACTCCCCAGCCTTTCGCAACCACCCTTCCATTTTTGTGATTCTTTGATTTTGACTACATTAGATACATCATATAAATGATATTAAATAGTATTTGCTCTTTTGTAACTGACTTATCTTTCTTAGCATAAAGTCCTTGAGGTTCATTTATGTTGCAGCATGTGACAGGATTTCTTTTTCTTTAAGTCTACACAATATTCTATTATACACCATGTTTTTTCTATCCATTCATCCATCAATAGAAATTTAGGTTGCTTTTTACCTCTTGGCTATTGCAAAAAAGATTGTGATGAAAGTGGGTGTGCAAATACCTCTTTGAGATCTTGCTTTGAGTTCTTTCAGATGTATACCCAGAAGTGAGATTGCTGGATGACATGGTAATTCCTTTTTTAATTTTCTGAGGACATCCCCACCCCCGCCAAGCTGTTTTTCATAATAGAATGTAAAATGCAACATTTTACATTCCAAACAGTATACAAGTGTTCCAGCTTCTCCACATTTTTATTATCACTTGTTATTTTCTATTCTTTTGATAGTGGCCATCCTGATGGGTGTGAGGTACTATCTAATTATGGCTCTTATTTGCATTTCCCTTATGATTAGGAATATTAAACATCTTTTAATTTGCTTACTAGTCATTCATGTATCTTATTTGTAAAAATATCTTCCATTTAAGTCCTTTGTCTGTATTTAAAGTGGGTTATTTTTTTTGAGTTATAAAATTTTGTTACATATTCTGGAAATTAACCCCTTGTCAAATACTATTTGCTATTATTTTCCCCCATTTCATAGATAGTCTTTTCACCATGTTGTTTCTTTTGTCACACAGAAATTTTTAAGTTCTATATAGTCCCGTTTGCCTACTTATTTATTTATTTTTACATTTGTTGCCTGTGCTTTCAGTGTCTTATCCAAGAATTCATTACCAAATCCAATGTCATGAAGTTTTCTCCTTCTTCCAGGAGTGTAACTGTTTTAGTTCCTACATTTAGGTTTTTAATTCATTTGAGTTAATTTTGTGTATTGTGTTAAGTGAGGTTCAAACTTAATTCTTTTGCATGTAAACATAGTATTTTTATAAAAGTAATTGATTTCATTGATAAGACTTAAATCTCTTAAGTAGAAATTATCAAATGTGGATCAAGAGTTATACTGGTTGACAGTATTTTTTACATGTTCTGCTCTTCACTGGAGGATATTTAAAAACAAAAGCTTAAGCTACTCCCACATAAATTGTCTCTTCTATGTAGAGATACAGGTTCTCAGCTTCTCTTAACACTTGCGAGACCTGGCCCTCAGCATGCCCAAACCTTCCAGGAGCCACAAAGACATGTGCTTTTGGGTAAGGGACCAGCAGCCCACTTTGCTACATGCCCCATCACTCCCTGTTGTCATAGCATGTAAGTCAGGTGGCAGAGATTTTCAGCATCACTTTACTACGTTTATTCTTCTCATAGCAGGGTTAAGAAGAAAGCTAACCACTCCCTGTACCCTTAATCTATTCTACAACTGGGAAAAGTAAAAAGTGACCCAGAGGCCTACAAGTTTCAAAAGAAGATAAAAAGTGCTTTTTTCTTCTACAAGTGAAAAATATTGTTCAACCTGGCATATTTCAAACACTTACATTACCTATCCACCCCTACAGGCATTTGAGGTTGCAAACCCTGCTTTAAGCAGTAACTCATGGTAACAGCAAGAAGTGTGCCATAAATATTCTCAAAAGTTCATCATTATATATCTTGCTCCCGAGGGAAGCAGAAATGATAAAAGATTTTATTAGCATAGATAAGAGCACTTCTTCTGTTCAGTGTATGCTATTTTAATTTTTTTTCCTCAAAATCAAATAAAAGCTCCTGGCATATGAAGCTCACAAAGTATAGTAACTGTGAGAAATTCTCCAACATGTTCGAAGTTGGTGTTTGAAGGAAAGTTTTCATCTGTTTCCTTTGTGAATCTGCTATTGTGTTAAACCGTTTAGTGTCAGTAATGAAGAATAGATTTAAAGTGCCTACAGATTCTTATTTTAACAAGATTTACTACGTTTCACACACACTCTCACAATGATAGGCTAGCTAGGTAATAATAAAGTATATAAAAGATAAACAGTTTTTAATAAAACAGTAGTTAAATTCTGAAAGGTAAATATTTAAGTGTAAAAAGAAATCCCTTCAAGCCGTCTAAAGTTCTTGGTGAAAATGAAGCATGATAGTAGAATTCTAGTAATGGTTTAAATTTGAAGCACTTCATCCATTATGGTGACAAAGGTGGTTTTAGCAGCTATCATTACATTCCTTTAAAATGTCAAAGTGCTTTGGGTCCTTCCAAGATGAATGTCCTTTCTTCCTTGCCTCTCATTCCTTAAATTATTTTCTGAAGAGAGCAATGTTTACCAGCTTAACTGGCTCCAACTCTAGACATTCTGTCATTATTTCCTTTTCTTTCCTTATAAATGGAGTTCAAATACTCGCTGCCTCCAAAACATTGTCCCTCTTCCATGCATCTCTCATGTCAGCAGTAGCCCACCAGGAGCTAAACTTCCACCCCTCAGGGTAGCACTCTATCATGTCCTCACGTTAGTCTCTGCTTTCTCCTCCCGCACATTCACTCCTCAGTTTACAGCAATATCACTTCCGCTCATGCCATTATGTTAGTTCAAGTATTCTTAGTCTAGAGCCTGCAGGGCCTGGCAGGCCTCACGTGGAAAAGCTGCCCTCCCCACACCGAACTTGGTGCACAGCCAGTGTGTTGCAATCTCTGGAGAGAGTTGTAGTCAGACTCCTTTTTTTTTTTTTATAAAAACGTTATAAAATTATCAGCTTTATTTATATTTTGCTATTTGTAGGGTAAAAGTTATAACAAAATTAAGAATGTTTACCACTTCAACAGAAAATGCTGTAGTACTTACTACCTCATCTCATAAAAACTTATAGAAAATCAAAAAGAGAAAATATATAAATACATCATCATCAAATAACTATCAAAGTATTTATTGGCAATTTCATGCTTATTACAGAGTTTTTTAAATTATTGTGGTTTTCCAAGTAGTTCAGAACCAGAAAATGATGCTCTGTATATGTTCAGAAAACACTTGAAACCAATATAATTTTACTAACCAATGTCACCCCAATAAATTTGATAAAGATTTTAAAATGTCATTTTGGTTTTAAACATCACTGTTAAACTATTTAACATGTGAACACAGATATCTCTGGGATACCTGATAAAATTAATTTCCTAAAACTACAAATCTGATGAAGAGAATCACAGCCATGAAAAAAATTACTAAATTATAGACACGTGAAAAAACTGAAGTATCATTCATTGATTTGTTTCTTTGACAAACATATCTTTGCTACATACTCTGTCAGGCATTCTCCTAAATGCTGAATAACAAGGTATAGAAAGAGCCTAATATCCTTATCCACTGGCCTATGCATTGTAGTAAAAGACACATAAACATGATCTGATAATTAATTTATAGGTAAAGATTCTAGTCCAAGGGTAATCACACTTAAGTGCACACTTAATCACCTGGAGAGTTCAAATTTACTATTGTTTGTATCCCTTCTCTAGAAATTCTGGGGTGAGCCCTGTGTATTTGAATTTTAAAAAGCTCTGACATGACTCAGATGTACAGGCATAATTGAGAACAATTTGCCTAGAGCATTATGTTAACTAGAGATTTAAAGTAAAGAAATATGAAAGAACTTTTAATTTCTGCATTTCTAAATCCCAGTTGATATTGAAAA
Organism: Lyroderma lyra; assembly: GCA_004026885.1. Classification (NCBI taxonomy): domain Eukaryota; kingdom Metazoa; phylum Chordata; class Mammalia; order Chiroptera; family Megadermatidae; genus Lyroderma; species Lyroderma lyra. The sequence goes on from PVJL010002418.1 coordinate 73,173, forward strand.
CATCACCTTAAAATAGGCTCCCCAGAATTTAAAGTGTCTAAACTTTATTACAGCAGGAATGCAATTTAATGGAAATGTAAAGGATGCCTAAAGGAAGATTAAAGAGTCTAAAGATGACTTAAAGAAGATAAAAGGTGTTTTTAAATATTCTGAGAGTGAAATTGGGAATTGAAAATACCCACATATCAAAGATACACATGAGCTACAATCGACAAAGGAAGGAATTGGAAATGAATATCTGAATTTTAGTTACGGTTGAATAAAGTAAAAGAGGAGATTAAAATACTATGGATAGATTGAAAAGACCTTGAGTGACCAAAATATTGGGATTAAATTTTTATAGCTCTCTTTATCATCTGTATCAATGTGGATGCTTCACATTTACTATCTTGTATTTATATTTGTAGATTCCTTGGTTCAATTTACTTCTTGGCAGTGTTCCTAGTATTCTTAAGCTACTCTTTGAGTCCAGACAGCCCTTGTACATGTCAAACTCCAATATGCAACTCAACTCATTGAACATCCTAATGTTAGTGTGTGACAAAAACTAAACTTTCCTTTGGGTTATGTTTTGAACAGAAGATCGATTATTATAAGAGATGTGATATAATAAATTAAGTTTATTTCTCTTTCTTAATCATCAAATGTTAAGATCCAAACAAGTGAGACGAGTGTTATTTCAAATTTTAAAAAAAAATTTTATCAGTCAAAGCAGAGCAGTATGATATCTGACAGTTATGAGCATGGTTTCTACAGAAAGACTCATAATCCAAGGGTATATCCTGAATTCTGTCATTCATAAGCTCTGTGATCTCCAGCACACTAATTAACTAATCTTTCTGTGCAGATTCCAGGCTAATAGAAGTAAAAATAAAGCAGTAAGACAAATTCTTCTAAAAATTATTCACAGTAAATTTAATCAGGATTATGTTTTACAATTTTTATGGAAGTATTTGATTTAGTATAAATTCCCACACAAATACAATCGAGAACAGAAAAATATTAAGGATGCAACTTAAATTTAAAAATACACAGTTAAAATATACCACTGGTTTATTGCAAGTCACTATAGCTCAGTAGCACATATTTTTGTAATAGAAAATTAATTGGTTAATGTAAAACCAATTTTTTGAGGTTTCAGTGACCGACCGATGTAACAGAAGCTCATGATTATTTTAACTCTACTTCATTTCCTAAAATAGTCAATTTATTAAAACAGGTGGATATGATAACCAGCCAACTCAAATGTCCAGTGTATGGTTACCACAATGTAGTTAAACGAGTTTATAGAGTTATTGATTATGTCTCCAAGGTCATATGGATGATTTTTAATTATTGGTGGAATTCCTTTACTTGGTAGGTTGTTAAGAACAACAATAGTTAATTTCAATGAAAAAACTCATTCTATGAAGACTAAGCTTATGCATTTCTCCCAAAGTCTTTCTTTAAAAATTATTACATAGTAATTAAATAAAGTAAGTTAAAAGTTGCCTAGAAATACCACATAATCCTGGTGTTAACTTCTAGGTGGTGCTAAAGAAAATAAATGTGTTGTCCTGACACTGTTCAGATCTTCATTTGCATCATTTGCTCATAATAATTCCCACTGAAACAAATCAGAGATTTTTAAGATATTACAGAGTCAAGAGTTTTTTTCTTTTTGAGTACCCTTTAGCTTTGTTCCTGGGACCGTTAATTTTCCTTCACTCTAGAATCTTGACATCTCTCGGGGGGCATCTCTTCCTGTGCAGTGGTTTCGTGGATCAGTTCTTAGTCATAATTAGCAAATACAAACTAGGATTTTATCCTAAATCCCATGACACTGAATTGACCACTACTTCAATGTATCAAGTAACTTACTTGCATTTTATATTAATGAAAATAATAGTCATTTAATTCCTCACTATAATAAAATTTTTCAGATATAAATTAGAATTCAGTCAGTACATCTTGTCCAATAATATTGGCAAACACTGGTTTTCTTGCCAATTGAGGTCAGTCTCTTTCAACTGCACCAGGTTTTAATAACTGAAATTCAATTCTTGAATAACATATTAATACAGAGTAGTAACCTACGAAAGGGGCATTTGGTGCAAATATGGATATGACTTGTAACACAGCAATCCTATTCCAACTTAGAATTTCTGTTTTACAGTCCTAGGTAAGGTTAGAGTTAAACTTAAGATCTAGTACTACTAAAAACTATGCCAGTTACAGATTGTGTCAGAGCAGTTTGGTTTTTTTAAATTGAATCTAATGGGTAATTTTTTCAAGGCCCCCAAATTATAAAAATTACTCAACAATCACAATGTGATAATGGCTTTCCCCCTGGGAACAGATAGAGGAATGTGTAGCTCATTATAAGTTCTCAGAGTTTCTGTCCTCCCAGCAGGACAATATTCTGCAAAATTTATAAATATGCTAAGCCTTTCCAAATATTTGTCATTGGTTAATAAACTATGCTAGTTATTATCATAGCTAATAAAATATTTATTTCAAATATCAGGAGGCATGGTTTCAGTTAAAACTTGTAGTTAAAAATCTATGGGTCAGGAGCTTGATATATAGTCTTTAATCAAAAAGAAAAATGAATTGAGTCACACACAGTAGGACACAGGTTGAAAACCTGCAGTGAAAGTATCTTAATGTGTTCTGCCCTTATGCTATTAACCTAATTACTATACAATTTAAAGTTAATAAATATAGACTTAAATGAGTTCAGACTAAAGTAGGGGCAATTATGCCCAGAACTTTAATAGGAGACACAATGATTTTTTGTCAATTAATTTCAATTTTATTCGACTTCATCTGAAACTCTCAAATTGAAAGGGATTAAATCTCAAATTAAAGGGAATAGAATTTTTGATAGAGTCACAATAAGACAATAATGTAAATCATCCCCTGCCTTGTTGCCACATCATAGTCCTTTTGAAGAGGAATTACTAGCACAGTTTGAGTTGCAGGTCATGCAGCCTCACAGCAGTGTGTTAGTAGAAAAGTGATAAGATTTATTCCCTGAGCAATAAAGTTTTAGGCCCTTATTTACACATCAGCAGAAAACCCAGCTTTATTTTCTGTATATCTCACTTTAACTGAAAGTTTTGTTTGATTTCAAGAAAAACTGTATGTGGTACTTAAGAAAATGTATAAACGTACCCAGTATTTTTAGTCTGAGAAAAACTCTGTTAGAATTAGAATTGCAGAATGTGGTTTTTAATGGACATCAGCAAATAAAGATATTATGGGTTCTACTGCATTTTTTCTTTTTTTTCAAAATCAGGCTGTTTTTATGTCTGTCTCAATCTGAAAATATATGAACTTTTGAGAATCACATGAAAAAAGCATACAGACACATTTTTAAATGAAATAATTGGAATTATTAAAACTTGAAATTTTACACATAAGTAATTGTAATATAAACAAAGCAATTCAAAAGCTTTGGGAAAAATGCCTTCAAAAGAAGTGGAGTCATAAAATTATTTTTCAAGCAAAAGTAGCATATTTATCTATTCACTCAATAAATAGCTTAGTTATTGAATATGCGAGACAGGTAGAAAAGGCTCTTGTCCTCATGGAACTTATAGATAGTAGAAGGACCAAAATAAATAAGATGAAGTATGTTGTAGGGCATCACTAGTGTACAGTAGTTGCAAACTTTTTTCCAATTACAAATTTATTTTTTAAGAGTGGCATTTCCTGTCTAACCAAATGCTGCGCTTGCCATGTGAGTTTTACGTTGCTGAGGCTTTTCCCTCTTCGTATCAGATTTGTATATTTAATACATGAATGAAGGAGTTGTAGAGTGATTCAGTTCAAAACTATATAAATTCCTTTGCTTGGAAAATAATTATATGACCTAAAAATAATATTTATTACTTAAGAAAGAGTTAAAATGCCTTCCAGTTCTTTGAGAAGCTTTAACTAAGAAAGTATTACTAGGCACTTAAACCTTGGTACCCTCCATCACATTCCCTTACAGTGTCGTGTATGTCTGTTTACTCACCTGATTCTGAGTGCTTTGATGTTGAAAACCAGGCAAGGCTTGAGACATAGTGCATGTTTAATAAATGAGTGAATTAGAAACTATGAACATTGTTGATCTGCTAAACAAAATATTCACAAATTCTACATTTTATTATACTTTACTTATGTATACCAGCAATTTAGTATTTGTCCATTTTGCTGTATTTTGTCAGGATCTCGTTTCATGGTAAAAAACTTTATAGTGTGTCTGTCAAAGAACATTATTTTCTATTTGATAAGGACACTGCTTGAATTTAGAGACAATAACTTTTCTTTCTATTAATGCAATCATTCTATCAAGAGCCTATGACACTGACATAACTATGTTACAAAACAATAGGTCACAGAGCAGAACACTTTAAAATTTCAGTATCAATACATAAGTTAATTGATTAATACCTGCAAGTGACAACATTTCGCTGAAATTAGATGGATGTGTTTGCAAGTCAATAGTTAAAGAAACCGAAAGCTGTGCCTACATTTAACATCTATGCAATGACACACGGTCTCACCAACCTGTTATGTAGGAGAGCATGGCTGTATAAACAAATATCTGAAATGTCTAAATAGTAAGGTTCTACTAAAAATGAATCTGGATTGAAGACACAACAAAGAAACAAAAAGCACCTCTTGATTTTGTTTGTCACACTAGGAATGACATCATAGTACCACATATTCATCTATGTTTTCTGTGTATTTAAAAATAAGCATGTCAAACTCACTATACAAGCAATAAAGTCAAACTCACTATACAAGCAATATAGTTTTAATTTCTTTAAAACAAGCTGTGTCAGTATTTTTTAAACAGTTTCTTCTTTTAATCCAATATATTCTCAGATGTTCAGCATAAAATTTTAGATTAAATTACCAAGTTAATAAGTCTATTTCATATATTTTCCTGTAATCAAAATAAATTTCCAGCATAAATGAAAATTTGGAGATTCAGGATTTAGTTATACCTGACAGTAACTTCTATCTGAAATTTAGTCAATTCCTGAAGTTTCATTTACTCTGCCCACTTGCATTAAAGACTAGAATGTTTACTGCTTACTTGCATGTCTATGTTCTTTTGAACTACTAATGTGCAGAATTTTTCATAATACATTTTTAATAAACTTTTTTTTAAAAAAAGAACATACTTACAATTACAAACCTAAGAAATCAAAAATAGAAGAGACACCAAAAAGACATTGCTAATTAAAATAGAATCAGTCACCTTTTCTAACTCTAAAAAATAGTATGGAAACCAAAACTGTGTACTGATGATGAGTCCTTTAAGCATAAACAGGACTAGTGACAGCTTAATGGTGAAAGAGATTATGTCTGAGAATATAGTCATTATTGGTGCAGTAATTCAAGGTTGTTAGAAAGAGGGACAACAACAGAATAGCTTAACAACACTTCATTTGAATCAGATGAAATTACTAATACTTTATTGTTTTTAACCTAATACAGCAATTTCATGTGGTTCAAAACTAGCATGATTTGCCAAGAACTGTGATAGATATTTTGCATTCATAACTGATCTATAACAAGCTACATCAAACTCTGAATACTAAGAAGATCATATTAACATTTACTTTTGCATGAAATATTTCCCAGGGACAAAATTGTTCAATTACTAATACCCATGATTCCTGAAATGGAGAGGCTCTATACTAAGTATCAGAGAGAAAATGGAATCTTATGCATTGTTCATGGGTGTAACTTATTTCAATCTCTTAGGAAAATCATTTGGCATTATTAATTTCATTGCCAGATATATGCTCAAGAAAAAGTCCTACAAAGATATTAAGGTGGACATACTGAAAAAGGTTAATAGTAGCAAAATCCTTGAAAGAACCTGAAAGCACATTGACAGAAGAATGGATTAATAAATTGTGGCATAATTATAATAACATATTTAATAGGAATAAAAGTAAATATAGCTACATGCAAGATTAATGAAATCATAAAATACATTTGAGTGACAAAGCCTCCATAATATTACAAAGAATATAATATCCTTTGAATAAAGGAAATGTTTAATTAAAAGTTAAACAATAAAGTTAAAATAAGAAACATGATAAAGTATATTTAAAAAGCAGGGGGATGTTTAACACACGATTCAGGATAATGGTTATTTTGGAATGTTTTGGTCAGAGGGGACATATTTAAGATGTCAACTGTTCAGGTTTTATTTTCAACTGTTTCATGAATGTTTATTATATTATTATAAATAAGTAAATACCTAAATAAAGGAAAATTTGGACAAATTATGTGAAGGTGTCAACACTACAATTAGTTCAATAAATATGTGGTTCAAAATAATAAAATAAATGAACAATAAAGTTAAACCACTGAGTTTATCAAGACACAGCCAGGTTTATGAAGGTATTACTAGTTAATGTATCTGCCATAGCAACTATTTTACAAAAGAGGTGCCTGATGGCATACTGGAAACATGAGATCCTGCCCCTGCTGAAATACAAAGGCTCTCCGGAAAGTGTCCAGTCATGTAACAGGAAAAATAGAGGCATTTGTGGCTGGATGTTTTCCAGATTGCCCTTGTATATCTAACCTGTCATCCAAGGAGAGTGCCGGAAATTTACATCATTAGAGAATTTCTGAATTCTGGCTCTGTTTTTAGAGAGTTTGCTGACCTTGTGAGCCAGTCACACGCTATCCCAGTTCTAGCCACATGAGCCTTGTTCTGCCCCGGGCTCCACCTGGCGTGCTCTTCCCAAATGTTCTCCTAGATTTTCCTAGAGGAATTCTGGCCCGTGCCATGTCCTCCTTAAAAAAATCCTGTGCCCCTCTATTGTTCTAGTTTTGCTTTTAAAGTTCCTGTTTTCTTTTACTAAACGTCTTCAACTTTGTACTTTATCACCTATTTACATTCAATTGTTCAATATTTTTCACTTTTAATCAGTCACTATTTAAATGTAAATATATTTATTTATCTTTACATAGTGCCATTTTACTTACATTGGTTGTATTATACTTTGAAAATTGAAAACAAAGTACTTTCAGGTTACATACTAAGACATCATTTTTTGCCTTATTCACATATGGTCTTGGAAACATAAAAATGGGGCTTTATATCTGTGGTCCTCTGATGGAGCATTTATACAGTAAAGAATTCCAAAGAGGGAAACTTAATGCTGTAAACTTGTGTAGTTAGCAATAGATTCTTCATCATTCTTTTGTTTGACAAGCATACCTGCCTAGTGATTTGTAGATTTCAAGAAAGTAGCTTTGCTGTGTGTTGCCTTGCCCACAAACCATATCATAAAATTGCTATTTGCAGAAGCACCAAGAAAAGTAGATGGCCCTACAAATAGCTTTTGTGTTATTTATATGAGTATCAGTTTGGAGAAAGTATTGAACTAGGAGTGTCACCATTTATCATGGAAATTAAGATAGTTGAAAGATTGTTCTGAGGTATCTCTTTTTTTTTCATAAGGTTTCTCACCAAGTTCAATGCACTATAGAAATTTATTCAAGTACTTTATACAATTCAAATTTATCTTTGGTCTATTGCTTCCGTAGAAGCAATAATGAGGTTTGAATAATGACACTTGCGAATGGAATAAAAATACTCCAGAACAACAACAGCAGGTTCCTCTATCTCTCACTTTTGATAGGGCAATAAATAGTTTTAAGGTTTTAACACACAGGAGGCTATCATATATGCATTGGGCCAGGTTTCTGCTGTGCTGTTGCTGTTATTGTTAGTGACAGCTTACTCTTCAAACTGCATCTTATCCAGTCAGCATTATCCCATAATATAAATTGCCTGAATTCTAGCCACTGAAATGTGTAGAGTCTAGACTATAGGACACAAAAATAGACAGTCCTAACAATGCTGAAAACAAGTGTCATTTGTGTACCTGGATTCTAGTTTCTCTTGAATAAGGCTTGTTTATGAAATTGGAACTTTGTTTGCCTCACTGTGTCAAATATAGCTTATATGTGTATAATACTCCATTCCAAAAAAACTATCAGATTGTTGGGCTTTTAGTTTTACAGAGAATTAAAAAATCATGTCTAGAAGCAGAATTTTTCACCAGAAAATAAGTTCAACTCTCTTATTATAGAAAAAGAATTTACATTAGTTTTGTTTTCAAATGAAATTTATCTGAAGTAGTAACCTTGGGTGACATTCAAATATATTTTCTTTTCAGTCAGTTAAACACAGGTACAATCAAAGAAAACTGAAATATATGTTCTAAAGCTTAACACCCCACTAAGATCTTCACAGGAATACTTTAATTATAATGGGTTTTGTGATCATTACATCTCAGCCCTTTTAACATTTCTGTTGCTCGTTCTCATACACTTGGATAAATGCCAAGTAAATATCATCTTTAAAAACAATACAGAAATACTTGACTTGTTACAGACTATATGTGGAATATTGAAATCATTTAACAGCAATTTAAACTGTTTGTAATCAAATAAGAAAGTATTTCAGCAATTTAATTGGATCCATTGAGTTGAAATAGATTTTCTATGCAGAATTTTTAAGCAATAACATTAACAATGGGCTGGTGCTACTCCAGTCCTTATATTCCTTTATAGAGGACTTTCCAAATTAAAAAAAGAAAGTGGAGATGGCCTACCAGATTTACATAGCATTGTAGCACATTATATTTCTGGCTTTTATTTTATCTGTATGCTTTATCAAAAAATGTAAACCTTCGTATAGCTTTACCAAACATGATTCAACATGAATTGCCCTGAAGTGTCTAAATCCTATGAAGGCTTCTGAAAAGCCAATGTAGGTAACAATTAGAGCACATTTTCAGGTCTATGCATGTTGCTAATAGAAGGGACTCAAATATGTACCTTACTTTCAAAGGAATGTATGGACAACAATTTCAAGGCTCTAGGTATTAGTGATTAACAAAATGTAGCAACAGGCAATATTTTAACAGGCTATAATAAAAATTCATATATACACATATGTACATAACATACACAGTGCATGTATGCATGTTGGCTGATGAAAACAGCACATAAAACCCAAAGGTTTCACAGGGGTACCACTGGTGGTAGCCAGTGGGGATAAGTCTCAGTCTAAGTTAGAAATTCTGGGGTGAATGGATAAATGCAATTATGGAAGAGGCAGAAAAACTGTGAAACATTGCCACAAAGCATGTACAAGCAGTCCAAAACTGCAGAAGATGACAGTGGTCTGTGTCAAAAGAGCAGGGGTTGCACTCAAACAGCTCTAGGTTTGAATCCTGCCTCACATGCATAGCTGTGGCATTTATAAGAAATTTCCAAGAGTTTTAAACCTTGTTATTTGTCTTAGCCAGCTTGGACTACCAAAGAAAATACCATAAGGCTGGGTGTCTTAAATAACAGAAACTGGTCTCATGAAATTCTGGAGTTTGGAAAGTCTAAAATAAGAGTACTGGGCCATTTGGGGCTAGTGAGGGCTGTCTTTCTGACTTGCAGGTGATCTCTTTCTCGCTCTGTTCTCATAACATCCTCCCTCAATGTGTGCGTGTGAGGTGAGAGAGAAGGTGACAGATCTCTTTCTTTTTATAAGGGCATTAATGCCATTGTAAGGGCCCTCCCTTAACTAATCTAATCCTAATTACTTCCCAAAGGCCCCATCTCCAAATACTGTTTTATTGAGGGTTACAGCTTCAGTATATAAATTTAGGTTTGGGAGGACACAAACATTTCATCCATAGTAGTATCCTCCTCTGAAAATGACATTGAACTGACTTTGCTGGGATTTGTGAGGATCGGAGTATAGTGAACTCAGTGGTGCTGTGGTGGAGATGCTGCTGCTATGGTTTACGACCCGCTAGTGCTGAAGTTAACAACTGATCAAACAAAAGGGCCTTCTTTTAGCACAAGTTCAAGGTAAGAGCACTCACATTCCAATGGAATATGTGAGAAGATGAGAAATGGTTTTGAACTCTTAGCTCACCATCTGTTTTGAGAATATGTGAGGAGTGGATAAAAAATTGAAGGTGCAGTTAAAGAGACAAGCAAGACTGCAATGACAAAAATCACTGGAGTGCTATGGCATTTCTCATTAGCTTAAAGTGAATGAGAAGAGTTTCATGAGAACCACAAGCAAAGCTTCTCACAGGTCCTCAGGTTTTACCAGCCACAGAAGTCAGTCTGAATCATATCTGTAAAATGTAATAGTAAAAGAATTTCCTTATTTTCTTGAAGAGGCAGAACAAACGGTGGAGCAAAAGACACTTGTTTCCCTTGTGTCAGATGTGGGCTGCAAGAGACTTTGTCAGGTTCTGAAAGAACCTCACCCAACTGGACTAGTATTGAGAGTACATGAGTGTCCTGTTAGAGCCAAAGCTGAGTTAGGGTGTCAGAGCAGGGAGTGGCCTAAAGGTCAGCTGGAGGAGACCTCAATAACAACACAACAGTATTTGGAATTTGGCAGGGTAGAAGAAGGGGAATTCTTTGAAAAAACACAGAGAAAATCATTTCAAGAAAGAAGTCAGCATTAAATGTCTGCCAGATTCAGAAAGGACCAACAGCAGATCCAAATAGAATTAGACTGCCCTCCTTACCCAAACCACCTCTCCTCTGATTGAACCTTTGATGGGGTCTGTGGGATCAGAAGATGGAGCTAAGAAGAGAGGGAGGAATTGGCAAAGGAGAAAATAATCTGACATTTTCTTCTCATCAGCTGCAGACTTCTAGACCTGAAGCAGCAGTCAGTGGGAGGAGGAGAGAAGCTTTAATATATTTGAGGTTCAAAGTTCTGATTATTATACGAACTCGTGAGTTCATCACATTAAATTAAACTATTTTGAGACTTAGAAATACCTGAGGACTTACTCATCAATTTATCCCAGAAGCATAAAGAACCAGGCTAATTAGTAAGTTTGAAAAGACTGGGAAAAGAAGTAAAATTGCTTTATGACATGCATATGGAGACTGATATGTTTAATAAAATAGTTACATTGAGCATAGTGATTAATATTAATATTTTTCTATATATTAAACCATTTATAGTACACTAGTATTCTTCTTATACTTACAGGAAATATTGTACACTTTACAAAAATTTTCCCATCTTGTAAAATTAAAATGAACTTTAAAAGATTTTAGCATATAAGTGTATTGTGAAAATTCTATTTATGTAGTAATTTGCGCCTATTGCCTCCATTTCCAAAAGTTAGGTATTATTTTTTCTGGGCATTTCTTCACAAACTTTAAAGAACACACCACTAAAGAATCTAAAAAATACAGATTTCATTAACTATCAAATATTCTACTGGGCTTTGAGATCCACATAAGTGTATATGCAAGTCTTAGAGTTTCAGTGCTATTTGTGTTTATGATGCTGCTGAAGAACAAACCCCTCATAGGAATATCAATTATTAAAGAAATGTCTACAATATAGTAGATAATCAGTAAGGAAGCCAAAAAATAAAACAACCCCAGGGATATGTTTTTCCAGCCTCCTGTCTGAAGTCCAAGGTATTTATCCAGTTTACATAGCAGCTGTTGTCAGTGTCACTAAGAACAAAGCAAAAAAGATACTAGAATTCTTTGAAGTGCATTCCGTTGCCCTTTTGAGAATGATAGGGAAAGACTATTTATTATACTTAGTGTTAAAAATATGAAGAGAAAAATACATATCAATCTAGGTTTCTACTTCCTTGGAAGTGTTTTTTTCATAATGTATTTTCTTAGTTTTAAAAATGGACAGTCTCTGAAGATACAAAAGTCCCTTTAAACAAAATATTTTGTTATCAGTACAGCATCACTTTGTCCTTTATGTGTAAGGTTATGTGAGAAAGTGACAGATTTGAAGGTTGCTGATAAGTGTGATAGGTAATAACAGTAGTGATAGTGTTCGTGAAATATTTTTATACAAAAAATAACATCTTAAAATATATTGGTTAGTATTTAAATTATTGTCAATCAGCATAAATATACATATTACTTTTTTATTTTTTCTATACTGTTTGATAAAATGTACAATTTTAAAGCTGAATTTTGGAAAGTACTGAAAAGTTGAATCTTAAATGTGGCAATAGCATTGACTCAGCTGTAGGTTCTAGAGATTCATACATAGATTTATACAACTTGTGGCTCAGGAAGTTGTTAAAATATTTATCAAAGAATGTAATTTAATGTATAAGAATAGCATGATTTCATAATGCCATAACTCAGAATAATACAGATTGTCTTCCTAAGAGGCCAAGAGTTTCTCTTTTTTCACAAATGTGTTCCTAGTGCTTAGAATAGTAACTGCCCTTAATAATGCTCAAAAGATATTTATTGAATGAATAAAAAAGAATCATAACTAAAAATACAGTATTGGTATCATGTATTAGTAAATATTACTTCCTTTGGAGTTAGGCAGTAAATGGTTTAAATTCCAGCTCCACCATTAACTACTTTCATTACTTTAAAGAAAGATAATTAATCAATCTGGAACTATTTCTATGAATTCTAAAATAGTAAATCACCACTTAATGTATAGTGGCATTTGATTGGACTGCCAGGTATGTAAATCAACATTAAAAAGGTACATCTGGAGTTGGCTGAAATGTGCTCAACAGGGAGGCATCCTCAGCCATTTACTGTCTGGCCTTCAGCCAACTGTCCTAGGACTGCATTGCTTGAGCCAGGAAGCATCTCTGTCCTAGAAGCCTCCATCTTAGTGGCCACTCCCACACACACCACAAGGGGTTTTTCAACCTGAGCCTGGCCAGGTGGAAGCTTTTCATCTACAACCCAACCACCAGAGAGTACCTGAGGCACACCTCCAAGATCTGGGGTTTGATCTCACTCTCCTACCTAGGCTTTCATGGGTTCCAGGCCACACTTCTTTCATTTACCATGTAGGCTATGCTTTGATTCTGGACAATGAGGTTCCAAGTTATGGTGACCAGATTCCTAGTTTAGGACTTAAGGTTTTCCCAAATCCAGTGACTGTGTTAAAATATACATTATGTCAGATCCAAATTCCTATAAAGGATGCATTGAAAACCTTCAGAAGTTTCTAAAGCCATATATGTAGAAGAAAAGAATCACAGTGTGCCCTGTCAGAGCACTTTTTGATCAAAGAGGTCAAATTCATATTGCATGTCAGTCTTTTGTCTTCTTACTTCAAGTAACTAAACAAACCAGGATGACAGTGACAAGTTTTAAGGACTAGTTGTATTCAGTATTACAATGCATGCATAGTATGAGTTGGATATCTCCAGAGTAAATGTTGTGTTTTCTGTCTTCATTTTGTATAAATTAGACCTGCCATTCTAGAATTATGAGGCCACCTTGGAGAAAAGTGGAATGGTCCATGACACTAGGGTAACATCACAATGTACCTCCAGATCATAGTGTCCCGTGTCCTCCAGAGTAACTGCCTGTTGCCTTGGCTGCCTTTTGAACCAGAGTATAGTCACCACGCAAAGACAGTAATCAGCAGATTCTAAACATGCAATATTGGGGTCTGGTCCTGGTTTCATGTGGTTTAATTACCAAGGTCTAAAGCTTAATTGGCTGTGCTAAGTCAATATTTTATGGACTTAATACTGATTGTTACATTTTAATTTAAACAACGTTTGGGGGATAAAATAGTACCTGGTCAGTATCACTTGTGATGTGCAGGCAAGTTCTGCATGTAAGAGGAAACAAACAAACAAACAAAAGTAGTTTCAAAAGTGTTGTCTTAAATTTTTTTGTATCATTATTTTTTATATGCTGATTTAGTCTGTGGATCTTTTTGATTATTTAACAACACAAACTTTTTGTGGTAAAACGTATAAAAGAAACAGCGATGGGATTGTTTTCGTGCTGTACCTGTATCTCATAAAGTATTTTAGATCAGAAATGAAATAGCGTTTTTAGTTAGCCTGTGGAAACAGGCAGCTAATTTTTTATTAAATTTAATTCATAAGATTGAAATTGTACAACAGTTTGTCAAATATCTTGTTATTGTTTTTATTAAGCAGACTGTGGACCCTAATAACAATATAAGTTGTAAAATATAAAATTGTACATATGCTATTAAAAAATTGATTTTAAAAGGAATAAATATATTTTAATCATACAATAAGATAAAATTCTATTTTAATTATATTTGTATTGATTTATTTAAATTGATCCACTATCATGACTAACATTTTATTAAATTAATATGTTATTAGGTCATGCTAAATAGGCTATTTACTCATAATATTTAAACAAAAATGTTATATTTAAATTTTTTTTTGACAACTCCTTAAAGATTATTATAATTAGTTTAACTAGCATTAGCCTGCAGGTATGTACTTAAAAAGTTTTCCCAAGGCTTTGTCATCATTTTTTTGTGTTAATTATTTTATTGCCTATATTTCAAACTTTTAAATGTAGAAACATATTTCTTTTAATTAGAAGTTAAATTTTGATACTTGAAGGAGTTAAAATTATATTTTTCATAGTATGTCTGAAACTGTTACCCTCTGGTGAGGTTTAAAGAAGCAAACTTGTATTTGAATTTTAACACCATCTATCTCCTGGATTTGGATGATTTACATAAACTCTACCAAACTTAATTTTGTTTTGTTTTTTTATCTTTAAAATAGAAATACCTCATATGGTTTTTCAAAATAAAAGTTGACAGTGTTGATCTAACACAGTTCCTGATACAAAATAAGTACTCCATAATTTTAGTGTCCCTTTTTTCCTTGGAAATACTTCTTCTGCAAATATATATGATCCCTGATAACTAAATTTATACTTTTTTACTCTGTGGGGAAAATAATTAGACTTGGAAAGCTATGAATACTTTAAGTACAGTTTTTTGTCTCACTGTGTTTCTCTTTGATCTGCTGTTTCTTGCTAAATGGTCTGTTCTGGAAGAAGATGGGACACTTTTTGGTTACTTGTTACCTAAAAATATTGTTTAGTATGTTAACATATGTAGAAGTAAGACAACATTAAAGGTCAAAAAATAAACAGAATCAAGAACTTTGGAGTAGAGCTGAAGCATTCAACATAAAAGCTACCAACTTACAAGTTCGCAGGACTTTTAGGAAAGAAGTTAGGCAAAAGTTTAGAAAGTATAATAATCTGAAATATATTAATCATGATGCCTTGCAATATGCCTTTAGCACTATACACATGGGTCTTATTTAATTCTATCTTCTTCCAAATCCAATTAATTGCCCCAAAATTTTAAATCTACCTCCTGTACTTGCTGAATATATCTATATATATTCATCCTCATTATCACTACCCTAGGCAGATACTTTCCTCCAGGTAATTCTACTTAGCATTGCAGTACAAATGTACTTCCTAATGTCCAACTGATGACATTTGCTATTAACTGAATATTTGGGTTACCTCCACCCACCCACTCATTATGTTGAAGCCCTAATTCCCCATATGATAATATATGGAGGTTAGACCTTTAGGAGGTGGTTGGGTTGGATATGTTTGTGGGTGTAGTGTCCTCATGATGGCATGGTACCAATAATCAATGTTGTGTGTCACTTTGAATGGATCTAAGGTGCCCAGATATTGGCTAAACATAATTTCTGTGTGTGTCTGTGAGGGTGTTTCTGAGTGAAATCAGCATTCGAATTGGCAGATTCAGTAAAGCAGTTTCCCCAGCCCTATGTGGGTGGTCATCTTCCAATCCTTTGAGGGCCTGAAGAGAACAAAAAGGCTGAAGTAATTCAAGTTAACTCTTGATTATGATGCAAGTTTTCTTATAGTTTAGCAGCTTCCTTCTGTTTCAAGTGTCCTTAAAGCTCGGATTCTGTTTTGGATCCTATATTTTGGTTTAAGTATTTTTTTCAATCATCTCCCTCAGATGTTATATATTGTATTATTGCACATTATCAATCCTTTGCCTATGAAAAGATGATTATTGTCAGTAGGTATAGGATTTGAGGACACATGATTTTTTTCTCAGTAGTTGGCAAATGTCATATTACCCTTTGAAGTTGCAAGGGTTACAAATGAGAAATTTGATACCAGTCCCTCTTCCTCTGTAGATAACGTTATTAGTAGCATATTATTAAGAATAGTATAAATTATTACTATGCTCTAGGATCTTGAAGATTTTAGCTTTATCTGTAAAATTTAAAAATATGCTGCATGTTAACAAGGTATATTTCTTTTTTTGAGATTCCTTCTCATTATTTATTTAATCACTGCCTATCTTGCATCTGTTCTTTTTTCTTCCCATTGGAATATTGGATTTTCCTTTCAGTACGTTTTTTATTTCATATGTTATATCCCTTTATATTTTTCCTCTGCTCTTAGCAATATTTTCATATGTCCAAGCCACTAATTTTGGGTGGCAACAATGACCTTTTTCTTGTTCATTATATAAATGTGATATATTAAAAAATAATGTAGGCTTCTGTCTGTTTAACCTTCAGAATGCCCTTTAGTGCTAGATTCATTTATTTTTGTTTTTAATCATCCTACCACAACTGCTCTAATATGCTAAAGCTGTAACGTATCTCTGTAACTACAGGGCCCACTTGGACGGACTATACTGTTCTTCGTGGAGTAGGTTGGCTCACTGGGGCTCTGATTTGGCTCTTATCTTACCCTATGCTGTGACAATTCTTCAGAACAGAGTGCGAAAATTCTTTCTTTTGTGGGCCAGCAGTTAGAAGTGAGACTTGTGAAGGGTAGCAGAGTATGTTACTGATATGCCATTTTGGCATATTCAGACTTTTGAATTAAAAGTACTTAAGAAACAGTGCAAGAAGGACTGGACTCTCCTAGGTCCCCATGACAGCAGGAGTTAAATCTCTCATGTGAAAGGTACTCTCCCTGTACCAGGTGAGTGGAAGACATTCTTATCCCCAGAGACAGGGAATTTAGGGCAAAAAAGTTATATAAACAAAACTTGTTACTTCACCATTTACAATCCATGGTCCAAACCCCTTTGTTTTGTCGATTTTGTATAAATTTATTGTTTCTTTGTTTAAAAGGTATAAAAGCTTCCTGCTCTGGTCACTTTTAAAAGTCTTCATTCTCTTGGAAAGACTTACATGTACATGTAAAAATTCAACAAAATTTGTATGCCTTTCTCAGTATTTCTGCCAGTTTAATTTTCAGAAACAGCCAGAGACCCTAAGGTAATTAAGGAATACTTTTTCCTCTGCTACCCTTGTAAGGACATTGTACATTAAATATTCTCCTTACTCTGTATCCCCTCAGGCTTTCCCAGTCCTAGGGGTCTTCTCATATCTTAATTTGCTCCTTGATTTTCTTATTGTCACCTTGCCCTGGAAGAGATCAGGGTGAGTTGTAATCTGTGCTGCCCAGAATACTCAGATAGCCATAGGTCATATTTTCAGGATCCTCTGCTTTGAGGACCTTACATCTGAACTTCTTCACTCTGTTGTTTCAAAATTCACCCAGGCCATGGAGGAGAAAGCCATGAAATATTTCTGTCTACCTTGACTTCCACAGAGCAAACATCCCTCTTTGTATGTATGTGCCTTTAAACTCCAGTAGTTTCTTTACTTAGTCAATTAGACTAGAATTCTTCATGGTGGAAAGGAAGCTGGCTAGCCATAGTTATGTTCCCAGAATCAACCACTGCTTCTAGTGTACTCTTCCAAGTGTGCTAATCCTTCTTGCTATGACTTCAAGTCCCTAAAAGCAAGAATTTCTTCCCATTCTTTATGTCTAATTTGGTGTCTTTATTCAGACAATCAGATTGTGTTTAAGGACACTTTAAACATTTTTCTTTCAGGGTCTCTTAGTTCATCCATTCACACCCCACTCTGTGTTCATTCTGGTGCATTAGTTTTGGCTCTTGTTGACTTAAGTGGGTAGTCTAGCTTCTAATTGACTAGCTCAACTCCACAAATTTCTAGGAAAACATGAACTTATGATGCACACATGATTTACTTTATATTTTTTAATTAAAAAATAGTATTATGTACAAATGTGCATGCATCAAGTTTCCAATATTTTTAGAGAGGTATTTTAAGTGCATATTAAATCTTCCAAATCACCTTTAATAAGCTTTAAATGTCACTCTGAAAAAGGCAATGTGACTGTGATGTCTACAGCAACTTCTTTATATTCTTTGTCGCTGAATCCATAACACTTCTAGGATTATTCTTTTGCTGTCTTTCATAATTAATTCCCTCTATGAGTCACTGATGGATGGTCCATGAATATGCACATGACAAATGCTACAAGAAACAAAATGTACAAGTACAAGCTATGGCTTATGAAGTGCAAGCAAATCAATTGTGACCAGTTTGAATTAAATTATTTTATCCACTGAATATAATATTTAGCAAAGTAGTTTGTTTATTCAAATATTAATAGAAAATTTGGGTGACCCATCATACGACATTTTCAGTATCTCATTTTATTTCCAAAGTAAAAGATAATGCAGAAAACACATAATAATGACAAAATAAGATTTATTAGACACTTACTCTGTGCCAAATACTCACTTAGTGCTTTAGGTGCATTGTATCCTTTAATAAACATTAAGTCAAATTACTAGTGAGTTAATATTATTTTCTTATTTTATGGATGAAGACACTGGAGCATAGATAATTAAGAAAGTTGCACACAATATGATGAATAATGACTGATAAAGCCTGATTTTAAAATTCTGTTTATCTGATTCTGGATCTCACTAGTAATTTACAGTAATATGAAATTTTAAGTTTATGGATAAGTATCTATGTAAAGTAAGGAAGTTATAGATAAAAAATTTTACTTAAGTAAATATATCTCAAGTAAATATATATATGATTTAATTATCAAATGCTTTAATAACCATGAATATTTCTAAGTATGAATCTGTGGCAGGTGGCATTGAGAAACAATTATGAAATAAATACTGGATTCTCAATTTTTCATCATTCTGGCACAAATATTTTCTTATTTTACAACATGTCTCAATTTTGTAAGCTATAAAGTGGAACTTTCCAGAAATTAATAACTTTATGTTAACTTCAATAATGAACATAATAATTAATATAAATTTAAACAAAAGGTCTTTGTGTATAGTTTTGCTTTATTCTTTACTAGCAGTTTAATTCAGTAATGATCAATAAAGTCCTTTTGAACATAGCCAGGAAAATACTGGGTTATATCAGTAGAAGAAATATATGTAAAATGTCTTTATTGTAAGCCATACAGGGCGTTCTAATTTGAGGCAACAAAGACAGCATACCTAATTTAAATATTTATTTTTTCTTTTGTATAAATACATACAATGGTTATATAAATAAAGCATGTATAACTTACATAGAAAACTTAAATTCTTTAGTAATAAATTATTATATAGACAAAATAAATTTAGAAATCTTAAAATATCCTAGGTTACCCATCTTTTGAAATTGTAGGAGGTTTAAAATTTTGTCTGTTATTATTTTCCGAAAAGAATAGCTTTGCATTTATTTTACTCTGTGTATGCACGTGAAGGCCTGGGCCAGCTCCCTTACTTTTTCAACATGCCCATCCCTACACTCTCCTAGTAGTCATCCATGGTTGGACCCTGAACCATACACATAGGTCCTAAGAAAACATTTAATTTAATCTGGAATCTGTCCTGCTACCTTTACCTTGTTCAAATTAACTGTGTGTGGTTTTTTTATTATTTATTTTTCTTCAAAAAAGGAGATAAAAATAAGAAGAGGTATAAATTGATCATTGACAGCTATGCTTTACTGTGGTTTAAATCCTAGTTCTGCAATTTAATAAAAAAGAAAAATATTTATTTCACAATAAAAAATATTTTCCTATAATTGTCACCTGAATATTTTTTATTCCAATTTACCACGGGGAGAAATGAGACAATTTGCAAAACACTGAGGCTAAGAATAATGACTTTTCCAAATTTAGATGGGGATAAAATAAACTTTGTATATCCACTGTTTGATTCCCAATGTGTTATCAAGTAATGGCATCTTTTCTTCTGTTTCTATTTATCATTTAAGTAGCGATGTACAGAAATCTCAGTAAGGGCAAGATAGCCCCTATTTATCTAGATGAGTAATTAATGTTCTTTCATTTCTAAAATGTCATGTAAAAATTTGGTTTTATTGTTTATAATAATATTAGGAATAACTGTGTGTTGCTTTGGGGGGAGAATTTCAATGTCACTCTGTATTATGTGATTCCATACTCTGCAGGTATGCTTAAAGATTTGGCTACATAAGCCTTCTCAAAATGCTGTAGACAGCATAGCCAGGTGGCATATGCCACATCATATACATATTGTGATGCCCTTCAGCATTCAACAAGGAGAACTCATCCTTTTTATACTTTATCCTAGTGACCCATATCCAGACAGATCAAAATACATGCTGAAAACAAACTAGAAAGGAAGCAATTGATTACACCATCCACACAGAAGCAATTAATTGTTCTAACATGACTACATGACTAAATCACTAATGGTAATAGTTCAAGGAAACAGAGAATTGGTGATCTAAATATTAAAAACAAAAACATTCTAATAGTTTTGTTCTCAGTTTACCATTGAGAGAAACAATTTTTTTTTGGGGGGAGGACTTAGAAATAATGACATTTCCAAGTTTAGAAGGCGATAAAATAAACTTAGTGTATCTACTGTTTAATTCTCAATTTATCAAGTAATGGCACAGTTACTTCTGTTTCCATGGATCATTTCTGTAGATTAAAGCACAAAAATCGTGATAAGGACAAGAGAGGCCCTTTCTATTTATTTGTCTGTTTATTTGTTTATTTAGGTGTGTAACTGACATTGTTCATTTCTAAAACAGTATGTAAGGAGTTTGTTTTTATTTGATTACATAACAATGGAAAAGAAATATCTGTGTGTGTGTGTGTGTGTGTGTGTGTGTGTGTGTGTGTGTGTCTAATACAGTAAAAATATGTCTCTTCTGTTTTGAGTACCTCTGTTGTATATAATTATGTGAAGAAAAAGAAATTATATCAGATGGCAAAATAAAAAAGAACCCTTATGCATATCTACATCAACATTTTAATAAATACAGTTGAATTTGGGATACCTTTCAGGGATCTGTTCAAGGTCACTGGGAAGCACCATTAAGAACAGTGATCATAAAGACAGAAAATCTTGGACAGTATTGAGAACTTTGCTAACTTTCTGTAAAGTTAAACTATGTCAAGGAATACAAAGGTAAATGAGAATTTGTCTTTCATAGCATACACAGACATGTGAAAAAGGAAATTGATATTGGGTATAAAAATGAGACAAAGTACAAGGACTTCCAGAATATTACTAGCAGAGACATAAATTTCAGGAAAATGTAGATCAGCGGTGTCCAATCTTTTGGCTTCCGTGGGCCACATTGGAAGAAGAATTGTCTTGGCCACACATAAAATATACCAACAGTAACAATAACGAATGAGGTAAAAAAAAAAAAGTCACAAAAAAATCTCACAATGTTTTAAGAATTTATGTGGGGCCACATTCAAAGTCGTCCTGGGCCACAGGTTAGACATGCCTGATGTAGATTCTCAAATGGAAATACTCTTTTATATGCTCTTATGAGTTCATTTGGGTGCAACCCAAAAAGATATGTTCAAGTCCTAAGTCTCAGTACTTTAGAACGTGACCTCATTTAGAAATACAGATGTAACTAGATAAAATGAGGTCATATTAGAGTAGAATGAGCTCTGATCCAATATGACAGGTGTCCTAAGGAGAGGAAGGAGGCACAAAGAGGAAATGGCCATGTGATATACTGAGAACGAGACACATGGGAAGGTGGAGGCAAAGATGGGAATTATGCTGCCACAAAACCAAGGAATGTCCGGGGCCAGCAGAAGCTAAAAGGCAAGGAAGAGTATTTCTTTGGAGGCTTGGAAAGAACATGGCCCCACCAATACCTTGATTTTGGTCTTCTGATGTCCCTAACTGTGAAGCAATAAACGCAACCCAGTTTGTAGTACTTTCTTATGATAGCCCTAGGAAACTAATGCATGCATATACTCAATGTCGCTCTACTTCATAGAAATAATTTCTGTTAAAAATTTACTGAATATTTTTCCTTAAATTTCTCTATATGCATATTGTATTTGTATTAATATACATATATTCATATATAGATATGTATTAGTTGCCACTGATGTGTTGCCTTATATCTCTTGCAACACCTGTAACACCAGCAGCTAGAACCAGGGCTGCAAAATCCACTTCATGCTGACAGCATCTCCCCTGAAGCATAGTCAGTGAATCTCTCACTTCTTGCCCTTCGGCTTCTCTAATGCTGCCCTACGGGGTGCCAGTGGGAGTCTGCCTGTTCATCTGGAAGTTCTGGGGCGTTCACACCAACTCAGGAAAACCACAAATAATGGAGGAGAGAAATCAATAAATAAATGCTTCTCTCAGTTCTCAGAGAGACAATTCTTTTTTAAGTTTTTCTTTCACTCTCATTAAGATATAACTCACATGAAACACTATGAGTTTAAGGTGTATTGCATGCTCTAGACTTGCATATTTTGAAATGATTACCACAATAAGTTTAGTTAGTATCCATCATCTCATATAGATAAAAAATAATTTTATTTTTCTTGTGATAAGAAATTTTAGGACCCACTTAGCAATTTTTAAAATATTCCACGTGGCATGTTAATTGTAGTAATCATGTTGTACATTTTATTCCCAGTACTTACTTATCACTGGAAGTTTGTCCCATTGACCAGTTTTATCCAATTCTTCCAGCACCTACCCCCTGTCTGTGGTAACCATAAACCTGATGTCTTTTTTTATTACTATGGGTTTTTTATATTTGTTTTTGAGTCCATATATGTTAGATCATGCAGCATATCTTTTTCTGTCTGAAAAAGACTTAGCATAATTCCCTCAAAGCACATCCATCCATGTTATAAATGGCAAGATTTCCTTCTTTCTATGGATAAATAACATTTCAATGATTGTGAGTGTGTATAAATATATATGTGTGGATACATATAGATATATAACTATATGGAGATATATATACACACACACACACACACACACACACACACATATATATATATCTCAACTTCTTTGTTCATCCATTGATCAGTTAGGTTGTTTTCATTTCTTAGATAGTATAAATTACACTGCAGTGAACATGAGAATTCTCTTCAACATAGTGTCTTTATTTTCTATGGCTATATATAAAAATTTGGAATTGCTGGATCATATGGTACTTCTATTTTTAATTTTTAAGGAAGCTTCATACTGTTTTCCACTGTGAGTGGTTGTACAAATTTATAATTGCCCCACAACGTTTCCATTTTCTCCATATCCTCTCCAGCATTTTGTATTCTTTGTCTTTTTGATGATAGCCTTTCTAACAATTGTGAGGTGTGATATCTGATTGTGGTTTTGATTTGCATTCACCTAATGAATAGTGATTCTGATTGCCTTTTTATATAGTGGCCATTTATATATCATCTTTGAAAAAATATCTATTCCACTCCTTTGCCTATTTTTATTCAGTTGTTGTTTTTGTTGTTATTATTATTATTATTTGCTGTTGAGTTGTATGAGTTCTCTTTATATTTTGGATATTAACCTCATCACACATGTGGTTTGCAAATCATTTTTTCTGTAGTTTGATTCACTTTGTTGATTATTTTACTTACTGTAGAGAAACATTTTAGTTTAATGTAATCCTGTTTAAGATTTTGCTGCCTTTCTTTTAGGTGTCAGACGCAAAATATCACTGCCAAGACACCTGTCAAGGAGCTTTTTATCTGTATTTTATTCTAAAAGTTTTGTGGATTACAATCTTACATTTAAGTCTTTATTTCATTTCAAGTTAATTGTTGTGAGTGGTGTGAGATATGGGTATAGTTTTATTCTTCTACATGTGAATATACACAATTTTTTCAGCACCATTAATTGAAGAGACTCATTTTTTCTTAATTGAATATTCTTGGCTCTTGTCAAATATTAGTTGATCTTGCTTGCCGTGTTGATTTCCAGGTACCTAATTCTGTTCCATTGGTTTGCATCTGTTTTTACCATACTGTTTTGTTTATGATAGTTTAATAATATAGCTTGACATAAAGAAATGTGGTATCTTCCATTGCATTCTTCTTTCTTAGGATTGCTTTGGCTATTCAGTGTTTTATGTGGCTTCATATAAACTTAGAATTATTTTTTCTACTGCCATAAAAAATGCCATTGGAATCTTGACATGGATAACACTGAATCTGCAGATGGCTATGGGTTCTATGGACATTTTAACAATATGATTTTCTAATCTATGAATATGAGATAGTTTTTCATTTATTTGTGTCTTGTTTGATTTCTTCCATCAACATTTTGTATTTTATTGTAGAGCTCTTCCACTTCCTTGGTTAATTTATTCCTAAGTATTTTGTTTCTATTTTGTTTCTATTTTGTTGCTATTTATAAGGGGCTTATTTTCTTTATTTCTTTTTCATATATTTGTTAGTGTATAGAAATACTACTGATTTTTGCATGTTAATTTTCTATCCTGCAACTATATTGATTAGACTATACTGCAATTATATAGTGATTAAATCTAACAGTTTTTTGGTAAAGTCTTTAGGATTTCTAAATGTAAATGTAAAATTATGCTATGTGCAAATAAAGATGATTTTACTGCTTCTTTTCCAATGCTTATGTTCCCAACCCCCATTTGTTTTGCTAGCGCTGGCTAAGACTTCCAGTACTATGTTAAATAGGGATGGAGAGAGTGAGTAGTTTTGTCTTGTTCCTGATCTTAGTGGAAAAACTTTCAGACTTTCACCATTGAGTATGATGTTATTATAGCTTTGGGCTTATCACATAGGACCTTTATCATGTTGAAGTATATATCTTCTATACCTAATTTGTTAAGAGATTATATTATGAATGGGTATTACATTTTCATACCCTTTTAATATGTAGAAGCTTAAAGGTTTTTAGTATATTCACAGACTTATGCAACTATCACCACATTTTAAGTCATGTTTATAATTACCAGAAGAAACAATCTACCCATAACAGTTATATCTCATTGCTTCCATCCCACCCAGCCTTAGGCAGCTACTAATGTACTTTCTGTCTCCATAGATTTGCCTGTTTTGAATATTTTATATAAATTAAATAATATAATTTGTGATATTTTGTACTGGCTTTTTTCAATTATCATAATATTTTCAAGGGTCATCCATTTTACAGTAAGTATAGCTACATTATTTTTTAATATTGACAAACATTTTCTGTGTCTTTAATATTTTGTGAATTTTTCTTTCATTCTTGAATGTGATATTATCACATTTATTGATTTTCATATGTTGAAATATCCTTGCATCCCAGGGATATATCCCACTTGCTTGTGGTTAATGATCCATTTAATGTGCTACTGAATTCAATTTACTAGTATAATATTGATAATTTTTGCATTTATATTATTTGGGGATATTGGCCTGTAGTTTTCTTGTAGTATCCTTTTCTGGCTTTGGTATCAGGGTAATCCTGGCTACATGAGTTTAAGAGTATTCTCTCCGCTTCTATTTCTTTCAGGAGTTTGAGGAGGATTGGTAGTGATTCTTCTCTAAATGTTTGGTAGAATTCACCACTGAGGCCTTCTGGTCCTAGGCTTTCTTCTTTGGGAGATTTTTGTTTCTTAATTCAATCTCCTCATTGGTAATTATCTCTTCAGATATTTTTTATTTCCTCCTGAGTCAGTGTCGGTAGATTTTAAGATTCTATGAATTTTTCCATGTCTTCTAAGTTGGCCACATTTGGGCTGTTTAGTTGTTCATAGTAGCTAGTTATAATACTTCATGTTTTTGTGGTGTCAATT
Organism: Lyroderma lyra; assembly: GCA_004026885.1. Lineage (NCBI taxonomy): Eukaryota > Metazoa > Chordata > Mammalia > Chiroptera > Megadermatidae > Lyroderma > Lyroderma lyra. Next base: position 98,930 of record PVJL010002418.1, read on the forward strand.
GTAATGTCCCCACTATCTATTATACTTCTGTTGATTTTTTTCATCTCTCTTTTTACCTTTGTTAAGATTTGTCAATATTGTTTACCTTTTCAAAGAACAAACTTTTAGTTTTGTTAATCTTTCATATTGTTTTCCTGTTCTCTATTTCATTTATTTCTGCTTTCATCTTTACTATTTCCTTCCTTCTGCTAACTTTGTATTCAATTTGTTCTTCTTTTTTAATTTCCTTGAGGTGAAGAGTTAGATTGTTTATTTTAGTTCTTATTTCTAGATGTAAGCATTTATTGCAATGAACTGTCCTCTTAGGACTAATTTTGTTGCATCCTGTAATTATTTTTTCCATTTCATTTGTATCAAGATATTTTTAAGTTACTTTCTTTGAACCATTGGTTGTTCAATAGATTGTTGCTCAATTTTCATGTATTCATGAGTTTTCCAGTTTTCCTTCTATTATTCATCTCTAATTTTATACCATTGTGGTCAGAGAATTATACTTGCTATAATTCCAACCTTCTTGAATTTGCTAAGATTTGTTTTGTGGCTTAACATTTACTCTATCTTAAACAGTGCTTTATGTGCACTTGAGAAACTGTATTCTATATTGTTTAATAGAATGGACTATATATGTCTGTTAGGTTAATTTGCTGAATATGTAGTGTTCAAAATGCTGTCTCCCTATTGATTATCTGTCTGGATAATCTGTTCATTGTTGTGAGTGGGTTATTGAATTTCAAACTATTATTGTATTACTGTTTATTTCTCTTTTCAGTTCTATTAGATTTTGCTTTATATATTTAGGTGCTCCGATACTGGGTAAACAAATATTCAATTATTTTATGTTCTTGATGGAGGGCTTCTTTTATCATTATGTAATAACCTTCTTTGTCTCCTATCATTTTTAGTTTCAAGTCTATTTTGTCTGATACAAGAATAACTACCCCAGCTCTTTTTTTTTATGGTTACCATTTGTTTTTAACTTTTTTTTCTCATCCTTTCACTTTTAGTCTATGTACGTCTTTAAAACTAAAGCAAATTTCTACCATCAGTACATCCTTGGATCTTCTGTTTTTACTTGTTCATCCATTCTATGTAATTTGATTGGAGAATTTAATTAATTTACATTTAAAGTAATCATTGGTAATAATTTTGTTAATTATTTTCAGTTTTGTAGATCCACTATCCCTTGCTTCTTATTGTGCTGTCTTTTTAAAATGTCTTTTAGTATTAGTATGTTTTGATTTATTTATCATGTTCTTTTGCATAACTACTACAAGTTTCTTCCCATGGTTACCATGAGGTTTATATAAATATTTTAAAATTATAGCACCCTGCTTAAAACTGTTATCTTAGTTTTGATAGCACTTCTAAACTTTATACTTCACCTCCCCCTCACATTTGGGGTTATTGATATTACAGTTTACATATGTTTATATTGCATATTCAATACAAGATTATTAGAGTTTTTTTTTTCTTTTTTTTTTTTTTTTTTTTTTTTTTTTTTTTTTTTTTTTTTTTTTTTTTTTTTGATATGTGGGTAGTTAGTTCCCTGGCTGGGAATTGAACTCAGGCTGCAGCATTGACAGTGCCAACGCTGAAGCCTTAAGCCACTACACCACCAGGGAACTCCCCTATTAGAGTTATTTTTACCATGCTTAACTTTTGACTTGAGTTGTAAGTGAATTTTACATCACTGTTACCATACTACAAAATTAATTTTGCATATATATACTTGTCATTACTAATGAGTCTTACATTACATTTTCATGATTTTATGATGCTAATTAGCATCCTTCTACTACCATTCAGGGAACTTTCTTTAGCATTTTTTTAAGGTAGGCCTAGTGATAGGGAATAACCTCAGCTTTTATTTGCTTGTGAGAGTTTCTTTCTCTCCAGTTTTGAAAGAAAGCTTTGCTGGTTATAGAATTATTGGTTGACAGGAGTTCCCTGGTGGTGTAGTGACTTAAGGCTTCAGCACTGGTGCTGTCAACGCTGCAGCCTGGGTTCGATTCCCGGCCAGGGAACTACCCACATACTACAACAACAACAACAAAAGAATTATTGGTTGACAGTATTTTTTTATTCTTTCATTATTTTGAATATATTATTTCATTATTTCTTGGCTAGATAGGTTTATTTTAGAAATCCATCTATAATCATATGGGAGTTCCATTATATGTAACTTCTCTCTTTTCTCTTGCTGCTTTAAACTTCTTTCTTTGTCCTTGACTTTTGATAATATAATTATTATATAATGTGTCTCTATGTAACCCTATTTAGGTGTAACATATTTGGGGTATTTTGGGGTCTTATGGAACTGGATGTCCATTTCTGTCTTCCAGATAGTGATGTTTTTCAGGCATTATTGTTTTAAATATACATTTCTATCCTCTCTCTTTTGCTTCTGGATTCCCATTATGTGATATTGTTTATTTTGATTTAAGGCTTTTTTCACTCCTTTTAATTTGTTTATTTGGTTTGCTCCTTGGACTGGATAATTTCAAATGTCTTTTATTCTACATTATCAATTCTCCTTTACGCATAGTTGAGTCTGTTGTTGATGCTGTCTATTGAATTCTTCAGTTTAGTCACTATGTTCTTCAACTCCATTTTTTTTTCAAACGTTTTCATTTCTATATTAAACTTCTTCTTTGCTTGTGCATTGTTTCCATAATTTTATTTAGTTATCTGTCTCTGTGTTGCTGTATTTCACTAAATTTCTTTAAGAAGATTCTTCTAAATTCTTAGACATTTTATAGATCTTCATTTCTTTAGAGTCAGGTATTAGAGCCTTATTAGTTTCCTTTGTTGGTGTCATGTTTACCTAATTAAGTCAAGAATGAGGTGATATATTTGAATAAAAGATTGAAAAATTGATAAGGGCTGAATAAAACTCTAGTTTGTGTCCTCACCTATATCTCATAAATGAAATGCAGGGTCTTAAGAGAACAGAATGTTTCACTCTTCTACACGGTCACTTAATCTTGTGCAAAGGAATGAATGCTTCAGTCTTCTTAATTGTCAATCCATTGATTTTGATAAGTAGTACATTCACTGAATAATTTTACAGAGAAAAAAGTAACAAGACAATGAAGGTAGGAGCTTGGGATAAAGTTTGAGTAGGAAGCAAAGAGAAAATATATTGCTTTCAGTCTCTGATATTTTCCATATTATTATAGATGGTAAAATGTTAATTAAATCAGTCAAAAACTATATTGTTTTTATTCTTCTCTATTGCATAAAGTTTAAAGATTTCCCCCTAAAACAATGATTTTATTAAAATGTAGACTTGCTTTTTTTCATTATTAAATTTATTAGGATAACATTAATTAGTAAAATTAAATAGCTTTCATTGTACAATTCTATAATAGATTATCTGTGTGTTACATCATGTGCTCACTACCTGGAGTCAGTTCATCTTTATTCCAATTCTACTACAACCCCACAAAGACTTTAAATGGCTTAAAATAACATCACCAATATATTCATTTGTATTGTTTACTAAAAATTAATTTTCAAGGCTTCCAGAATTTTTTATTTTATCATTTCAAATTTATATAGTATTAAAGTGATTTAATGGTGTTAACTGGCAAGGGATTATCTTATATTACATAGAAAAATCATAGAAACTGTCATGGTAATTATTGGTAAAAATGTTAAAATTATACTTAGGATAAATAAAATTAGATTTATAACCATATAGGGAATATAATCAGTTTGAAAGAGTCCTGCAAAAAAAAAATTGTGCATGTACGCATACATATTTCTATATGTTACCTAATATTCAAGATGGGCTCATGCTTTATATTTGTGTTTGGGGAAACTTTAACAGATTTCACATACATGGTATTAAGAGTTTGTTATTGTTCCTTATGTTAAAACTTACACTTTGGCTATCATCAAACTAGATTAGAGCCTCTTCATTCTCAAAGCAATGTTAACTCTCCATCATATTAAACTTGATAGAAACCAAAACTGTGCTTTGGGCTATGCATAGGATATATCATTTCCTAAAAAAATATTTTAGATAGTAAATTTTGCTGAAAAAAATTTTAACTAATAGTGCCTAGTTATCACAGTTGTAAAGAATAAACCCTGTAATATCTTAGCTCTATGCCATATAGAAAAAAGGGGACAAGTAGATACTATTTGTGAAAAATAATTGTACTTTGAAAGAATAGTTGTTTAGGATCACACTGTGTAATTTTGATAAGACTTTTAAAATATTTTGTATTTTCTGTAAATATCTCTTCAAAATTGGTACCAAAAATCATTAAAACTTTTTTATTGAAATGTAATTGACATATAATATTATGACTTTCAGGTGTACAATATAATAATTTGTGTATATATTGCAAATTAATCACCACAGTAAGTCCAGTGAATATCCATCACCACACCTAGTTGTACTTTTTTTCTTGTGATGACAATTGAAGATTTACTTTCTTAGCAACTTTAAAATATACAGTACAGTATTGTTAACTATAGTCACATGCTCTACTCTACATTCCCAAGACTTGCATATTTTATAACTGGAAGTTTGTACCTTTTGGCCTTCTTCATGCATTTCTCCCACCACTGACCCTAGCCTCTGATAACCACCATCCTTTTGTCAGTATCGACAAGCTCCTTTTGTTGCTGCTGTTGCTGCTGCTGTTTCAGATTTTACATATAGAAAAATCATATGGCATTTGTCTTTGACGATTTTCATGTAGCATAATACCCTCAGGAGTCATCCATGTTGTTGCAAATGACAAGGTTTTCTTCCCTTTTATGGCTGAATAATATTCTGTTGTGTATATACAGTATATATTCTTTTTGTCCATTCATCCATGCATGGAGACTTTGGTTGTTTCCCTGTCTTGGTTATTGTAAATAATGCTATAGTGAGTATAGGGTACATACGTCTATTTGAGTTAGTGTTTTTGTTACATTTGGATAGACTCAAAAGTGAAGTTGCTGGATCATCTGGGAGTTTTATTTTTAATTTACTGAGGAACCTCCATATTATTTTTCATAGTGGCTAGTCCAGTTTACATTCCTACCGACAGTTCACAAGGTTTCCCTTTACTCCACCTTCTTGCCAATATCCTCATATGTTATTTTTCTTTTCTTTTTCTTTTTTTTTTTTTTGTCTTTTGGTGACAAACATTCTAACAAGTGTGAGGTGATATTTTAGTGTGGTTTTGATATGCATTTCCCTGATGATTAGTGATGTTGAGCATCTTTTCATGTGCCTGTTGGCATCTGTTATGTCTTCTTTAGAAAAATATCTGGTCAGGTCTTCTGCTCACTTTTTAGCAGATGTTTTTATTTTCTTTTTTTTTCCTATTGAGTTGCATAAGTTCTTTATATAGTTTGGATATTCAATCTTTATCAGATATATGATTTGCAAATATTATCTTTCACTCTGTAGGTTGTCTTTTTATTTTATTGATGGGTGCCTTTATTATGCCAGTCTTTTACTTTGATGGAGTTTCTTGTCTCTGTTTGCTTTTGTTGTCTTTGCTTTGCATGTTAGAGCCAAAAATCATCACCAAGGCAATGTCAAGGAACTTACTGCCTATGTTTTATTTTATGGTTACAGGTCTTACATTCAAGTCTTTAACACATTTTTAGTTAACTTTTGTGTATGTGTAAGATAGTGGTCCAGTTTTGTTCTTTTCCATTAGGCTGTCTGGCTTTCCCACCACCATTTACTTAAGACTGTCCTTTCCTCATATATTCTTGGCTTCTTTGTTGTAAATAACTGACCATATATGTGTGGGTTTAATTCTTGTCTTCTTTTGTGTTCACTGATCAATATTTTATTTTTTCTTATAGCATACTGTGTTAATTACTAAAGCTTTGTAATAACAGTTTGAAATCAGGAAGCATGATACATTCGGCTTTGTTCTTCTTTCTCGGTATTACTCTGGCTATTAGGGGCTTCATACAAATGTTAGGATTGTTCTATTTCTGTGAAAAATGCCATTACAATTTGGATAGGAATTGTATCAAATCTGTAGATTGCTTCACTTTGAGTAATATAAACACTTAAATATATTAATTCTTTCAACTTCTGAGCACTGAATATCTTTTCATTTACTTGTGTCTTTCACAATTTCTTTCATAAATGCCTTATAGAATTTCAGTGTACAGGTCTTTGACCATTTTGGTCAAATTTATTTCAAGTTTTTTTTTCTTTTTGATAATTATAAATGATATGTTTTGATTTCTCTTTCTGCTAGTTTCTTATTAGTATAGAGAAATGCAACATATTTTTGTATATTGATTATGTATCCTGCTACTTTATAGTTTTTAGTGGAGTTGTCAGGGTTTTCTACATATAATATGTCATCTGATAATAGTAGCAACTTTACTTTTACTTCCTAATTTGGATGACTTTTACTTCTTCCTCTTGCCTAATTGCTCTGGCTAGGACTTCCAGTACATGTAGAATGGAATTGAAAGAGTAGGCATCCTTGTCTCATTTCTGGTGTTAGTGGTGAAAAGCTAAAAGATTTTTCTCTGAGTCTAATGTTAGCTGTGGGCTTATCAAATATGCCCTTTATTATGTGAGGTTAGTTCCCTCTGTGCCTACTTTGTTGATAATTTTTATCATAAATGAACATTAAATTTCATCTGTTCCTTTTTTTGTATCTATTAAAGTGATTTTTATCTTACATTTTGTTAATGTAGTATATTACATTGGTTTTGGATGTTGAACTATGCTTGCAGCTCTGAAATAAATGACTCTTGAGCATAGTGTATGGTCCTTTTAATGCATTCTGGAATTCAGTGAGTTAATATCTTTTACAGAATTTTTATATTTATTTTCATTAGGGATATTGATATCTAAGTTTCTTTTCTTGTGGTATCTTCGATTTTGCTATCAGGGTAATACTAACCTCTTAAAATGAATTTGACATTATTTCCTCCTAATTTTTAGAAAATGTTTTAAAGTAATTTTTATTAATTATTGTTTGAATGTTTGATAGATTTCACCAGTGAAACCACCTGATCATAGACTTCGTTGTGAAGTTTCTGATTGCCAATTTAATCTCTTTACTAATCATCAGTCTGTTCAGATTTTCTGTTTCTTACTGATTTGATCTTGGTAGATGCTATGTTTCTAGACATTTAACCATTTCCTCTAGGTTGTCCAATTTCTTGGCACATAATGGTCCATGGTAGTCTCTTATAATCCTTTGTAATTCTGTGGTATCAGTTCCAACATCTCCTCTTTTTTCTTGGAAAGACTAGCTAAAAGTTTGTCAATTTTATCTTAAAAAAAAAAAAAGCTCTTAGTTTTATTGATCTTTTCTATGGCCTTTAAATTTCAATTTCATTTATTTTCATTCTGATCTTTGTTATTTCTTTCTTTCTACTAACTTTAGGCTTTATTTCCTCCTCTTTTTATACTTCTTAGAAGTGCAACATTAGGTCGTTTAGTTGAGATTTCTCTTGTTTCTTGATAGGGTATGTATTGCTCTGAAGTTCCCTCTTAGAAGTGCTTTTGCTGCATCTCATAATTCTAGTTTTTGTATTTCCATTTTCCTCAAGGTAATTTTTAAATTTCTCTTTAGATTTTTTCCACTGGTTGGTTAGTACCATTTTGTTTAATGTTTACATATTGTGATAAATTGATTTCTAGTTTCATACCATTATGTTCAGAAAAAATGCTTGATATGATTTCAGTCTTCTTAAAGTTATTAAGACTTGTTTTGTGGTCAAATACATGATCTATATTGGACCAGTTTTCATGTGCACTGGAGAAAAATGTGTACTCTTTGCTTTTAAGTGGAATGTTCTACACCTGCTCTAATAATGTTGTTTACAGTCAAAGTTATCTCATTAATTTTCTATCATGATATTGTGTCCATTGATGAAAAATCAAGCATTAATGCCTCTTAATATAAATACATTGCTACTTATTCCTTCTTTTAGTTCTATTCACATTTGCTTTATATCTGTAGCTGCTCCTATCAAAAATCATTTTTAAGGTTAAAGAAATGGCTAAAAGATGAGATTATAACTGAAGACAATAAACTAAGAAAAGCCAGTGAAAGTATCCCTCTTAACTTTCAACTGATACCTATTGGTACCTAAAAAAGCTCAAAACAAAAATGATAATAGCAACACAATTATCGACAACTAGAAAATTAATGCAAACTGCCATGTTAATCACTGTTTTTGACAAATTTTGATAAATATTACATATATAAAGCTAATGTGGGAGTCAAAATATGCAAATGATGCATTCATATGTTTTACTAATTGAAAGAGAGCAATTTTACATACCACATAAAAACAAAAGAAGGTAGTGAACCTTGTCTCCAAAGCCTACTTACTTTAACACAGGCTTATGATTTAAATTAGTCATAATACATCAGTGCTTGTATTTCCTAACTACTGGGTTTCTTAAAAAACATATAGATAACAGAACCTTGCCCAGATTCATTAATCCAGAATCTCTGAGTCGACAAGTCTGGGATTTTTATTTGTTAAATGTTGCATTTTATGCCCACCCAGGGTAAGGAATAGAAGCTCTATTAAGTGAATGTTGATTTTTTTTAGTTGGGTTATTTTCTCATACATATTTCTAGACCAAAAAATACTTAACTTACAATAAATTATAGTATAGAAAAGAAGGAGAGGATTGTTTTGGGCTTTCAGCATAAAACATGGTGAAAATATAAGGCAGCTGGCAAAACAAGTTACAAGATCTTGATAGAACTTGATACCCACCCCTGGAGAAAATGGTTTTGTGTATTTTCAGAATACAGTTGACCCGTGCACAGCTTGGGTTTGAACTTTGCAGCATGTAAGTGAACCCACATAGTTCAAATCCATTTTGTTCAAGGGTCAACTGCATTTTTAATCTGTGCAAGCCAACTTACCTTACATGTGGAATTTTTACTCTGCTGTGGGTCAATGTTCTAACCTCAATGTTGTTTGAGGGTCAATTGTCCTGTATAATTAATGGGAATAAGTTTTCATTCTCATTTTAAATTTATAAAACTAATAAAATTGGAAAATTAAGAAGTAATAGTTTAAATCAAGGATCAGAAAGCAAATTAAAACTTGTAGTGACAACTTGTTTGTACTTTCAGGCCTTAATTGTCCAAATTATTTTGTCTATATTCTGATTTAAATCTGTGCCATTAAATTGAATACTCCTCAATCTTGGTTGTTCATTAGAACCACTAGGGAACATAAAAGCTAATATATGTCTGAGCCTCATACAAATGAACTAAATTAGAATCTAAGGATGGGGCCTGAGTTGCTGGTAACTTTTTGCAGCTAGATCTAAGAATCCCAAGTATAGGAAATGCTTTGCAAACTAACTTATTTTATTTCTGTAAAATTTCACTTTGAAACAAGATTTAAAAACCTAATATGGGTTTAAATATGTTGGAAATTGAAAATACCAGGAAGACAAACTCAAACATACAAAATAGAAACATGGGCTAATATTTTGAAAATATTATTTTCCTAAAATTATGAATACTTTTATTATTAAATAAAAATAAAATAGCTGCTTAGCTCAATATATAAATAAAAATAGGTAAAAGAATATTTGATAAATAGTAATTTATTTTGAAAAATACTAAGTGAGAATCTTACTAGGTTAATAAGAATGAAAGAGACAGAGGAAGTGAAAGAAAACATGAAACTACAGTGTGAATAATTTATTAGAGAAATCTGAGTAAAAGAATAAACCCAGAATTGAAAAAAAGGTTGTCAAGATGTTAAGAGATTTTTACTTTTAGTGGTTGTATGGGAGTTGTTTGCTTTTGATCTTTGATATTTTTGTCTTTTTATGTTTTCTGCATTAAGCATATATCTGTAATTATAACATATATATATATATATATGCTTAAATTATTAATAATGACTCTCTCTGGTGTTTTTAGAATTGACTACTATTGTGATTTTGTTCAACTATTTTCCAAAAATTTTATTTAAAAAATTACTATGTAATCCAAAACAATAAAAAATGATATGGCTATTCTATTTAAGAAATATATAACATAAGAAAAAGAAACCGATTCTGAGAGCATTTCCACAAATATTATTGCTTTCTAGTCTGATTTCTTCCCTAGTTCTGAGATCACCTCATCATAGTAGCCATAGAACCTGATTTCAACTTCAACAGCACTGGGTTACATTGTGAAGTTTCAGGCCCTGACAGCAAAAAAATAAATTATAGTTTTTGTTGCTCAGCACTGCAACTCTCTTATATGTGATTTATACCTGTGAAGAAAGCACAGTGCAATAATTGCATTGCTGATGTATTTAATTTACAGGTTGGGTGACTAAAGAAGTGTGTTTCAAAGTGTTCAGTCTTGTTAACCATAAAGTACAAGCTGGAGTATTCCTTTTAGCTAGTGAAGCATGCAGATGTTGTAGCTTTGATTTCACAAGCAAGGAAATGACTCTTCTAGTATTTTCTTTTCTGGCAGCTTGCATTTCTCTCTCTCTCTCTCTTTCTCTCTCATACACACACACACACACACACACATATTTGGGATGTTTTCAGTTAAAAATATGACCATTAATAAAGAAAATGAATGTTACAAACATAAACCATTTTACTTTTCCATTGCACAACACAATTTTAGCACCAAAGCTCAATTCCTGTATACCTTTCCTAGAGACCAGCTGATAACTGTTATTCACACTCAAAAAGATGGAAAACTACTTCATCAGTAAGTGGCTCGCTCACAGGTTATTAATCAGACATAACTGTGGGGGAAAGTAGTATTGCTATACACACACACACACACACACACACACACACACACACACAATATATATATGAATGAAAAAGAGGGTGAGTGATGAGGCATACATTTACTCTCCCTGTGTCTTACAAGGCATATAAATTTAGCCCACTAACTTAGTTTCTTTAGCTCTCAATTACCTCATCTGAAAAAAATATAATGAAGGAAGCAGTTTCTCTTTAGTTGTTTTAAATATGAAGATTAAAGAAATAAGGTGACACTTAATATCCATATATGTAATGAACACTCAATCACTGATCATGTTATCATTGCTTAAAAAAAAATTCCAGGTATATGTTCTTTTTAAAAAACAAAACAAAACAGTGCAATGAAGAGTACAATGGAAAATCTTTGAACGAGTGGCCACCCAACAAGGTGGGAATGGTAGTGGTGTCAGTGTATGAAAGATCACATTAAATTATGAAGCAATCTGTCAGTAAAGTGGATTGACTTTCTGCCACAGTGTTTAGCAGCCCCATAGTGAAAGTAAATGCATTTTAAATGAGCATTCATAAGCAGTGGGGAGTTCATATACCACACACTACTACAACTTAAGGTCAGTGAAGGTCTTTGATAGAATTCAAGTATGTTTATGCTGGAGCGAAACATGACGGGGTCTGACAAAGACTTGAAACATACAAAAAAGGAAAAAGGCTGAAACTTGTTAAATAGTGCGATGCTCTCTAATTATGTGCACACTGATCATAAATCAGACTATTTCACAGACTATAATTAAGAAATATCTCAGAAAATGAGTAGCAGGATAGGAGGTCAAAATTAAGTTATAAAATAAAATTAATAGAATTTTTTTTTAAATTCATTTTTATTGTTAGACTTATTGGGGTGACATCTGTTAGCAAGGATTACATAGGTTTCAGGCATACAATTCTACAGTGCATTGTCAACTTGATGTATAGTAAGTTCACCACCTAATAGATAGAATTTTTGTTATTTTTAAACTTTAGAACTTCGAAAGTGTTTTGTAGCCCATGCCATTTTCATGAGTCTAATCTCAGTTAACCAATGACATCTTGTCACTATATCTTCCCCCTCCACCTTAATCACTCATTTTATTAATAATAAACAAGGAAATTTCCAAATTCTAAGCTTAGATTGTGGTCATCACATAGGTTGTCTTTATCCCTTTTACAATTATGTTGTTTAAAGGATAATTTAGGGTTTTTGTCCTAAGCTTATATTACAGCATTTTATTATTTTATTTTTTTAGATAATATTTTGTCAATGCATATTTGTATGTAAAAGAATTCTCTTACTTGCCAGTTAAAATATTTTTAAAAACTCCTCATAAGTTGTCACATATGATGTCAACTTTTCTTTAATACCTTCTCAAAATTAAACCTTTAAAAGTTGAAATATATCCATCAAGTATTTTTACATTTGGGTGATATCTATGATCACTTTTTCTTTTACTTCAATTATTGGAGTCATTCTGGAGCCTGATTTTTAACTTTTGTGAGATTATCACATATATACAAGTAATGTTACACTATTTTGGATATACAAGTATATATTTTATGATGATCTAATATAGTCTATGTGTCTTATTTTTTTACTACAAATATATAAAGAAATATAATTATTTGAAATTAATTTTTAAAATTTCCTCTAGCTCAAGTGAGGTAAATATTAACTATTGACATGATGGTATACTGATTAGTTCATGTTTGAGCTCTAGAATGTTTGACCTCTCTTTGGATGTTACAGTAAATAATAATATTTAAGTAAATATTTAAACAAATATATAAAAAAATATAGCAATTACATTCTCCCAAATTAGAATTATTCTCACTACTTGATTTGGTAAAGATGATTATATAAAATCTAAGCAGTTCTAATTGCTATGCTTTGACAATAATATTTAGGGTGTCCAGTCAGATTTAAGTGGGAAAAAAAAAACCTCTGCACTATATTATCCTCAGCTTTTGCATGTTCTCTCAAAATTGCAGTCTTTTAAATATAAAAATAAGTATTTTAAAGTTATCATCCAGTGGAACATTAGTATTTTTAAAATACACATTCATAAGGTTATAAAACATCAACAATAAAATGGACGTGAGAAATTATCTACTCCATCTCTGTGTTACAACACAGAAGAAACAGGTAAAAGGAAATTGAATGACTTTCAAATGTTAGATTTCTTTCCTACACTATTATTTTTTAATTTCTAGAACTCTCTCCCTCTTTCTCATCCATGCTGTTTCCTACCTTTTAGTCCTATGTTCTTTATTTCTTTAAATATTAAAAAAACACTTATTTTTTGGTTGGTTGCTTTGTTTATCCCAAAAGTTGAATAAGAACAGTACAATGTATCTGCAAAGCATTTGGCAACATTGGTCAAAATTATTAATGCACATCAGCATTTTTTGATTCATCAATATCACTTGTAAGAATGTATCTACCAATATGATCACAAAAACACCTGCACAAAATTGGTGAGGCAGATAAAAAATAACCATGGATTCTATAAACTCCTTTTGAGGAAATATATGTATATATAATTTGTTGCATTGAACTTTTTGCTATGGTGTATTACCCTTTTAATAGAAAGTCAATTGGAAAAAAAAGGAAACAAAACAATACGGTTGTAATTTTACTTAGTCTTACACTGGCCTAATATCTGGTATTCTATAAATATAAGAATTTTAGAACTAGTGCTATATTAAGTGTGTTTTTAAAAATATTAAAATGATCACTCAATAAATATTAGTGATGTAGCAAAATGTTTGGAATCTGAAGCTAAATACCTTGTGGAGCAGATTTGTCCCTAAAAGCGATGAATGAAATACGAGTTCAGAACATCAAGTTTGCACTCTAGTTTGTTCTCCAAACTCCAAATAGCATGTATAATAAAATATGATTACACAGTAACTGGTAACAGAACTGAGAGGTATTTTCTGAATAATAATTTGTTCTCTTTTCATTTTAAAACAGCTTCTATTTCCGTGACATCTTGAATAGAGCAAATGATCTCAAAAGTTAAATTTGACCATGAATACTGCATTAGCACTCATGTAACTAGGAAAGATTATCAACAAGTGCAACTTTCTTTTAAAATGTTGCATTCATTTCACTGTTATGTCATATGTTATGTTTTCATTTGGTAAAGAAATGTATTTAGCAAATACGCTTTATTTCTCTTTTATAACTCAATGTTGCATCATTTTATTTCTGACCCATTCAAATACAAACAAGTAGGCATTTCAAGAGTCATTAATGTGCAATAGGGTATTACAATTATATTACAATCATAGAAAAAATATTTCTAATTGTTTTTCAACTAGAGAATCTACAGGGTGATAAAAAATACATATACACACTTTAAGAGATGTTATCTATATATTACTTTTTGAAATTGAATTAAATTATGGTAGCAATGTGTAGTATGATGTTCACTCAAAAGATGATGTTAATCAATTGAATGCTAGCATCACCAAGCAACAGTCGGAAAAGTCAAAGAAAATGATGGAAGCATGTTTGCCATTCCAAGAGTGCAAGACCATTTGGTAGTGGTATTTGAAATTCGGAAACATTGTTTGCATTTGCCCCACATTCTCCTGACTTGACACCCCTTGACTTCTACCTGTGGGGGACCTTAAAGGATATGGTATACACTGGTGGTACTTCAAGAAGAAATTGAAAGGACATGCACAGCATTACAAGGGGACACTTTCTTCAGTGTTGCTCAAGCAGTAGTTCGCTGTAATCAGAAGTGTCTGGACACTGATGATGATACTTCGAGCACCTCTTGTAATTGCAGAAGTCAAACATGGCTTGTATTCATCTTCTGTTATTGGTAAATATTGAGTATTGCAATTTTAATACTGTTTTTTTCCTTTCTTGTGTATACATTTTTAACACCCTCCATATATAAGCAGGTGTTTTGTTTTTGACTTGCCAAGAGTATTAGCACTTTTGTAGGAGGTACACACAGAGTTGAAATATCCTCTAGTCATTGAAAACATAGATCTTAGTATGACAGCAAGCTGTGAAAAGGCAAACATTTTGAAATGAAACTACCAGATAAAACTATCTAATAATACTCTTTTTGTATTAAATCCATAAAATTTATAGCAGCCATCTCTTTAGCATTGTGAGATAATGTTCCAGTGTTCATTCATTAACCTTATTTTCTGAGGATGCGAAAAGAGATTACATATAGGAAGAAAATAAGGGTCCCAAAACAAGAAAGAGAAATGAGTGGAAAAATTTAGAAAATTTCCCAAAAAATCCAATAGACAAAACTATAGAATATTATATATTGGATCTAATAATTTAAACTGTTACTTTGCCTAGACAATTAAGATATGACTGTACAGGTTTCTCTGTTGCCATCTTTACTTTAACCCATTGCTTCTTCTACAGCCTGCCCTTGTCAATACTGGGAAGTAGTATAACATAGGAGCAACTATCCAGAATCTGAAACAAACCCCTGGGCAGAGAGATGGCTGACAGACATATAAAAAAGATGCTCACCATTACAATCATCTTGGCAAGGATGTGGAGAAAAGGGAACTCTCATGTACTATTGGTGTGATTACAAATTGGTGCAGTCATTATTAAAAACAGGTGTGAGATTCCTCCAAAAAATTAATAGAACTAACTCATGACCCAGCAATTCTACTTCTGGGTATTTATCTGAAGAAATTCAAAACACTAACTCAAAAAGATACATGCCTCCCTTAGTTCACTGCAGCATTATTCTAAGTGCCCATCAGTGCATGACTGGATAAGAAGAAGTGGTACAGATATACAATAGAATATTAGTCAACCATAAAAAGAAATAAAATTTTACCATTTGTGATGAACCTAGAGATATTATTATGCTAAGTGAAATAAATCAGACTGAGAAAGACAAATATCATATAATCTTGTTTATATGAGGGCTGTCTGGAAAGTATCCAGCTATGTAGCCATTCTCATTACATTGATAATGGCTAGACATTTTCTGGACACCCCTCATACGTGGAGTACAAAGGACAAAAAACAACTGACTCATAGATACAGAGAACATACTGAAGGTTGTCAGATGGGATAGGGATTGGGAAGCTGGATGAAGAGGTGAAGGGGTTAAGTACAGCATGGAAAATATAGTAAAAATATTACAACTATTTATGGTAGTATATATGGGTACTAGACTTATCAGGAGGCTCATTTCATAAATTATATAAATGTCTAACCACTGTGCTGTACACCTACAACTAACAAAGTACTGAATGTAAAATGTAATTGAAAAAAAAGCATTTGAATTAGAACAATGCATTACTGACCTGGTAGACAGAACAAGGGAAATCACAAAAGTCAGTAAAGCAAAATTTAAAAAAAATTAAATGAGGATAGTTTACCTCTGGAACAACATCAAGCATTATTAGGCCTTCACACAGGAGTTCCAGAAGGAAGAAAGAGAAAAGGGGTATATTAACCACTTAAGAAACTAGTAAACTAGTATAAATGAATCATAACTAAACTAAGTATAATAGTTAAGGGATACACAGAACATAAATACCTAAATTATGTCAAAACATAAAACATGGAAAGAAGATATAAAAATGTAGCACTTTAGAATGTATTTAAAAGTAAATGCCTATCTGCTTAAATTAGACAACCATCAATACAGGTCGATCTATATGAACCTCATGGTACATAGAAATTGGAAACCTACAAAAGATATATGCACACAAAAAGAGAAAGGAACCCAAACATAATGCTAAAAAAACCAGCAAACAACAATAAAAGAGATCAAAAGAAAAAAAAGGAACAGAGAATTACAGAAACAGCCAAAAGTCAATTAACAAAATAGCAATAAGTACAGACCTATCAATCATTATTTAAATTGTAACTGGACTAAATGTTCTAATCAAAAGAAGTAGGATGACTGAATTAATAAGAATAATAAAAAGACTCACCTATATGCTGCCAACAAGAGACTTCAGATAGAAAGACACACACAGACTGAAAGTAAAGGGATGGAGAAAGATGTCCCATGCAAATAAAAACTAAAATCAGGAGTGCCTATACTCAAACATAAAAGACTTTAAAACAAAGACTTTAAAAAGAGAAAAAGAAGGCCATTATATGATAAGAAAAGGGTCAAAGCAAAAGAAGACATAATATTAGTAAATATCTACACACCCAACATAGGAGCACCTAAATATGTAAAGCATATATTAGTAGACATAAAGGGAGAAATTGACAGTAATATGATAATAGTAGGGGACTTTAATATACCACTTTTATCAGTGGATAAGATTATCCAGATATCAATAAGAAACAATGGCCTTAAATGTCACATTGTACCAGATGATAATAATAGATACATTTATAGAACATTTCATCCCCAAACTGTAGAATACACATTCTTTTCAAGTGCACATAGGACATTCTCCAAGAGTAATCAAATGTTAGGTCACAACAGCATGAAACGCAAAGTCAATTACAAGAAAACGCAGAAAAACACAAACACTTGGAAACTAATAAAAAATAAACAGGGAATCCAAAAATACTGTGAGAAAAATGAAAATAGAAATACAACATCGCAAAATCTGAGATGTAGTTAAAGTAGTTCTAAGAGGGAAGTTCATGGCAAGGACTACCTTAAAAAACAAGAAAAAATTTAAAACAATCTAACCTTACGTGCAAAGGAACTGAAGGAAAAAAAAAAACAAGAACAAAAGGTAAGCTGAATAAAGGAGATGATAAAAGTTCAAAGCAGAAAAAAATAAAGTCTGACAAGCCACTAAAGAAGATCAAAGCAACTAAGCTGATTCTTTAAAAATAAAAAAAACTAATAAACCTTTAGCTAAATAAATTCATTAAGAAAAAACAGATGTTATAACTGTTACCACAAAAATTCAGAGGATCATATAATATTATGAACAATTGTATGCCAACAAATTGGACAACCTAGAAGAAATAGATACATTTCTGAAAATATACAACATTCCAAGACTGAACCAGGAAGACAAAAATTCTGAACAAATTACTAGCAATAAAATTGAAATAGTAATTGAAAAACTTCCAACAAACAAAAGTCCAGGACTAGATAGAGTCACAGGTGATGTCTACTAGACATTTGAAGAATTAATAACTATCCTTCATAAACTATTCCAAAATTGATCTCATTCTATGAGGCCAGCATTACCCTGAAACCAAAACCATGCAAGGACATTACAAAAAAGATAATTGCAGGCCAATATTCCTGATGAATGTAGATGCAACAATTTTCCACAAAATATTAGCAAACCAAATTCTACAATACGTTAACACAATTATACACCATGATCAATTGGGATTTATTCCAGGGATTTAATGGTGGCTGAATAACCACAAATCAGTGTGATAAACCACATTAACAAAACCAAGGATAAAAAGTGGATGGTCTTCTCAATAGATGTAGAAAAAGTATTTGACAAAATCCACCACCCATTTTTTTATAAATACTCTCAACAAAGTGGGTATAAAAGTTACCTCAACATATTATAGGATATATATACAGGATATGTTAAACCCACAGATTTATTTAATAGTGAAAAGCTGAAAGATCATCCTCTAAGATGAGAAACTAGCAAGGATCCCCACTTTCATACCTCTTATTCAATACAGTATTGAAAGGCCTAGTATTGAATGGCCTAGTCATAGCAATCACAAAAGAAAAATAAGTAAAAACATCCAAATTGAAAGCAAACAAAACTGTCAATATTTGCTGATGACATGATACTATAATATATCAATAACCTTAAATACTTCACAAAAAAATCATGAGAATAAATAATCTCAGTAGAGTTTCAGGAAACAAAATTAATATGTAGAAATCTGTTGTGTTTTTATACACTAATAATAAACTATTAAAATAATTAAGAAAACAATCCTATTTACAACTGCATCAACAAGAATAAAATACCTAGGAATAAATTTAACCAAGAAGGCCAAAGGTCTGTAAACTGAAACCTATAAGATAATGACCAAAAAAATTGAAGATGACAACAATAAATAGAATATACCATGCCTATGGATTAGAAGGATTAATATTATTAAAATGTTCATATTACCCAAACAATTTATAGATTCAGTGTAATCCTTATGAAAATGTCAATGGTATTTTTTTTACTGAACTATAACAAATATTTCTGAAATTTATATAGAACCATAAAACACCTCAAATAGCCAAAGCAATCTTGGGAAAGAAGAACGAAGTTGGAGCTATTACACTCCCTGGTTTCAAACTATATTACAAAGCTACAATAATCAAAAACAGTATGGTAGTGGTACAAAAACTGACACATAGATCAATGGAGCAGAATAGAGAATGTAGAAATATACCCTTGGTTATATGGTCAATTAATTCCTAATACAGGAGGCAAAAAATATGCAATGGAAAAATAACTATTTCTTCAATAGATCATCTTAGAAAAACTAGACAGATACATTAAGGGAAAAAAAAACTGGACCACTTTTTTATACCACATACAAACACAAACTCTAAATGAACTTAAGACTTAAATGGAACACCTGAAACCATAAAACTCCCTGAAGAAAAAATAAGCAGTAAAAACTTAATCGCTCATATGGATGTATCTCCTCAGGCAAGGGAAAACAAAAGCAAAGATAAACATAACTACATGACACTAAGAAAGGTTTTACACAGCAAAGAAAACCACCAACGAAATGAAAAGTCAACCTCCTGTATGGCAGAGGATATTTGCAAATAATATATCTGATAAGGAGTTTATATCCAAAATACCTAAGGACCTCATACACTTAACATTAAAAAATCCAAACAATTTGTTTATAAAATGGGCAGAGGACCTGAATAGAAATTTCATCAAAGATGACATACATATAACCAAAAGACATACTAAAATGTTCTCAAAAATCACCAAACAGCAGGGAAATGCAAATCAAAACTACATGAGATATTACCTTATACCATCAGAATGGTTGTTATTAAGAAGTAGACAAATTACTAATGTTGGGCAAGATGTGGACAAAGGGAACCCTCATGCACATTGGTGAAATTGTAAGTTGGTGCAGCCACTGTGGAAAACAATATGGAAGTTTCTCACAAAATTAAAAATAGAATTACCACAGATTCAGCAATTCTACTTCTGAGTTTTCATCTGAACAAAATGAAAACACTAATTGAAAAAGATGTATGCACCTCTATGTTTATTGCAACATTATTTACAATACTCAAGATATGGAAGTATCCTAGGTGCTCGTGAATACATAAATGGGTAAAAATTATGTGGTATATAAACACAATAGAATATTAGTAATGAAAAATAATAAAATCTTGCCTTTAGGTCATGATGGACCTAAAGGGTATTAAGCTAAGTGAAATAAGTCAGACAGGTAAAGAAAAATACCATATGATTTCAATTATATGTGGACACTAAGAAAAGAAAACAAAGAAAACAGTATGAAAAGAGACTCATAGATAGAACAAACTGACGGTTGCCAGAGTGTAGGAAGGCAGGGCTTTGAATGTAAAAGGTGAAGGGGAAAAAGAGGTTCAGGCTTCCAGTTATGAACTAAATATGTTATGGGGATGTAATGTTAAAAAAATGTGCTATTTTCACCAAAACTCTGTACAATGATAGTAACTTTTGCAGTTTATCTTATGTATAAAATCCCTTTTCTTCATTTATTGACTCAAAATATCTCTTTTGTATATCTGCTACATTCCAGAAATTATGCTGTGCTTTGTGGTTATAAATATGCTTAGTGGTCTTTGCTTAATGAGATTCATTTCCTAGCAGAGAAGAAAGGAGATCATAAAGCCAAATATAGTACAATGTGACAAGGGTTCTTCTTTATAATGACCAAAGTAATATCAGAGCACAGAATAGGGAACATTTAAATCTACAGTAGGGCGGAAAGGGAGCTGTACAATGTGGACAAGTCATTACAGGGGCAAGGGTTTTCAAGGCTAAGGGAGAAAGTACAAGTGAATGTAATATAAAGGTACATGCAGTGATAGGAAATGTGAGTAGCAAAAGAAATTATAGTCACATAGCAAAGTGTCTGGGATGTTGTGATAAAGAGTTTTCACCATTATTTCTAGGTGGAGAAGAGTTAAAAATGATTGTCAAACAAGAAACTAATAGTTTATATAGTTAAAATTAATACTCTATGAATTTACATGTGTCTTAATGATTATAGTACTCATGAAATAAATAATGCTATAAATTAAAACAATACCTATGTTCTAATTATTGTAACTAACAACTACTGGTTAAATTGTGTTCTTTATGAATAAAACTGATCACTCTTTAAGGTATGCTGTATACCTAACACTAATATATGTCAACTGTAATTGAAAAACATTTAAAATTACAAACCCTAAAATAGAATACATTAAACTTTACTGCAAAAATGCAGCACATACACACAAAATCATCTAATGAATGAAATAACTTCTTTAGGTCTCAGGAAGTTTCTAAACTATGGATGCCTTAAGAATTTATTTAGAAGAAACAGGACTGAGAACTAGAATTAATCTTTCCTTTGGAAATTATAGTGTCGCAACTATAATATCACATTATCTCTTAATCTGGGGTCATATCTAGTTTTACTTTAATATCCATTTTTTAAGACAATAGGTGGAATGAAAAATACTACCTGTGCTCATGAAAAAGATACATAATTAAGACCAAATCTTATTCAGCTCTACATTTTAATTTTAAAGCCATGAATCATGTAGCATAGTTCAGTTGTGTTCCTCTGACCTTGCAAAGTCTTGTGCATCATGTGATGAAACTAGGTAAAAGGTATATTGGAATTCTCTATGCTATTGTTACAATGTTTCTGTAAATTTACAATTAGTCAAAATAAAAATGTTTAAAACCTTAACAAAGAAAATGGAAACATTTATGCAAATATTACTTCCATTTATGCTTAACTTCAAAATAGATAGTCATTTTTCTGAAAACTTCCAGTAAGAATATCTTTCAAATACTGAGGAAACTAGATAACTAAAAATAATGACAGTTATAGCAATAATCAATCAAGGAGTTTACTCTTTTGTTTATTTACATATTTATTGAATAATGTAATACTGCTTATTATGTAGAGCTTATTTTACTATATTTATTGAATTCAATGTTAATTAGATAAAATTAGATTACATTAATAAAGAACTAAAACTTTAAATTCACTGAAGTAGAATAAAAGGTAAAGTAAACTCTTAGATATAAAATATTTGTATCTATACACATGCATATATATATAACATATTTGTATCTACACATGGAGCATACATTACAAATTAAATATATATATATATATATATATATATAATAGCAAATAGATTTACCATTAAATTTTTAATAATATAAATATAGTACCATTTGATGATAATGAAATATTTGACATAACGTGACACTAATTTCAAAATTCAAAAAAAAATACTTGAGTTGCTGATCAAAATCTTGAAATTTCTCCTTGTAGCTATCAAAACATGTTCTTTAAAAACTTATCTATGTGCTAATAAAGAACATAAAGATCGAAAGATCTTGTGCCTCCCATCTGATCTAATTGCTCAGGTGAATAATTGCTCAAGTACTTCATAAAGGGGAACCACGTGGCTCATCATTAATGATATCAGTCATTGAGGAGACCATCTGCATTTGTCCACTCACCATTTATTTATATGCTGACACACACCACAGAGTCAGATATACATGACCAATTTTATTAGAGAATAATCAAGTCACTGGGGATATTGCAATCATAAGATATCTTGGGAAATTCACACACTCCTTAATAATGGAGAAAAGATTGTTAAGTTCCTTTGTAATGAACACTTATAATTAATATAATTGGGCATTTAAATTGGTATTTTTATAGTTTAAATACCAATTAACACTGATTAGCCTCCGTAAAGACTGCAGAATCAAGAAAATAACTTTGATGATGTTTAGTTCTTGCTCTAATTTAGAGACAAATATTGAAAATGTGCCCTATTCAAAAAGCTAATTAGTATTTAGGAATATTATATAAACTACATATTTATATACCTGATAAAGATTTTATTCTTTTTTCTCACATATTGTTTCTGATCAAATTTAGTTCTTGTTCTTGAATAGCATATTGATTATTCTTTGAACTCTGAAAATACATTTTCAATTATTATTACATTCTTCTGTTTCATATACTCAGAGAACAGCAATCACTAAGGCTTAGTTTGGTTTCATTTTCTGTCAAAAGTGTCAGGTATAAAAAATACTTTACAGGATGGCTATAAAGTGCATCAGTATGATTAGCAGTTGTTTTGCTATAAATAGTATTTTGTAGCAGCTGAGTTCTTCAAACAACATTTACCCTACTAAAGTAATAAAAAGAATAATCATGTGGTAGAAAATTGACATTTCATATAAAAAACAGTAAATTTTAAATTAGTGTTGAAACTTTTTTTTCATTAAAATACATTTGATGTAAGAGAGGTTGCTAAGAGATTAGTATTCAAAAGTAGCGCTGTGCTTACTTAGCTGCCTCAGCACTTTAGTACTAAATTTAATAATGAGGAGTAATAAAAACCAAATGAGATTGTTCAGTAGGTGCAGCTGGTCACTATTACAAAACCACAGAATGAGCAGTATTGTTCACAAAGTATTTCTGTCCCTGGATATTTTTCTTACAAGTATCTCCACTACTGAATATCTGATAATAGGCTAAGTCTGCAAATTACTCAGGTTTAGCAATGTAGATATCAGTGTTAGCAATGTTCCCATGTTAGTGAAAAGGTCCTAAGTAGAAACCCAGTTGATCCAGAAAAAGGGGCGGGGGGAGGGGGGAAATGCAGACAAAAAATAGGTCACAGGCTTTAGAATCTGTTATACTTACTAACAATAAGTTAGTAATGAAGAAACTTGCATCTACAATGCTGGTTCCACCAACACTGAGACAAGAATTGAATTTAATTGAAAGTCATTCCTTCTGAAATTATTTCTAACCTTAGGTCAACAGTTTCATACACACTACTTGCTGGAGGGTATATCTTAGTTGCCTGATTAGATTACATTACCTTGATACACCTTAAAAGTCATTGAACACTTAACCTTCTGGTGTTTAAATTATTTAAAAGAATAATTGACTACTAACATAGTTATTCTTATACTACAAAAAAAAAAAAAAAGAAAACTAGCAAACTGAGCACATTCTTTTGCATATACAATCCAAACAAAAACAATCTAAGATTTCCTCAAAATTTTTGTATAGCATTTCTGTTTAAAAATGGCAACACAAGAGGCAAATGTATGAGTCATTACAAAATAATAAACTGAACTTTCTTTTGGAACACTAATATACATCTTAGACATAGATTAGACACATAGAATACCATTTACAAAGCCTATAGAAGGATTTTACTTCCAGAAAGATGGAGGAAACATACTTTTGCATGTTTCCCTCTTTAAGTACAACTGAAACCACCAGACGTAATATTTAAAAACCAATTTTAGATTTTTGAAAAGGAAAAGGAAGGCAGTTGGATAGCTAGTAATGCTGCAACCCAAGGAGAGACACATCGGTGAGCTTCTTTTGTTTTCTCCCCGTGATTCCCGGACTGTGTTGAAGAAGCCACCAACCCAAAAATGCCAATGGGAACACACACACAAAAAATAGCCCTTCAAAATTCCTGCTGTTTTTAATCAAAAGGCCAAGAAGCAGCCTAAGAAGACAGAAAACTTTTAGACTACAACTGCTGCACTGCAGACAAGAAGCACAGGAAAAACTGGTCCCACCCAAATCCATACCACAGAAGGCTGAGTAGAGAGGCTAGATTGCCATGACTCACAAAGTTATAATGCAGTGCCTTAGTTTACCCCAACCCATGCTCAGATGATGTACAAAAGAGCTGCATACTGAAGAAAAATTTAATAAAATATTGAAAGCACTGACAGAGAAACAACACCTCACCTACTGGGGAAGGATCAATCAAAATGAAAGGGAATTTCTCATTAGAAACCACCAAGGCCAGAAGAAAGTGAGATATCATTTTCCTACCCATTAGAGAAAAACAAAAAAACTGGCAACCTAGAATCTGGTATCAAGGTAAAGCATCCATCAGGAATAAAAATAATATCAAGAGATGATCAGATACAGAAAAACAATATATATAGTTCAAAAATAAAGCAGTTCCTCCAGCTGTTTTATTCACTGCAATTTAGCAGTAATAAAAATAACATTTTTAAGGGGAGGGGGTGGGAGAAGGGAGGGGAAGCTAAATATATGGTGATGGAAAGAGAAGTCACACTGGGTGGTGAACTTATTATACAACAAGTTGACAATGCACTGTAGAATTGTATGCCTGAAACCTACGTAATCCTTGCTAACAGATATCACCCCAAAAAGTCTAACAATAAAAACGAATTTTAAAAAAATAACATTTTTAAATAAATGCTCTAAATCTGTGAACTTTTATCATATGAATGCTGTTAAGTTAAAAGCTGTACATGCCTATATAAGCTTATTGAATATTAAAGTGATTTAATATAATCAAATTTCCTTCTTAGTCTATATTGTCTCCATGTATTATTTCCCAATGAAGTTACAGAACATAATATTATGGTTAAATTTCTACTATTTTATATAACTGTTCTCAGATTTTTAAATTTATAAAATATTTACAAATTAATCACAAAGGGAGAAATATTGAACACTGGGGAAATGTCTAATAGAATCTATTTTTGATTAATATTTAAAGTAGAATTACATTTTTACTGTACTATATATTATTATCATTGTTATTTTTATTAACAAAGAAGTATGGATCAAGAATGAACTGGAAAATATAGGAGAAACTTTTTAAAAATAAGCTACTAAAATGACCATGTTAAATCTATAAATACTAAAAAATAATCTATAAATGGAAAAAAATCCAATTTCTCAGAAAAATTTCTTAAAGTATGATTAACAAACCTATGTTGTTCTTTCAATTAAAACCTGTAATTTGAAATGAAAACTTTTATTTCTTATATTTTAATGTAAGATTATCTATAAATTAACTTTTAGGAAATGAAATACTTCATTTTGTCATACAAAGATTTTAAATATAATAAACTTTGGTAAGAAATTTATGTGCATCTGTAATTGGTTTACAGTATCTGTACATGGTGTCATTTCTGTAACTCTTTTTAGTACGTATAGATATTTGTCTTCTTGTAATTGCTTACATAAGAAAGAAAACACAGAAAAATTTAATCATTCAGCAAATATTCACTAATACCTACTCTGTTTAAGTCACTGAAGTGATTGCCATAAACACAACAAACAAAAATCCTAGACCTCAAAATTACGTTTTAGTTTGGGTAGCAGTGGGGGAGAGATCAAATAGGATCAAATTCATTAGCTACTTGATCATGTACCCACTCATCTTTGACCTATTTTAGTTATCAATAAAAATGTATAGGCAGACAGAAAGATTATTACTGTAATTGTTGCTTAGATTGTATTTTGTATTTAAGCATTTATCCCACTGCTTTATATTCATTAGGGAGGGTGATGTAGATTTGGTCAGTATGGTTTCAGCTCCATGCATTGTATAGGTCAGAGGTTATGACATGCATTGCAAGACACACATCTCTGAGTCCTGTCAAACTTCTCTTGAGTCACCGTGGGATCACTTTCAATTCACCCTTCTATCTTTCTGTTTCACCCTCATTTCTGACACCTAAAGATATAAATTTACATTGCCAATCATAAATCGGAGGCCTCAAACAGGGGCAGTTTGGATGTTGGTATTACACTCCTCTGAAAAGTGACTCAGAAGTATTTCATATGTCACTTCTTGGCATTTGGAGAGAAAAGAAAGTTAATTCAAGCTGTGTAACTAATTGTCGTACTTACATAAACATTTCAGTAAGTACAAACAAACCAGTCTAAAACAAAATAGCAGTAACAGAAAATTCTCTAAATCATCAATTTTATTTAATTTTGTTAATGAAAATAATCTCAAACTTTGAAGAGAAGCAGGGAAACTTTTTATTACACAAAAGCATAAATGGGTATTGTTTCCTTTTATCACTCAATACTAACGTCTCAATACTAAAGCACCAAGTACTATCTATAAAATATCACTGTAATGGCAATAATACTGGCAATGCAATTTCAGTTTTAATTGTTACCATAATAAAATTGAGACAGAATATGAACAATCTATAAAAACACTACCTAGCATCTCCTTATCACTTCAGCAACAGATTTTATTTTCCTTCCTATTAGCAAAATGTATCCAAGTTCAATAAGCTGACCATTTCAATTTCTTGCATTAAATATTTTGTTTGCTGTTTTATCTTCCTGCTGCTTCATCTCAGTAGCTCATAGTTAAAACCTAATGGTCTGTAGCAAAGCTCAGCCTCAGAAATCAGGATTAAATGAATGTTATGTGTAAGAATATCCTATAAAAAAAGTCTCATGCTGCTTTATGATCTAGTCTTCTAATTTAAAAATATATTTACCTCATCAAATCTGCTGCTTCTCTACCAAATATTGCTCATTATCAGACATCATACATCATGAGATTTCTTCTACCCAGATGTTATTAAAATAAAATTCACTACCATCTTGATTGTTCTTCCTTCTTGCTATCTCTCAAATCAATTTCTTTACATATGTAATGAAAAACTTTTTTAGGCTTAATTACTCTAAGCCTCTATAAGTTAAATCATGACCAGACATGTTTGATTAAAATCTTTGATAGTTCATATAGCTTCACTTGTGGGTAAAGGAATAAGGGTTTCCCGGAAAAAAAAAAAAAAAGGTAGTTTCTCTTCATCTAATTTTCTAAATGTTACTAAGGAGATGAGCTGTTAACACATCACAGATAAAATGTGTGGTGACCGGTACTTAGCAGAGTATCAGAGAGTTTATTAATCATGTACTTTACCGGAGGGAAAATCTACCAGATAATTTGGTATAAAGATAATGAGTTAAGAAAGCAAATAAGGACAAAATGCAAGCACATCAACTTGATATGGGAAGAGAAATCAAAACAGGGGGATGCAGTGGTGTGCTTTCTTGCCATCAGAACTATGAAATGTGAGGTAAGTAAAAAACAAAATGGGAAGATTAATCAAACTGTATTAATGTGCCTATAAATACTGAATTATATGCAGATGTTATAAAAGTGCACTGAACTTGCCACCCCATCCCCTGAGGGATGAAAATATTTAAAAACTAGAGGATATGAAGAACATGAAATTCATGAAAGGTATTATGAGAAAGTCTGGACAGGAATCTTGATGGGGTGAAAATAAAATTTAAAGGAATTTGCATCTAAAGGGTCAACTTGGTCTTGCATGTTCAAGAACCTCTTGAGAACTGCAGACTTACTTTGCTCTGATCAGTGTGCTCTGATTGAGGTCAGCAGAGATAGTAAAGTAAATATTCCATGAACACATATTTCTTCACTTAACCCACTAATGACACTGTTCTATAGAAAGAAGCATGTGAGGAACAGAATGGGTAGATAATATTAGTAATACATTCATCTGACAGCTGGAAACAACAACAAAAATACTATTGACAGTAGGATTTATTTGTATCGTGAAACATAGAACTAGTATGGTGACTCAAGTTTGTCACTAGGAATTTAGGCTGTTTCCATCTTTTTATTCTATTGTCTTATTCTTAGGGGCTTTGTCTTTTACCATATGTTTTACTGTTACATGTCTCTTCCTCCCAACCAAACAAGAAAAAGCAGGGAGAGAAAAAGGAATCGTTATTTGTAATCAGAAAGTAAGCTGTTTTCCTAAAAATGCCCAACTGATTATGTCCCATTCGCCATAATTGTATTTCATGTTCTTGTGTTACACATGGCACGTTTCCACCCTAAACAAGTTCTGGAATATTTTGGCAAGAAAGAATACCAGGTAGTTAGTAATGCAATATTTGTATCAGAATATCAGGCAATAAGGTCCACACTTGAATAGGATAATTTTGGAGGGCAAATGTTTACAATAGTTGAGTAATGTTATAGGAAATGAAAGAAAGATGATAAAGAATTCCAGGTCAAAAACATCAAGAAGGCATTACCATGAGTAAAGGAAAGACAAGAGAGATCTGTTACTGTTGGCTAGAGAGACAGAGCTATGATTGCAGGAGCAGACTTTTGAACAGGAACTGTCTCCATCTACAGACTAATACAGGGAGAATAACTATTAATACCCCCACATCATTACTCTCCCACCTCCAACCTCTTACTGGTGTTTCCCACTGATCAAACCCAACTAGAAGACATGCTATGCTTTTGGAGCAAATGGAGAGCTTAACTGTCTTCTCCAATTAAGACAACCTTGGTTAACTGCATTCAAAGAAGCCTACACTTCTCTCAGTAAACATTTGTTAAATACGCATTTAATTCATTATTTGGGTATAATTTTTTCTCCAAACTCTATTTTATTCATTATGAAAGAAGAGAGTATAATTGACTTGTTCACTTCTTGTGCTCAGAACTCTAACATGTGTCCCACAACTCCCATCCTACTGGAAAACACACCTTTATCCATTTATTCAACTGAACAGTAATCTCGTTGCTGCTATGATGGTATTTTGTACGTGTAATCACGGTCTCAAATGTTCACCTCAAGCAGCATGATAATCTTTGTTGAGCTTCACTTAATCAGGTGAGCCCTTATAAAGGTCTGAACAGCTACTGGTTTAAGATCCAAAGAGAGATTCTAAACGTGAGACAGACTTGTAAGAGAGAGTTTCCATTGCCAGCTTTTAAGATGGAAGAAGACACATGACAGGGAATGTAGGTGGTCTCTGGGAGCAGATAGCAACCTTAGCTGATAGCCAGCAAGGAAACAGGGACCTCATTCCTAGAGCTGCAAGCAACATATCTGCCAACACTAATTCTGTAAAGAGATAGTAGTTGTTCACTTTGTATTGTGATACATTTAAAGATTTCCAAACACACCTAAATATTTAAAGTAAGTCATATGCTTTGATCTGACATCTACATGTCCAAGGGAACACCATTTAGAAATCCAGTTCCACTTTACATTAACTGAACCGTTGTTATGACTGGCATTGGTTCATTTTATTAGGGCTATGTATGTATTTTAGGCCCTCTTCCACTAGCCTATGAACTCACTGAGAGTCGAGACATGGCATAATATCCCATTTGTCCACCAAAGTACATATATTGGTTTGCACACCATTAAATATTCAAGAGAAAAGTTATTTAATTGTGTGCGTTTCTCAAGTACTGAAGAAAACCCATAAGTGTTTTAGAAAGAAATTAAATAATTTTACATGCTATTTATGCTGATAGAGAAATGGACATGGAAAAAAGCAGAACTATTTCATTGCTTATTAATGAAAGTAATACTAAATAGTACAAGAGAAAAAATCCAATCAGTGCCATAGTACATAAAGCTGTAATGTATTTTCTCTTCCTGCAACTACTCAGGGGGGCATTTTTAGGTGGGTGTCTGTCTCCTGAGTGATGAATTTCGGCAATAACTCAGAAACCAGGGTTCTTCTATTTCAGTAGCTCTCCCCCCTCAGTAAGGTCCTCAGAGTCCCCTCCATTTAGTCAATGAATTAAAGAAAAAAAGAAAAGACATTGGAGAAGACAGTCCCACTTTTCAGCGCCTCAGTCTAGAAATGATACTTCCACTCATGTTGTACTGATGAGAACTAGTCACATAGTCCTTTTGATTCAAGAGCAGGAAAAACAATCTGTTGTTTCTTGTAACTCTACCGTAGTTGTGAGTTTCTTCAGAATATTTTAAATGCCACTGAAGAAAAAATGTAGGATCTAATTTTATGACCCTTACCAAATTCAATTCCTAGGGCAAGACATTGTTACCAAGGCATGGGGCAGAATTTTGCTTGGAGAATGATTTTTCTCTATGCTTTCTTATTCTCAGATTTCTAAATTTGGGATATTTATTTTCCTACCTACTGCCATTTTTAAATACGGGAAAGGACAATGTAAAGATAGTAATAGCGTTAACTACCTTAATTAGTATTGCTTCATTCTCTTTTTCATTATGGATGTGGTGAAACAAGGGAGGTTATTTGTTCTGTTATCAGAAATACTGATATTTTAATGAGCCTACATTGAAGTTCCTCTGCAATTAGTATTTTAAAGAAAAAGCTATTTAAAAAATCTTTCCACTAACTAGCATGTGCTAGAAACCATCACTAAACCAAGTCTTATGCATGAACTTGCTTGGTTTACAAGATATGCACAGAGTCAATGAGTTTTTCCCAGAATCTATACTATTTCACTAGTCACCCTTCAGTCCAGCTGGTACTATTTTTCGTATCAAGACTTTCTCAGTGAAGGAAGCAGTATATTGCTATATCTTCTGGTTCAAGCCTTTTACCTCACTGAGGATCTCCTTTCTGTTTAATGCCAATTTAATTTTCTCAGTTATACAAGTTTTCATGGTCTCCTATCATTGTCATGGAATTATTTCAAGTGTAGAAATTGCACTCCTGACTTAGCATTTCCTAAATCCATTTTTATGATGTCAGCAAGTTCTAATCCATGAATTATTTCCACATGTAATACACAGTCTCATTCTGTAAGAATGGTGACACAGTGATAATGAAATTTTTAATTTCCTTCTTTATTTCTGATAACTCATTCTAGAATTGTAAGTAATTGAAAGTACTTTGATCTTCTCCTAATGGTAAGCTTAATGACTTCCTTCCTATCTTCACTACCATGTATTGGTAAAGACAGCAATGAAATTACGACTTTTGCATTTATCTTTTTTCTTCCTTTTGCCTTCTTTTGGATTACTCAGTTTTATTATTCCATTTTTATTCTACCAAACTACTTTTCCAATATTCTTTTTTTTCCTTCTGCACTTGCAAGTTTCTGCCTGGATTCGTTGTTCTTCCTAAAGCACTCCCTTTATTTATTTATTTTTCTTTTAGTGAAGGCTTCTGAAAACAAATTCCTAGTTTGTGATTCTCTAAAAATAATTTTGTCTCTACATTTGAATATTGTTTCCCTGCATACAATATACTACATTGGCGAATTTCCTTTTTGCATTTTAAAGAGGTCATTTTATTTACCTCTGCCTTTCATCTTTCCTGTTCGGAAGTCAGTGGTAAACCTTATTGCTGCTTTGAAGATAAAAGGCCTTTTTAATTATTTTCTATAGTGACCTTTAAGATTTCTGTTTGCCTTTGTTTTTCTATGGTTTTAGTATTATGTACCTGAGTTTTGAGTATTCAAAGGTATGGAACAGGCAGCTTCACTGAGAAGAAACAAACTTTAAGACAGAAATTTGTGTGCAGTAGATTTATTAAGTCAGCCTTCAGAGCATGATGCTGCCCAGAGTCTTGTAATCAAAAAGCCAAATGCTGACCTGGAATATGCTTTTATTCCAGTCAAGATAAATTTCTGCCATTTCCTTGATGGAAATGTTCTGATGTAGCCAGCTTGCCACCTAATAGCTCACTGGTCCCTTGGAGAGCTAATGCCATATGTTGGCACAGCTTTGGTCTCTTTAATGGAATGTTGAACATTGACCAACAGTAATAGCTGTATCAGCTTGTTCAAGGGGTTCCCATGGGATTGGGATACGTGCATAATATTTATTTCTAGAACTGGGCTACTTCATCTACGAATCCATTTTCTAAAGCTGGGATCGGCAAGCACAATGGATACAAAGACACCGAGGAAGACTAACAGTTGAGTGAGTCATTCTGAGTCATTCTGAGGTAACTTGGTTACTTCTTTAGTAGGTGCTTTCTAATAACTATTAATGTTTAAGACAAATATCTTCATACTACACGTCCTACCGTGTCAATTCACATGTCTCTTCCCAAGACCCTGTGCCAAAATTACTGTTGATATTTGTTCCAAGACTCTGATAAACTAGTGAACCGTTTGCCATTGAGCCTCCGTCCCTTTACGTTTGGCTAGGTTCTGCACCTCCTTCCCTTCCCTTCCCTGGGAAGCCCGGTCCTTCCTCAAATGGGTTATGTTGTTAGACAATCCCAGTTGCTGATTTGCCAGGCAGGAGAGCATGGGTGTGTATATAGGTATATAGAGAGAAAGAAACACAAGTAATCACCCTGTGAGTCATGTTCAAGTAAGGAGCATCACTAGCTCCTAACGGGGAAAGGTGGGCCACTTCAGCAAATTCAGAAGGTTTATGGAATAATACCAGGTCACTGTTTTCAAGTTCCTACCCCTAGTCTCAGAGACCCTTGGAATAACATGGCACAGGTAAAAAATTCAACACTCTCTATAGCTGTGCTACCCTAGTAATTAAATCCTGCAACTGATTTTTTAGTTTTATTCTGGCTCAATTAGCTTTCCTGCCAAGATAGTATCATTGTCAATGTAATGCGAATAGTGATAATAATTGAACTATAAAATCAGTATACTAATTTATAATAAATATAGAAATTATTGTAACTACTTGCAATGCATCACACAGTATCTTGTATTTTAACACTGCTCAAAAAAACTTGTGCTAAAAGTTAAATATTATTCCTATTATCTATGTTTATACCAAGCAATTGAGAGAGAAACTAACTAGTTTATGAATATTTGAACCACTGTTATTTTACACAGCTAATAGTTATTGAAGCCAGCATTTAAACCTAGGCATTGTGACTCTAAAGGATCTAAACTATGCAATACTGTTAATACTTTCCCGTGCTTATCCTTCTAAATACCATCTTTGTGTAAACAAAGATAATGCATGAAGTATACATATAATGCTCAAATTGTACTGTGTATTCTATTTGCTGTTATCAGGCTATGCACACTGCTCATTAAATGTTTTCACTGTACAATGTATATCCTAGAGGTATTTCTATGCCATTATATTTTCCTTCTTTCTCTTTTTACTCCCATTGTTACATAGTATTTCATTTTATAAGCAATAATATCCTAAATCAACATCCTTAGTTTTTGGTACTGCAACTGATAGCACATTAAACTACCATTATGCTGTTTCTTGAGTATCTGAACACTAAACATGTTTATAAGATCCCTGCATATTATCTTTAGCAACTGTTCATTTATTTGTGTTATTCTAGACTATTCTATTGTATAGCTATACCACCATTTATTTTTGTTGATGAGCATTGGAGCTCTTTCCAATTTGGGACTATGATAAATAATGCTGCTATGACTGATTCTAGTACATGTTTTTTGATAAACATATGCATATATGGTTTTATTGGGAATGTTAGACATTATTATTTCTTGATGGATGCTGCCAAAGAATTCTGCAAAATAACTAATAACTTTTGTTCTACCATCAGCATATGTGAGTTACAATTACCCCACCTCTCTGGCAACACTGCTTAATAGCAGGGTTTTGTTATCTTTGTTTTCATAATTTCATTCATTCTGATGCATATGTAACAGCATCTCTTTTTGGTAATGCCAGGAAAACAGTACTCAATGAGCATTTTCAAGTTTGGTTTTTGTTTTGTTTTGTTTTGCTTCATTTTGTTTTAATGGCAAGGGCTTCCTGAGCAAAGAAAACTGATATAATGATAGAGCCAGTTCTTTTTTCATCCTGCTTTTCTCCTGCTGGGTTGAACCTGCACTTACTTTTCAACTGACTAAAACACTACAAAGTAAAATATTTTTTCTTTTCTTGAGAGAGGTAGGGACATGGTGTAGTCTTTCATAAATGACAGGAGAGCACAATTTTGGTATCCTCTTCTGTCATTTATGACACACTTTATCGGATGCACAGGCCTAATCATCTGACTGTCATTACATTGTCCTGAAGGAAAGAAAAGAGTGTGGACAACTCGTGTTGCTATTGTAGGTAATGACAGTCCACTGTGAACAAGAAACATATTTGCTTTCAGAATAAATACATATATGCCTGTATATAGAGAAAGTGATGTTACAATGTATCAGGCATTATTCTGCACATCTGATGACTAATGCTTTTAAATAATTTTTCAAATATTCACTTAGATGTCTTCTTAAAGTACCTGTTGAAGACATTTGCCCATTAAGAAATGACTGCTTTTCTTGTATTAATTAGTGAAAGTTTTGTTTCTTGTAATATAATCCGGCTGTGATTTCTTTGTAGGACATATATAATGCAAATATTTTCTCTCACTCTTGGTTTGCATTTTTAGTTTCTCGATTATAACATTTCGTGAATAAAAGCTCTTAATTTTAATAAAGTTTAATTTATTAACTTTTCTATTTTATGTTTCATGTGTTTGTATTTCCTTTTCAAAACGTATTTACCCAAACCAAGTTCATTAGATGTTTCCCAGTTATTATTATAAGCCATATTATTTTGACTTTCATGTCTAGTTCTCCAATCAATATTAAATTACTTTTTTTCTGGTATGGCATGATTTAGGGGTTAATATTTATTTTTTCCCATATTCATGTCCAAATTGACTCTGATAATTTAATAAAACATTTTTCTTTTATGTTGGATTGAACCTTTTCAGAAATTAGGGCTTTATATTGTATTCGTTTTAATTATATTACACTAGTCTATTCATTCATCAATACTATGCTGTCTTGTCATAGTTTTAGTATTATATAATCTTGATGGCTGTTTATATAAATTCTCCCACTTAATTCTTTTTTTAAGATTTTCTTGACTATTCTTTGAACCTTTGCTGTTCATATAAAATTTAGAATCAGTTAATCAATTTCCACCAAAAAATGTTTTTCATGTTGTTGTTGTTGCTATACAACTTTGACTAGCATTTAATTAACTCTATAGATAAGTTTGGGAGAGTATTCACATCTTGATCATGCTGAATCTTCCAATTTACAAAACCCTCACCTAGGTGCTTTTATGATGACCCCATGGCAACATCTGGTCTACTCCTATTAAGAATGAAGGAAATATCTCCCATCTAAACAAATCCTTTCCTATTATTTTCTCTCATTCACATATAAAACATTCAGTAAATATTTATTTAATGTAATTTCTTTAGTAATTAGTGATGAGTATGCCTTTACCATCTCTACCACTGAGAATACAAATTAGAAATAGGAGTACAGAAAAAAAACAGAACAAACATGCATTCTCCCAACTAGAGGTAGTCAATAAAGAGATAAGTGACTCTCTTGTCCATGTTTCTCCACACATTACACACTTGACTATGCTTTATGTAAATGTCATCATTTTATAATTACTGTCCAAGAAAGATAGCTCAAAGAAACATACTCTGATCATAATATATATTTAGTGACATATAGAATGTAATTAATGTCAAATAAATATATAATACCCATGCAGCAAGACAGATATATTTCATTTTCCATTTTAATGTTTATATACAGTAGAAGGAAAATAAAACTCAGAAATATTGTTTGAATTAAAATGATTGAACAAAGAATAAGAAAAGAAAATTGAGGCTATTATCCAATAATAAAGAGAACATTGCACGGTGATAAGAAGTTCCAGGAAGTAGTTAAAGAGTTTTTCTAACTCTAAATAGAGACAGGTGAGACACCTCTTTTTAATTTTCAGTGTGAGAGGCCAGAATTAATAGGCAGAATATCAAGAAAACCAAACATGAAAATAGAGCAAGAACACTCACTGAGAAATAATTTGCACAACCTGTGGATGCAGAAAGGAAATAAGAACCAGATAAAACACCATAAAAACAATAGGCAAATTCAAGGAAAGGACATGAATAATGAATGCCTATCTTGAATTCGTATGATAAAAAGAAACTGAAATAGTAAATAACACCCATTAGCCTGATGGTCTTGCATTTTGGCTTTGTTTTTCATTTTTCACCACTAAATTCAAAGTATTTGAATTTTTTTTTAATTTTCAAAACTGAGTCCTTTCCTAGTCAATGAATCATTTTTTGCTTTAGGTGATGTCACAAGAGAACTGACACTGTGGCTTGTCTGTGGTGGAATGCTAAGGCCAAGGCAAGTGAAGCAAAGGGGGATGGAGTGATGAGCCTGATAAGTGCTGACTCCTGTATTTTTCTCTGTCTAAATAAAAATAATGACTCTATGTCATGCATATTTATAAGGAAAAAAAAAGTAGTATTTGATACCAGCCAATTAATTTATATTTTTATTTATAAAGAGCAATTTAACTTGAATATTACATTGGGAAATGAAAACTTTGGAATTATCTAAAATTTTAATTAGTAGTTTCTCTTTACAATTCAAGCTTTACCCTTAATTGTTAATATGATTCTTGTTCTAGAGCAGGGTTGAGAGACATCTGTATCTCATCTAGAAGACAAATTCTTTTCTATAATTGCATAGAAGGCATTGAGAATGACCAATTCAGCAGGGTTCAACTTTTATAACATAGCTCCTAATAGATGTATGTGGTACCTGCATTTTGAAAACCTAGTCCATATCTAACAAACACTCTTAAAAAAGAAAAGATTTTAATTTCTAGTTCTTCTCATTTTCATATACCTTTCTGCCAATTATTTAAACAAATGACAATTAAACATGTATTTCTAATTTTGAATCCATCTTTTAAACAGATAATGTTTTATAAACATATTAATGAAATACATGTAATTTTAAATAACATTCATGGTATTTGGTGAGTGGTGGGTTGAAGTACTCATTATACACCTATATTTTGGAAAATACACAAATGATCTAGAAAAAACTTTATACTTTTCCACAAGAACTGGTCATAAAAAATACTTTGTTTCCTAGGATTACTAAACTGTGTCTTCAGAACAAGATAAAACTATTGTAACCACAGAAAATTGAACTCTCCTCTTGAGCAGTTCTCTCAAGAGTAAACAACTCAATAAAGAGTAACTCCGTACCTCTTTGCTAACATTCTTAGACAGGGCAACAACGAAAGAGAATATTTACTCATTGATTTTCAATTCGATCTCCAATTACCCACGTTTAGACAGGTAACTTACTCTGTTCTACTATATCCATCATCAGCAATCATACTGATCCATTCAATTTAATTTATAATCTGATATTCTAATATCTGATTAAGCTGCTATTTACCCTCTACCACAAGTCCTGCAAACGTATGAGTATGTATATATTACCTGTCATGTCTTTTTAAAAGTTTCTTAAATATCATTATACATTGTTGAATAGGAAAAGAAAATGCTAAGTTTCAAATTCATCTTTAAATTTTTTCTATCTGAAAAGTAACATGAACCATTAATTCTCCCTACCCAGACGTGATGTAAATTACATATTTCACAAATGTAATTTATCCCCACCTATTCTTCCATCCCCAAAGAGAAATATTTCAGTTTCTTCCTGTTTCTTCTCACCCTTTGAAATCTTAAGAATGTTTTGACAATATTTCTCAAGTCTTACTTAAAGGTTTTGTGGAGGGGTCCCTTTAGGTTTAAGAACCTTAACCTAACACTTACCTTTATCTATTTAAGTGTAAATCGAAATATATGTAGAAAGTTATATTGATCATAAGTATTTACTTTTTTCCTCTTTCTTTGTGCTGTTTCACTTTAATTGATTAGACTTTCGACCATTTGCCTCAGATTATCAAACATTCTTCATCCTTGTATATCTTCATTCTTAAGCTACATGAAATGGATGATATATAAGTTACAGCTTTCAACTTAAGGGTCTATATAGTTAAGAACACAAAGAATCTTCACAGCAGTTCTTCAAGAGGCAGTATAATGTTAAGAACATGACCTCTTACTGTCACTTGACCATGCTACTTGATGTGTCTATGCTATAGATTTCTTAACTCTAAAATAGTAACTAACAAGGTCACTGTGAGTGCTCATGAGTTAATAGGACAGTAGACTCTGTATTCACTGGCATGCATGGGTATTTGTAGATGCTGGATAAATATAAGTAGACTCTCCATTAATGGGAACTCAAGCAACAGGCACTCAAGAAACTGGCACTCAAGCAACTGGCAAAAATCTCAAGTAACCAGTGAAATATTTTGCTGGTTCCTTGAGCTCTGGTTAACGAAGAGTCTACTGCATATGGTACATGCTTAGAGTGGTGTCTGGCACATAGTAAGCTCTATAAAAGTATATTCTATGAAGAATTATTATTTTTCTACTATTATTATTGTTCTTGTTATTATTTTCTTACTATTATCAATCCTATCTGGAAATTAGTGATCCTTTCACTTGGAAAATTCAGTTTTGTTTTTTCATCTCAGGAACATGTCCTTCTATTACTTAGTCAATTATATTTTTCCTTCTTGAAATTCTATTTAAATATTAATATCCTAATATTATTCTTCAAGTTTCTTATGCCCACATAACTTCAAGTCATTTTTTTCATTTTATGAAATATTTAACCGCAACTTTGAGGTATAACACTATCTTTCCTTTAATTTATTTGGAAATATGGTTTTAAAATTAGATACAGAAAGGCTTTTTGTTTGGTTTTGTCTGTTTATGCTATTTGTTTGAAATATGTTGAGGTTTTTTTAAATTGATGTTTTTATTAGTTTCCTCCAATTAACTATATGATGAGGAATGTGCTGTGGGTGTACTGTCTTATCTTTTTATCTCTGGCTGCTTGAGCCACCACATAGGGATGCTTTTCCTGGTACAGAGAGGCACAGGTCGACTACTCCCCCAGAAATCCTGTGCAATGGAGAAGAAAAAGCCATTTGGACCACTGGTGTAGAAGAAAGC
The DNA here is from genome assembly GCA_004026885.1 of Lyroderma lyra. Lineage (NCBI taxonomy): Eukaryota > Metazoa > Chordata > Mammalia > Chiroptera > Megadermatidae > Lyroderma > Lyroderma lyra. Next base: position 138,289 of record PVJL010002418.1, read on the forward strand.
AAACTTGAGTTTTTGGAACCAATGCTTTATTAGCACTGTGTCAGTTATGTGACAGTTTTACACAGATCCTTCTCCCTTCTTCCACTGGGTTAGACTGTTTATCTCCCATGATGCTTAAGTGGAATAAGCTTCAAATGCCCAGTAGGCTAAGTAGGCTAGTCTATTTTTTTGTATAAAATTCATTTCCTCTTTTCTTGTTGATAAAGATCTGCAACAAAGCTGTTGATTTTCTAAACCTCTCCCTCTGATTCTAAGTAGTGACTTTTGAAATTTAGCATAATGAGAAAAAAAATAAAATTTTGAGATAAAATACCTGCAATTTCATTTCATTTTTGACCAGTTGTGTAATTTTGGATATTTAAGTTCTGTGATTTCAAACTTTCTCTTTTGTGAATTTACCTAATACTATATTTCTTGGATTTTATAAGAATTAAGAAACATATTTTGTATTGTGTTTATGTTACTTATTAAATTTTAGTATTATTGTTTCAATAAAACATATGAGTGAATAGAGTATATATAATACAAACTTTAAATTTATTTTAAAAATGGATATTTCACATATTGTTAATTATCAGATCATTATAAGTGAAGCATTTGTTAATTATCAGGTTATAGTCTATAAGTGAAATATTTTGAATATTCTAAGTCATTTGTATTTTTTATGTCACATGGTAGCCTAGTTTGTTATTAATTTATGAAGAACTTGAAGATGTCTAAGATTGTCAAAGAATAAAATACTTTGTTTCAAATATTTTTATAAAGTTAACAGCCTAGTAATCTCTTGTTTAGCTGCTGTTTTTGCTTGTTGTAGTAAATTGTTTTAAGTAGAATATAATATTTTCTTGTTCAATGAATTTTCTGACTTCTTGAATGACAGTTTTATTTTCTCATTCTTGGAGTTCTCAAATATAAAATGAAATTATTCTCAAATATATACTATGCTCCAAAAAATCATAATACCATAATAATCAGTCATTTTATATAAAATGACACGTTGGTTTCTTTGTAAATGAAAGTCATGTTTACATAATATAATTTTATTTAAAATATGCTTTAGTATTCTCTTTCATAAAAAAGTGCTAGTATACCTATTCATAAAAAAACAGGCAAAATAACGGTTAAAAATTTAAAAATATATATATATATTAAACTCAAAGTTTTTTTTTATTTTTTTAAAAAACTCATGTTTCACCCTTGACTATGATGTTAGCTGTGGGTTTCTCATATATGGCCTATGTTATGAGTATGTTCAAGTAATTTCCCTCTACTCTTTGTTTATTGATAATTTTCATTATAAAAGGGTACTGGTATTTTATTATAAAAGAGTAACAATTTTATCAAATACATTTTTTTGCATCCATTGAGATGATTGTGTGTTTTTTATCCTTCTCCTGTTGATTTTTGTATCCTCACATCCCTGAGATAAATTCTACTTGGTCATGGAATATGATTCTTTGAATGTGCTATTGAGTTCAGGGTGCTGGTATTTTGTTGAAATATTTTGCATTTATATTTATCAGTGATAATGGCTGTACTTTTGCTTTCTTGTACTGTCTCTAGTTCTAAGATCAGAAACAAGGCAAAAATACTCACTTTAGTCATTTCTATAAAAATGAGTGACGTTCTAACTAGAGCAATAAAGCAAGGAAAAGAAAAATATAGATAAATCAGAAAGGAAGAAGTAGAACTGTCTGCAGATGATATGATTGTATACATGGAAAACTCAAATTTAATAAAGTTGCAGAATACAAAATAAATATGCAAATATCAGTTGTACTTTTATACTGAAAACGAACAACCTGAAAAGGAAATTATGAAAACAACCCCAGTTACAATAGCATCAAAAAGAATAAAATATATATGAATATATTTAACTAAATAGTTGAAAGAGTTGTGCACTGAAAGAAATTTTAAAGGAGACAAAGGAAGGTAATTTTAAAAGACATAAATAAATAGAAAGTTTTCCATGTCCAAGGGCTAGAAGACTTAATATTGCTCAAATACTAACCAACCCGATCTGCAGATTCAGTGCAATATCTATCAAAATCCCAATGATTATTTTTTGCAGATAGAAAATAATCTTCTAAAATTTAGATGGAACCACAATGGATCCTGAATAGCCAAAACAATCTTGAGAAAGAAAAATAAATACAGACATATTACCATTTCTAGTTTCAAAATATATTTTAAAACTACAGTAGTTAGGATAGTGTAATACTGGCACTAAGACAGACATATAACCAATAGAACAGAATAGAAAGCCCAGAAAAATTTCATGCATATATTGTCAACTGATCTTTGGCAAGAGTGCCAACACTATACCAAAGAGAAAGGTCCATCTCTTCAAGAAATGGTGCTGGGAAAGCTGGATTTCCACTTGCAAAAAAATAAAATTGGACTTTTAGCTTACACTATACACAAAATCAACAAAAAATGGATTAAAGAATTAAATGTGAGAGCTGAAACTATAAAGCTCCTAGAAGAAAATAAGAAAAAATCTTCATTACATTGGTTTTCCCAATGATTTCATGAATATGATACCAAAAGCACAGGAAAATAAATAAGTGGGACCACATCAAACTTTTAGCTTCCTCACAGCAAAGGAAACAATCAACATATTGTAAAAGCTACCTATGGAATGGAAGAAAAGTACACCTGATAAAAGGTCACTATCCAAAATATATAACAAAATTCTTTAACTCAGTAGCGAAATCTAATAATATAATTACAAAATAGACTAAGAACTTGTATAGCTATTCTTCCAAAGAACATATAGAAATGGTCAATAGACAAATGAAAGATATTCAATGTCAAATGCAAATCTAAACCACAATGAGATATGATCTCACATTTATTAGTATGACCATTACTGAAACAAAACATGAGATAATCTAAGTGTTGGTGAGGATCTGGAGAGAAAGGAACCATTGTACACCGCGATGGAAATGTAAAATGGTGCAGAAGCTATACAAAAGAGCATGGGTTTCTCAAATACTTTAAAACATAACTAGCATTTGATCTAGCAATCCTACTTCTGAATATCCAAAAGAATTGAAATCGGGATCTTAAAGAAATAGCACTCCCATTTTTTTTTGTAGCACTATTTACAATGGCCAAGATGTGGAAATGAACTACATGTACATAGGTGGCTGAATGGATAAAGAAAATGTGGTATACAAGGTCAGATAATTAATTTTGTGAAGTCATCCTAGAAAAAGTGCTACATACCTCATTGCTGAATATCACTATGGTCACCTTTGAAGTACTCCCCTTGGGAAGCTGTGCACTGATGATGCCAGTGCCTAGTCCACCCTTCAAAGCAAGTTTGGAACTCTTTTTCTAGAATGGCCATCAGAGCTGTTGTCATGCCTCAAATCTGACAATTAAGTTCATGAACATGTCACCATGCACTTATGTTGGCAGCACTGAGTTGTTTGTACAGTGCTGCCAATGTAAGCACACAGTGGCAAGTTTGTGAACTTAATTGTCAGAATTAGAGGATGATGACAGCTCTGATGGCCATTCCAGAAAAGTTCCAAAACTGCTTTGAAGGGTGGACTAGGTGCTGGCATCAGTGCATTCTTTCTCAAAAGGAGTATTTCAAAGGTGACCGTAGTGATACTCAGCAATGACGTACGTAGCACTTTTTCTAGGGTGAGTTTGCTCAATTAATTGTCTGATCTCATATACATACATGGAGTATTATTCAGTTTTTAAAGAAAAAGAAATCCTGTAATATGCGACAATATGGACATATCTGTAGGCCATTATACTAAGTGTAATCAGCCAGTTACAGATGAACAACTATTGAATGATTTCTATTATATGAAGTTAAAATTGTCAAGCTCTTAGAAGTAAAGACAGGAATAGTGGTTTCTGGGTATGAGTAGAAAGGGAAATGGAGAATTCTCCATAAAGGGGTATACATTTTTAATTATGCAAAATGAATAAGGTCTAGAAATGTGCTGAATAATATTATTCATACAGTCAATACTGTATTGAATGCTTAAAATCTTTGAAGAAGGTAAATCTCATTAGGTGTTCTTACTGCAGTATAATAAAGAAAAAGAGTAGTAGGAATGTTGTCACCATATTCTCTGAAAATTTTGTTATTTAGCATCATTATCCTCACTCAACTTTTATAAGCTATTGTTCAGGAAAATATTTGCATATACAAACAGAAATTTATCTTAATCCAGAAAATCTTTCTACTTCTAACCTAGAGATCAGGTCAGGATTCAGTATAATGATCTAAGAAAAAGCATCTTTAATAAATGAAGTTTTTCTTTAGTGCCTTCTTACTTCCCCATTTCACTCTTTGGTTTTTTTTTCATATTAAATTCTGACATACCTTGTTCTCATGCTTTTTTTCCCAAGATAATAAAAAATTGTGATGGCAGTGGTTTAATTATTTTTCTAACATAGACATAAATATAACAAAAACATATTTCCCTAAACAAGGTCTGTTCTTTTGTGCCTTAATGTATTGATAAAAATCTGTGGTGTCTGAATGCAATATATCATCTCGTTCTCCTCTCAGACTCATGTACCTACGTTAAGGCTCATTAAAAAAAGGTGAGGGGTATAAAAGGAAATAATCTTGTTTTCTGTGAATGTTCCTTGACCCACTTTTCTCTTCCCTTATGCATTTATTCTTCTCTGATGTTTTAAATTGTTTTTATAACATTTATTTCATTGTATTCCATGATATTTCAAAATAAATACTATTTATTTCACTTACAAACATGGTCTTCCATGTTCAAGTTCCTTGGGGGCAGGAATCATTTTTTATTTCCCCTTTGCAACTGAGAGCCTATGTTTAGCTGAGGTTCTCAGTAATCATTTGTTGAATGGATTGTAGAATTATGAATACATACATTTATTCAGTATTTTTAAGTTTATAAAATATATTTGCATATTTCTTCCATGATAAAAATCTCCTATGAAAGGTCTTTACCTTTTAGAAATATAGCAGAATCACCTAAAATTTAAACTTTACTTGGATAACCAGGACAAACAAAAGAAAGAGAAATCATCTCTAAAGGTAGTAGTAACAAATGTAGGAAGATTTTAACACGGATCCTAACGTAGGCACTGTTCTAGGAGCTTGTGATTCCAGGTGGAAAATTTACTTACAGGTTTTCAAATTTTACTTGGTAGACATAGAGGCAAATTTTGCCTCTGTATTTGTTTGAACATCTGCCTTTGTCTATTCTTGAACTGGGGTGGAAACACCTCAGGTGTCTTGTTGTAAATTCCCTACCATTGCACCTCTGCCCAGTCAATCAAAATTATTATACAAGAATTCATCTTCAACCTTTCCCTTTAAGAGTTATGTGGGGTGGCAGTAGTGTGCTCTGAGACCATATAACCTTGGGAAAATCTGGATTAATCATTTTTCATTTTTTAAAACCTAAAACTTTTGTGATTCTTTCATATTCATAAGTATCTCTTGTGTAATCCATTAATAACTATTAATGCCTATTTTTAATCTTTAATGCAGATTTCTCTAATAAATTTGACAAATTTATTTCATTTGTTACTAATTTTTTGTGTGTGTTACCATTTGAGGAAACTTTGTATACAAAGAGAAATGTTGTTGTTTTTGTTTCCTCTGTAAAATGCAAGTTATTCTCTTGCTATCATAGCTCTTTTCTCTAACTTGAAATGCTCTTGATTTGTACATTTGTGAAATGAGAATTAAACTACATGGTTTCAAGATATATCTTCTGATTGAAAACATAATGATTCTACAAATTCTATAAAAGCAAATGCTTTATCCTGTTGGTAAACTCTAAGTCAAATGGTTTTAATTAATTCAGATCTTCTTCTGATTATTTTCAAATGAAAAATGCATTGACTTAACAAGAAATAAAGACCATTTATCTCTAATATTTATATGCACATTTGAATATGTTTAATTGGATTTCTGCCAATTTGAATTGCAACCTCTATGGGATGATTTTACTACACGTTATCGGTAGTTTGTAGATTTAGTTCTCATGACCATAAAATTTCCTTCATCTGTCATGTGTACACAGGCTCCTGAGTAAAATAAAATGCTCAGACCTTCCTGCTATAGTGTTTTGTCTGCATTTCTTTATTGGAATATGTACAAAGTATGTGTGTAATTTTTACATGCATATCTATTATTATGGTATACTGTATAGTTACTTAATTTTATCATTGGCATTGCCTTCTGAATTTCTAGGAATATTTTAATTGACAGGATCTATCTTTTTGTCAAGTTCTTAAATTTTTATATGAGATAAATGACATAATAACATTTTCTAGTATTAATATATGAACTTAATTTTAAATTTAACCTTAAGTATGGGCAAAGCAACATATGATGAAAAAACTCAATTTAGTTAATAATAAAAACTACTTAAGATTTTTATTCTATCTAGGGTAGTTGTCATTTTATTAACATACTGTATGTACTTAAATTTTTAAAAATATTTACAATACCTAAAGTACACATTAAAATTTACAGCTTCATGTATTATCATAAGTTGAACTGTCATCAGACAATAAATAAAATATGACCAACACTCTAGACCATTGCCAGCATTCACAAAGCTCTTCTTATACCCTAAAGGAATCACTATTTTTTCCTCATTCTCAAAGACACTATAGTCTTGTTTTTTTACGTTTGATATTAGCATTCATATAAACAGAATCATAGGTTGTATTATTTCCTGCCTAGTTTCTTTAATTCAAAAGTATGTGTTGGTAGTATATATTCTTAAATGTAGTTAATTGTTCATTTTAATTCTTGTGTATAATTCCAAGTTTATTGCTTATCTGTTTAACAATGATGGACATTTGGGTTGTTTTCATTATGGAGTTATTACAAGTACTGCAGCCATGAATGTTTTACACTGCATATGTTCATGTATTTCTCTTGGGTATAAGAGGGCTGTCCAGAAAAAATCTAGGCATAAGTGCCTATATTTTTTATATTACATGGATAGATACTTTGTGGACAGCCCTCACATATCTAGGAATGAAAATGTTAGTCAAAAATAAACAAAATGTTCAACTGTAGAAGATAGTTCCAAAGTAGTGATTAATTAATATAATGTGATATAGGGAATTGGGATTATTTTTATTTTGTCATATGAAAATACAAATTACCCAGCAGTATTCTTAGAAAAGGCTGGTTAGAGTACCACATTTGTCAAATCAAGTGACTATATGTGTATGGGACTTCTTCTGCATTCTATTCTGTTTCAGTTTTCATTTTTTAAATGTTAATGCCTTAAAATAAATTGATTTTATTAAATTAAAATGTAATCACAATTGTTTTAAAAATACATTTAGCAAAGATTAAGCAAAAAATCATCTTGTATAGAGAGCTCTGTACAGAGTTCCAGGAGGTCTCCAAAAACAGTACGTAACTGACATACATTGTTATATAGGAAGTCTCCAAGATCTAATGTTCTTGGAATATATGAAGGCTGTCCAGAAAGTATCTACCCGTGTAATATAAAAAATAGAGACATTTATGACTTTAGACCACAAATTCTTCCAGAAAGATTACTGAATTAAAAACAATTCTGGATTTTATATAAAAGATGTATGAAAACAAGAATATTTTAGGGCGATCTATTGAAACCACCACTAAGAGTTCTCTGCATATGTGGCAAAATAGAGCTATCTCTTTTGAATGACCTCATCATTTTTCATAACTATGAACTCAACTGGCTGTGTATGTGTTTGTGTGCACATGTGTACACTGATGTCTGTCTACCTCTGTGGTGAGAATATATGTTAAATTGTAGTTCTAAGGCCACTGGTGATTTGTCGTAGCGTCTGTCCCTAATGTATTTCATTACAAAATGTATCAGTTTACATGACATATAACAGATTTGAGGACAGTGTAATTAAGAACGCAATAGTTCTATAAGATAAATAATTTTCAATTACCAGATTAAAAGCAGTCACTGCAAAAATTGAGGTATATATTGTAACTGAGAAATGTGAGACAAGTTTAAACCCTTTTCAAATTGTCAGCTATTTCACTAGTTGTGATTTTGATGACTCAGAATAGATATGAAATAAATAGTTCACAAATGCTTCAGCTATTCTTCATTTCAGGATGCAAATATTAATTTATTTGAATAAATGATTTTATCAAATAAATGAGTTAACATTTTAAAAGTAATTTTAAACAAATGAAGGATGGTTTTATCATTATGATTCTAATTTTTTAAATTCTCTAGTTTTTAATGTACTTTAGCAATTATCATTGTGCAACTTTTAGTAGCTCAGTTTATTTGCAAATGTACTTCACACCATAAGTGGATCTTAATATAGCTCTTTTGAAAGTATGTAAAAATGCCAAATTTTTACCAATATACATATGACTAATCTCATTACATATCTTGTATTTCCAAAATAAATTAAATTTCTCTCTAATTAGAATTTAGAGAGAAAAATTTTCTTGTGACTTTAATTTTCATTAGTCAATTGTAAGCTATGCAGGGGGCCCCATAGAAGTTTCATTGAACTTTGAAAAACTAAACACGAATCAAGATTAATTCCTGACTTTGAAGTTAATTATACTGTCTCTTACACAGGTATTTGTAATTAATCCATTTGCTAGTTAACAGTAAACTATGCTTTAAAGACATAAACAAATTAACATTATTTAAATTCTCCTATATTTCATTTTGCTAATTAAACATTGTTTTAAAATTCTGATTCTTAAATGTTTTCAGGAAAGTGATATGGTATAAATGTAAATAATTTAAATAATATTCTGGAAACATTTATTAGATTTTACATAAAGAGACTTTTGAAACTTTTTGATATTGAGCACCAAAAATATTGAGTCCTTGAGAAACATAAATGTGTGTACTACATTGGTATAAATCAAATCTTAATGACTCAAATACATTTTAAAATTTAGGGCTCTCAAAAGAGCCCTACAAGAAATTATTTTGATCACAATAAAAGCATTTATTTAAGCTGGTCTTAGCACTAGTATTTTGTTCATCAACTCAGGTTTTGCATAATTGATTTCTGTAACCTGTCTTGTGGTTTGAATTGTCCACCTCCCGATAATAACATGTTCTAGTCCTAACCCCCAACACCTGTGAATGTGAACTAATTTAAAAATCAGTTATTTACAGGTATAATCAAGTTAGGATGATGTCGTATGTAATTAGGGCAAACCCTAATCTAATGACCAACATCTTTATCATGAGAGAAATTTGCGCACAGAGCTACACAGAGTTAAGAAAACTACATAATAACAGAGATGGAGATTGGAGTGATGTGGCTGTAAGTCTAAAAACACCAGGGATAGATGACACCAGCAAAAGCTAGAAAGACACAAGAAAGAATCCTCCAGAAAAGTCTTCAGACAGAACATGGCCCTAATCTCTTCTTAATTTATTTTTTTAGATTCCATAACTGTGAGAAATTTTTGTTGTTTTAGTTTTGTTGTTGTATTAAGCTATCCATTTTGTGCTGATTCATTATGGCAACCTACTAGGAATTTGTTCACAAATCTACACATTTGGGAAGTACTTTCTCCTACATTCCAGGGCCTGTGTTAATGACTTTTTATTTAAATCTTTTACATTTTGATTGTACATAATACAATGAGGAGACTATTAATATCCTCAGTTTTTAGACCAAAAAAAAAAAAAAAAAACAAAGATCACAGAGAAGTCACATACTAGATACAGCAGACGTGGCATTCAGTGTAGCTCTATGTAGCTCCAAAATCGACCTCTGCTAAGTATTTGCTGTGCATAGGGGAACCCAAATTTTCATTGATGTATTTCACCTTCACTTATGAAAATACAGTAGTGATGTAATATTAATATTTTAATATGTCGATTTCCAGAATACATAATAATTTCATATTTTGTAACTATCTTTCTCCCAGGGATAGAGATTATTATTGTATGTGAATTTTTTGTATTTGTCTTTTCTCATATTCATATCAGTGTTTTTAACAACTTTCATGAAATATAAATTACATGCCATAAAATCTGACCAGTGCAAGTATACAATGATTTTTTAGTCAATTAAGAATTGGGAAATTATCATTACAGAGTAATTTTAGAACATGTTAATGACCCTAAGATGATCTCATGTGGCCATTAGCTTTCATCTTGGGAATCTAGATTAGGTAAGTAAGCCTAAAGTGCAAAAAGAGATAATAAAAAATTAGAGAAATAAATGAAATTGCAGAGAGGAGAACAAGAGAGAAAATAAATGCAATTCAAACTGATTCTTTGAAATGAAAATCTATACCATCATAAAATCTCTAACCGCGCTAACCAAGAAAAAGAGCTAGACCTAAATCACTAATACCATAAATGAGAGTGGGGTCATTGCAACTAATGCTAAAATAATTAAAAAGACAATAAGGATACCCTATGAACAACTCTATATGACATAGTTGATCACTTAAATAAAATAAACCAATTTCTTAAAAGATAAAAACTATCAACAAAAGGAGAAATAGATAACCTGAATTTTCCTATACCTATTAATTAAATTGAATCAATCATTAAAAACCTTCCAATAAGAAAAGCTCCAGGTCCAGATGGTTTTACTGGTGAATTATACCTAACATTTAAGGATAAATATTGGCAATCTTATTCCAAAAATAGAAACAGAAGGAACACTCCCTAACACCCTCCACGAGGCCACCATTACCCTATTATCAAAACAAGACATTATAAGAAAATTACAGACCAAAATCTCCAATGAACATAAAAGCAATAATCCTTAACAATATATCATCAAAGTATATCCAATAACACAAGTGAGGTTCATTCCATGCAAGATTAGTTTAACCATATTTTAATAAATATGTTTCAACATATTAGGGTGAATAAGAAAAATCACATGATCACACAAAGAATGCAAAGAGATTTGTACAAAAGCACTGTATTTGATTTGATAAGGTTGTTTCCTTTGGTGCACAGGTTAATAGCCCCGAAAACACTCTAAAATTGAAGCATTAAGTAAGTTCATGCAGATGGAAGCAGGTTTCTTACTGTTGCAGTACAAGTGTAGAGATAAGCAAGAGAAACTTAGAATGATCCTGTTGGTAATGGATTAGAGTTGGAGACATCAATATGAATTTATATTTAGCTTAATATAGACTGATGGGTAAATACAGAAATACAGACACAGTTTAAATACACACACTCACAGTTTGTATATGTATGTATAGTTCCTCGCGTCATGATTTAAGAAAGCCTACAAACAACAGCACCCAAGCAGTGATAAACGAACCTACTACCAAAATTTTGGTTTTGCTAATACCATTCTCCAATAAAGGAAACCAGGGTTTCTGGCAAAAGGGCCGATTCTGGAATGGGACAGGTAAAACACAAGATGATCCTGGAGCACCTTATAGTGCTAGAATGTAAAAAAGTATTTAAAAATAAAACCATTAAAATCATATGTCAAAGGAATACAGGAGTCAAATGAAAGAACTCTCAAGGCTGAAGCTGGAAGAATTGGAGCCACAAAATAGTGTTGGATTATAATCCAAAGAATAAAATAAATTGCTATGATTCAAATAAACTAATGATTGACTACATGAATAAATGAAGATAAAGAGAAATATCGCACACAGAATATTTTAAGTAACTTACGTAAATATTTGTCCCTTAAGGAGATGGAGCATAATCTTCCCAGTTCTTAAGTGTTGGTTCTATATATTACTTTGAATGAGTGCAATATGGAAAGGAAGAATAGAAAAAATTTACAGTGAATAAAACTTTCAAACACTATTTCAAACCAGATAATCAAGGACAACCTGAATAGTGATAAGTCATATTGATTAGTATGCACCTTTGATGTGATGCGATAACAGTGGCACTTTATCTCTCTGGTCTTCCTCTTCAAAACACATTCCCTCAATCTAATCATGGCAAAACATCCATAAATACTAATCAGTGGATATTCTATATCTAGCCAGTCCTTCTCAAAACTGTCAAGGTCATCAAAAACAAGCAAAGTCTGAGAATCTGTCAAAACCAAGTGTATCCTAAAAAGACATGACAAATAAACGCAGTGTGGTATCCTGATTTGAATCCTAAAGGAAGAAAAATTATATTAGGAAAAAATGAGGAAATTTGAATTAATTATGAACTTTAATTAATAAGGTATCAACACTGGTTCACTAATTATGCCAAAATATTATATTAATATATGATATTTATAATTCTTATCCAAAGATTTCTCTCCATCTTAGCAAGAAGTGGGAAACAGCTGGTCAACTCCTATATATATACTTGCAGATTCATATTTTGGGAATCTTCTCTGTAGTGTAAGTACCTGCTGTTAAGCTTTATTATTGTAATGTATGACATAGCTACTGCTAAAACAAGATAAGGAACTAGGCTGCCCCCACCCATGAAATTTCTGTTTTAGAAAGCCCTGGGTAACTTAGATAACTACTTCAGTGATCTTAAATCTTCCTTCCCATATCCTAATTCTTCAGTAAAGAGTGGACTCTAGAAACCCAAGCTCAGACCCTAATAAAAGTGGGGCCCCAACTCTAAGCTCCCTCCCTCTCTCTCTTCCCTTGACCTCACTGAGGGACCCTAAGGCATGCCATGTCCCCTACAGGGCCGGTGGGGAGTAAATCTTGTTCTTTAAAGTTTCCTGATGGTTTTGCTGAGCTGTGTGCTACAATCATAAGAACTACAAGGGCTAGTCTAGCCATAACATTAACCCTAGTGGTGGTCTGTGAAATGTCTGTGGGATTCAGGTGAGTGCTTCAGGCATTCCTAGCTGAGAAAAAACTATCTGTAGGCTTGGACCCACAGAACACTCTCCTGCAGTACAATCCCACTGTATTTATAGACTTGCCCATCTGGCTCTCATTCTGCTGCCTGTGCTGTGCTACATGTAAGAAAGCAATGTTATTATAGAATATTATTATGCCCATGTTTTGCAGGGGGTAAATAAAGCTCTGATCTCTGACCCAGAGGCTTGATGCTTCTGCTAGTATGCATGCATGTATGTATGTATGTCTGTATTTCTTTGTCATGTTTATCTATAGGCATATATATACACATATACTCAAAGGTAAAATCTAAGTTCCTTTAGAGTTTTTGATTTAATAATTTCAAGACATGAGAATATGCCTTTGATTTTAAACTTAGAAATGTTCTGCATATAAAACTTACAAACAAGAAAAAGAAATTATTATCCAAACCAAAAGTAGCTATAGTCAATAATTTTTTCTCCATGGGCTTGACTCTGTTCACATACACACATACACAAACATGCACAGATGATCCTCTTCTATATTACTATTATATTTGGCTCATTTTCTAGCATCTTATGAGTGTTCCAAATGTAATCACTTTTAACAAGTATTTTTTGTCACACTGGTATACTAGTTAATGATGCTCTGTAAGTTTTCTTGAACATGAGCCATTTAGCCTTATTCTAAATAATAATATCCTTGAAATAACTAGATGCTATGATCTCTTAATTATAATTTTTCTGCTCAACACTATATTGAAATGAAAGTAAAACATTACAAATAGGATAAAACTTTAAAAATGTTATGTCTCCAATCATTTTCCCTTATTTTTTTTTCTGATTGGAAAATTATACCTGATAGTTTTGAACTATGCAACAGATTAAAGAAACATTAATCTCCACAAATACAAAAACTTTGATAAATATAGGGTACTGGGTCACAGGAATAAAGAAATATGTGATAACCAGAAATAAGAACAGGAAATAGAGCTGACCCAGGACTTTCAGTAGCAGGAAACTGTGGATTGCCTATTTACATTTCTAACATTAGATGATGCTTCTTCAATAAATTTTCAGTGTCTCTAGTCACCATTTACAATCCCAGGTGACCGATAGCAAGTAGCTCAATCTAGGCTACACACATATATTTTTAGTTTAGGGTCCTGTAATTATCTTCCCTCAAGATTCACACAAAACAGAGGAAAAGAAGTCTATCTAACGGGCAGGAATTTTTTTTTTTTCCTAAACAGAAGAGGAAAGAAACAAGAAAAAGAAGTAGTACTAGATTTCACCCTGTGGCCACTGTGCACTGATTTTTTTTATATATATATACAAGTCCAGAAAATGTTCCCATTTAACAAACAAGTTTTCATCAAATAAACAGACAAACGAAAATTGACTCCTTTTCCAGTCAAGAGAAAACTCAAATTCGCAACGTGCTACTAAGTCTCAAGAGACATATCATGAACCCATTGAGAGGTCCAAGTACAAAACCACTAAATGAGGGCACTGCTCATTTCCATGCTAGTTCTCAACACTAACAAAATACACAAAATACTGCCATGGAAAGGAAGATAATAATGTTCTTCTTACATAAGAAAAACTTATTAAAACTTTGGTGGCCCTTCCTATGATAGGTAGCAGTTGCCTTCTAGTAATCTATCCCTCTAAACAAAGGAATACTGTAAAGTCCTCTAAATATACATACATTTTATTTAGATCTTCATTGAATAAACCAGTCTTCTTTATTCTCCATGGTCATGGTCACCATATACATATATACATACAGGTGCTGTCCCGAAAAACTCCAGCTATAAATGCCTCTATTTTTCATGGCTGGATACTTTTATTTTATTAAATTATGTCTTTTACTATAGAAAATATTCTTTTCAACAATTAAAATACCTACTTTAAGCATCAACAAATCCACATTAGCTTGCTAATAGATGATTTGCATTATGATAATACATTCTGTTTGAAATCTGCATTTGACATTTTAAATACCAACCTTTTAATTACAAAATTAGAGATAATACTCTTCTCATTGATAATGAAAATTAACATGTAATGCAACATAGATTGTTTTCAAATGTGAAAATTATCAATATTTACTGAAAGTTTTGGCACTTTTAATTGGAAATGGGTATAATTGCATCTTTTGTAGGAAAATCTTTTTCAGAAAATTACATTTGGACATCTTTATTTCTTTGAATATTCCTTATATATATTTTTGAGGAAGAATAAAAAACCTGATTAAGATGCCTTATAAATTTAGGAAAGTGATTTTTATCAGCAATAACCCTGCTTCAAGTTTACAAAATTAAAGCATTGAAACATTTTATGTCTTTACTCATAAATTTTGAGAAATTAATTTCTTTATCAGCAGCTACTTTTTACAGAAGATTTATGGGCTCATAGGTTACAGATGTCAACTAACTTTTTGGGATCCCAGGAGAATAGACATTCTAAGTCACTCTGGTCTTCAGAATCATACAAACTGCAAAATTTACAAAGTCTTCCAAATTGTATTACGTATTAGTTTGAAAAAGTATCTCGCCATATGTCTCATCTTATAAATTTGAGCATGGAAAAGTATGCTCTCCTACATTCACTGCAGCATTATTCACAATAACCAAAATATGAAAGCAACCTAAGTGTCTCTCAACAGAGGAATAGAAAACAGTTGTGATATGCACACACAATGGAATATTATTCAACCATAGGAAAGAAGGAAATCTGCCATTTGCTACTACATGGATGGACCTTGAGGTTGCTATGCTAAGTGAGATGAATCAGACAGAAAAAAATACTGTAATACAAAATACTATAATGAAAATACAAACCTATGCCTATACTTATACCAAAGCTTTTATGACCTAATTGCAGAATAGTCATAGATTTACTAATATTTTTAATAATGAAAGTCATTGATTTTCAAATACCCTAGATCCTAGCAAATTGGCATGAAATGTCATATTATAGTTGTCATAACATTATCACATTCTGTTTTTCCATTACTTAGATAATTCTAATGACTACTGCTATATACTTCCCCAATAATTGTTCAGTTAAAACTATTTACTGCTCATCTCCTGTGCATTGAAAACAGACAGAGAACAAGGTGATTCTAGGGGAGTTTTCTCAAATAAGTCTTTTAAAACCCAAAATGACTTGATCAACTAAAATGTGGCTTTGTCTTACAAAAAGTGTCTTGTGGAATTAGCAATTATTTCATATAGACAAACAGGAGCTGTGTGGAAGTTACCCATACAACTTGTAATTATAAATCTAAGATGTGCAGTTTTAAAAAATAAATACAATAAAAACAATGCATATGTTATTTTAATAATGAGTCTAATTAATGTTCCTTTTGAGTGTATATATGTGATGAAATGCTAAATTAATGCTAAAAGTTAACTTTTTATTTGATAGAACTTATGGGTATAAAATAAGTAGGACTATATATGTTTTGAACAGAAAAATAAAATCTACTTTAAAAAATTTAAAGCACAAAATATATTGCATTGGCTAATGTTTCTCCAATTCCTAGTTGTGTGACTGTCTTTTTTACTTTTTATATTTTTTCCTACAGTGGCTAAGAGCATCTTTGAGACAATACTTGTATTAATTCACAAGAAAATGTAAACCCTTGTTTTATCTTTAATTGACCTCTATAGTGAGAAACAAGATAGGTAAGAAATACTATTAGTTAATAATAATTAATTGCCAATTTCTGATGAAGGACTTTCTCAATTTTTTGTGCTAAAACCAAACCATAATTAATCAAATTTATAAAGCTTAATTTATGCACTCAAAATTGAATGCATTTATCCTGGCCCTGGTATAGTATCCTTTGATTTGCTTGGAACATTTAGAAGAAAACTACCAAAAACAATTTAAACTGCTCTTCTCTCACTGGAATTCAAAATGCACGTAGACTAGTGATTATAGTTATAATGGCAAATGAAAGTATATTACTCAACCTCCTACTGTTCATGAAAGGATCATCATTCAGAACTCCAGGATGATTTCTCCTGGGTAGCTTTAAACAGTATCATTTCTACCAACCTTTTATTTCTATTTTATTTCTCTCTTCTTGGAAATGCTACTGCTTCTTAGATTTGCAGCCTTCCTAATTTCCATCCTCTGCTTTGTACCTGATCACAGAGTCTACAGGGACTCTCTTTGCTATCTACTTTTTTTTTCCCAGCTGAAATAGAACATTCTGAATTATTGACCTCTTCACTCCTAAATGAAGTTCACTCATTTGAAATGCTGGCAGTGATAAAACTCCAATTTATTATTCAACTAACTGCTAAGCCTAAATAATCACTGAAGTTGTTTAAGTCTTTTGAAAACATAGTATTAGAATTCACTCCTGTAGGATACCCAGAAGCTAGAAACTGAAGCAAACTCCATTTAAATACAACAAAATGAGGTGTACAAAAATCACAAAAGAGAAAACTGAATGCTTACGGCTTTATGTGATCCAAGACTCCAGTGCTCTGCCATTTTTGTGACATTGACAAAAGCTTAGTCAAGGGAAAACAATGTTACTGGTGACTGACTGTTTCTGATTTATTTGTTCTTCAGCACTTGTCACCAAGGCACAGGTAAAACCACATCACCTTTCCTGAAGAACAGTGCGGTTCTATTGTTTTTTTACTATGGTTACCATGATGTTTTCAACGCTGCTCTGTGACATTGCAAATAACTACCAACATATATTAACAATAAAATACATGCAAATACATTTTAAAACTAACAAAAAATTGCTTTTGAATATGCCTGCAAATTTGTCAAGATTAAGATAACATAGTTGCTTTTATTAACTATCATTAAAGGAAGATGAAGAAATAGGGAACATGAATATAGATTAAATCCTCTTTTGTATACATCTTTGTTGATTTAAGTACTAACCAGTAGCGATGTTATATTATTCACTCAAAATGTATTCAAGAAACTTGTTAGATGTCAGTTTCTTTGTCGCTAGACTGAGAAGTATGTTTCACTAAGTGACAAGTGAAGAACAAACATATGTTGTATATTTATTTATATTCTACATATAAATATTTGTGTCATCGTGGATATGTCATATTGTTTGTCAAACTGAAGCTACTGAATCTTCCTTTTATAGTCCAGAGTAGAGGATATTAGCAAAAAAAAAAAAAAAAAAAAAAAAAAAGGGAGTCACTTAAAAATTATACTGGAGAACTGTGATAAATGTTCAGTGTCTTTTTTTTAATTGATGTCAATTTTATTAAGTACATTTGCATGTTTTATTGAAAGTCTACTCAGAATGTAAAGAAAATTTAATTGACCGCATCCTTAGATTCATGACAGACAATAGTGCTAAGTGTGCAATGCCACTCCCTTGTTATATTTTTATTTTTTGAGAATTTTTATTTTTCAATTACATTTGACATACAGTATTATATTGTTTTCAGGTGTACAGCACAGTGATTAGTCACTTATATAACTTACTAAATCTTCATTCTGGTTCCCCCCTGACACCACACATAGTTATTACAGTGTTATTGACTACATGCCCTAGGCTGCACTTTACATCCCTGTGACTGTTCTGTGACTAAGAGTTTGTACTTCTTGATTTCTTCCCCCTTTTTACCCACCCATCCTACTCCACTCCCATCACCCCAACAAACCTAGTACCCATCTAACACCACAAAGTTATTGCAACCTTATTAACTATATTCCCATGATTATTGCCTTGTAACAACCAAACTAAACTCAATCCCTTTCCCTTATTTTACCCACTTTACCCCCTCTCCTCCCGTATTAAGGAAGTTCCTCTAACATTCTTTGTAGTACTGGTTTGGTTGTGATGCATTCCTTCAGGTTTTTCTTGTCTGAGAAGCTCTTTATCTGTCCTTCAATTTTGAATGCTAGCCTTGCTGGATACATTAATCTTGGTTGTAGATCCTTGGTTTTCATCACATTGAATATTTTCTGCCATTCCCTTCTGGCCCATTGAAGTTTTTGATGAGAAAATAGCTGAGAGTCGAATGGGTGTCCCCTTATAAGTTATTACCTGCATTTCTCTTGCTGCTTTAAGAATTTTCTCTTTTTCTTTAACTTTTGCCATTTTATTTACAATGTGTCTCAGAGTGTTCCTCTTTGGGTTCATCTTGTTTGGGACTCTGTGTTTCCTGGCTTGTATGTCTATTTCCTTCACCACGTTAGGAAAATTTTCAGTCATTATTTCTTCAAGTAAGTTCTTGATACCTTGCTTTTTCTCTTCACCTTCCGGCAGACCTATGATACAAATATTGTTACACTTAGTTTTGTTCCCAGTGAATCTTAAGCCATTCTCATTTTTTGGGTAATTTTTTCTATTTGTTGTTCTGATTGGGTATTTTCTGCTGACTTTTCTTGCAAATCACTGCTTTGTCTTTTGCTTCATCTAGTCTGGTGACTCCTTATATTCCATTCTTCATTTCAGTTGATGTAATCTTTATCTCTGCCTGGTCCTTCATAATTGTTTATATGTCTTCCTTTATGCTTGCTCTCTCTCTGCTGAAATTATCATTAAATTCCCTCTCCATTTTTATAATCATTGTTTCGAGTTTTGTTTCAGATGGGTCATTTGTCCCCATCTCTTTTACTTTGATATTTTGTTGTTTGAATTTATTTTGAGCTCCCTTTCCTGATCTCTCATTCTGGCAGCCTATTTGTAGATATTCTGTTCTGTAATCTGACACTCACTGCTGCAGTTTCTTTGGTGCTCACTGCTGATACCAGGGGCACAGAGGTCTGAAGGAGAGAGGCGGCCAGGATTCACGCTTTTGTTTTCTTCCTGGGGCCACAGGCCATGCAGATAGTATGGGCACAATCATACCTTTCTGTTCTCAGTTGGCCTCAAGGACTCTGAGCCCTGGGGGTCAGTCCTGCATGCTGGTGTCTCAGACTGGGCTGGTTTTCGGTGAAGAAACACACATGCAGCTCACTCCTTTCTCCTTCCTGTCTGGAGGGAGGTCGTACTGGGGCTCCTCACCATCTGCCTCCACTTGGAATGGAGTGAAGGAGGGCTGCAGCATCTCAGGGACCTGCTCTGCACTTCCTGGGAGCCAAGGTAAGTTCTGGTTGCGGTGTTTTATGGCCTGCCTGAGCCTCCTTTTCTCTGTCCCATGGACCCAGTGAGGTCTGGAAGGCTCACCTGCTGCATTTACCCTCCCTCTCCTAGCAGTTCCAAGCCAGGACTCGCATGTGGCCAGCACTCTGCACTTCCCTTTTCTTTCTCGTCCATTTTCCCCACTGCCCAGCTGTACGTACTTCGATGCAATGAGCAAGTTTCTTAGTTATGTTTGTGTGTTTTGAAGGGAGTCCTTAGTTGGGTTATAGTTTTATTCATTGCAGTCTCCAGGGGAGTTTTTTAGGGGTCCCCCTCATGCAGCCATTTTGATGCTCTTTGTTTTTCATTTTTAATACTACTTTCCTCCCCTTTTCTCCACTTCGATACCTGTTTGCATAAATGCTCACTCAGGTTTATTTAATCTGTTTTTACAGTCCAAGTTCATAATAGCTACTTTGATTCATATGTATACTTGAATGATTTGCCCTGCCTTTGCATATTTAGAATTTTAAGTAGTACTGACATATATATTAATCTTTGGCATGTTTTACCCTAAACATTATGTGATTTATTTATGTTCCTATTTGAAACATATATTTACTTTCACATACATACCATCATCCACTGATCTAATGCTATACACACATATCAGGTTATTATTATACTACCACCCTACTTTTTGTAATAGTTAATGTATTTGCTAGGATAACACAAGCTGGATTTTTAAATTTTGATGTAATTCCAAACTTAGAGACATTTCAAGAATGAGACAAGAAATTCTGATAGGCCCTTTACCCAGATTCACCAAATTTAGTATTTTGCTGTATTTATTTTACCAGTCTCTATAATACATTATTTTATGAACAATTTGATAACTGCACATATTATACTTCTTTATACTTTAATTCAGTGTGTATTTCCTAAGAATAAGGATTATAGCCACAGTACATGAAAATAACAATATTTAATGGCCCAATACTACTGAGATCACATAAGTTTCCCAATAATATATTTTGGATGTATGTTTCTCTAGCCAGGACCTAATCCAGGATCACACATTGCATTTAATTGTCATGTCTTTTCAGTTTTTTTTAATTTGTGTCTGTTCCTTAGCCTTTGTTATTCTTGTCTAATATTTTTTTTAAGATTTGAAGGGTACTTATGTAGTAGACTGCCCCTTAATTTCTTTACTTCTAGTGCTTCTTCATAACTATATTTAAGTTTTGCATTTTGGGTAGCATTACCACTTAAATACTATGTTCTCCTGGGCACACCATTTCCCAATATTAGTGATGTGAATATTAATCACTTCAAGTTGTATGTGGAGAGTTTTCTGTAAAGTTACGATTATTCTCTTTGTAATTAGTAAGTATTTTCCTGGGGAAAACTATGAAAATACCTCAATATTTTCTTATCAAAGTTTCACTGAAAAACTTAACATCCATTGATAACTTTCTACCCCAACATTCCAAGCACATGTATCAGTTTCTGTTCTACTGTAAGAAAGATTTTCTTGTTTGTGCTACTTAGTTATTATACCAATATTATTTTATGATTACTTCATTTAATGGGTTAATTATTATTTGATTATTTATTTTGAGGCTTGAATTGTCTGAAATTTGGACAGTGAAGAATTGTCGAAGTAAAACTTTGTGTATTTTTGACACATCCCTATAATTCTTTGTTCACCTCCCCAGGCTCATATTCTATTTTACCAGACACAAATCTGAAATCAGTTAGTTATGTTGGTTTATTTTAGTGGAGAATTTTATTTAGAAACCAAGAACTGTATGCTAGGTATGTGCAGTATCACAGATATAGCATTGCTTTTAGGCATTTTGTATAAGGAGGGCTAGGATAGATGTATAGATGTACACACACACACACACACACACACATACACACACACAGGATGTATATGAGTATATCATGAGTTTATATACCCCCCATTACAATACAACAATGAGTTTCATTCTAGCTTTTCACTTTCCATTTTTTAAACTCCTTTCATCACATTGAGAGATGCAACTTTTATTATCCTCACTATGTTTACTCATTTGTTCACCCCTAGTATAATGAACAGTAGTTTTAGAATTTTTTACCCTTAACATTGGGAAAAGCAAATCTAGTAATTAGAGTTAAATGTTTGTTTCCATTGTCTTATGTAAAATTTGTATACAGTGAAATAAATATATCTTATGGTAAAATTCAATGTTTTTAATAATGAATATACCAGGCTAAACCACACCCCTATCAATAAAAAGTTTCCATCACTAGAAAATTCTGTCATCTCCCTTCTCAATCAGTGTCCCCACTAAAGAGAACTGCTGTTGTAATTTTCTTTTTTACCATACACTAGTTCTAGAACATCACATAAATACAATCATACAGTATGAGTATGTACTGTTTTGCTTTCATGTACTCACATTCAACATAATATTTGTTTGATTTATTCATGGTATTTTTCTGATCAGTAATTTGTTCCATTTTAATGCCTGCGAAGTATTGAGAAGTGATCAGGTTACAGACTTATTCTGAAGTCAGAAAAAATATGCTGTCTATGGATTAGCAATAGAGGACTGAGAAGAGAGAAGTCAAATGATTGCTAAAATATTTGTCACAGTGACTGAAAGAACAGCATTAAGGTTTCCTGAAATGAAGGCAACAGGTCAATAAGATAGAGTTCAGATTTGGGCATGTAAATACTGAAATACATGTTAGGAAAATAAATTGAATAGTAAGTTTTGTTTTGATTTAGGAATTATGAGAAATAACAGCATGCTCAAGGAAATACTGTCTTATAGAACACCAAAGTTTATATGGATCTTTTTAATTTTGATGGGTTTTTTTCATAAGCTCTTCAGGTGGACACTTAACTTTTTGTTTTCATAATTTCATCTTTTCTGATATAACATTTATATAAGATGCTATATTAGCTTCATCCCATGAATGTTTTTGAATCATTATCAAAACTGTTTTCTAATTTTTATTTTTATTTAGTTACCCCCTAAGTTAAAGTACGATATTATTTAATTTGAAAACTTTTTAAATTGTCTCTTGTTACTAATTTCCAGTATGTCTCATTATGATTGGAGAGATAAGATTAAGTTCAGACCTCTGATATTTATTGAGACTTGCTTTATAACAAAGACAGTGACAAATTTTTGGCAATCATCTGTATCTGCTTGCAAAGAATCTGCATTATTCAAAATTCAGGCATCAGATTTCTAAATATATTTGTTACACCTAGTAGGCAGAGACCAGTAGTACTATAAAAAATAAAGTTGTTAAGCTATATTTCATCAAGTTAAAAAATAAGAATAAAATGAGGAGGAGAAAGCACTATCAAGGAGCTAGTAGCTACTATTATTTGTCATTAATTAGTCATTTTTCTCTTTTGTTGTTTAATAATAGAATTCTTGGAGTTTCAACAAGGCACATAGCTTCTCAGCTACAGATTGCATTCTTGACTTCTTTGCAATGATATAGTGCCATGAGGGTTACTTCATGCCAATAGGATACAAGAACAGGTGATACCTGAAACATTATCTTAAAGAAAGGCTGCTTGCCATAGATAGCCTCTTAACCAATTTTGTTGTCTGGGAAGGTATTCATTAGAAAAGGTGCTGATGGATGAGCAGATGTCATATAGTCAGGATAGATAAAACAAATTATTCAATTCAAAGTTTTTAGTCTAGTTTACGAATTGGCTCACATCTGGGAATTGAATAAGTAAGTTTTCTCACTTGACTTTAGTAAAATACTATTTATTTCAAGGTCCCTATAATCAACTACCCACTACAAAAGCTATCTATATGTCAAAATCTTCTGATTACTGACAGCCCTGTGCTGGTCATCATAATGTCCATGTTCACCTAGTTTCTGATGGTTAAGTGACATCTGCAGCCTTGGATC
Organism: Lyroderma lyra; assembly: GCA_004026885.1. Lineage (NCBI taxonomy): Eukaryota > Metazoa > Chordata > Mammalia > Chiroptera > Megadermatidae > Lyroderma > Lyroderma lyra. The sequence goes on from PVJL010002418.1 coordinate 162,053, forward strand.
TTATCATCCCATTAAAGTTGGAGAGCTCATTGCAATGACAGTATACAAGTATTTAACAGTATGTAATCTTTGACTTACAGATAGTCAATAAGCAGAGCTTTTTCAATGATGTTGGTGCTTCCTACACAGATGTATTTCTCAAGGTATTGATAGAATAAATGCCTTTAGGATAGTTCCAGGGCTATTAAAGAAAGGTGAGAATTTCATGCATAATAAATTTACATTTATACTCATCTCCTAAACCTTTAGATTTCTCCCTTTACACTACAAGAAAGACGTGCTGAAATCTCAATGTTGTTTAATGTAGGCCACTTTTCATACCAGGTTTCATTCAAGCAAATGAGTCAAGTGTTAAAATCACTTCCATATGCTCAAGGTAACAGATTTAATACTGCTAATGCCCAAAATTTATTGTTCAGAATCTTTTCGGTAAGTGTACCATATCAATAAATTCAGCCAGATCGAGCCATGAATTTTTTCATCCTTTCTATAACACTCTTAGAAATTACTCTCACCCATATTCACCAGGGTTGTGAATTTTTCCTTGTAATTTTTTCATGCCAATATAGCGTGGCTAAATTTTGCAAATCTTTGCTGTGTCTGGTGCATCCTGCCAGGCTAGGCTTCATGGTCATTCTTTTGTGGTCTGCTGAGTTTTTTGTCTAGTTATAGTCTAAAAGCAGGGGAAAGTAATGGATGTAGGAACTAAGAACTTCCATCAACCTAGAGGCCACTGTTTTTGGTGAGATCTTTATGGGGATGTCAGACAAGACTTAGGTAATCCCTTGGATAGGGAGAATTCTGCTATTTTTGCCAGTAAAATAAGCTCAGAGGGAAGTTCAAGGTCTTCATATTCATCAGCTTCCACCCACATATCCACATTGTAAATCAAGGCCCCAGTCTCTCCTTATCAACATTGTAACTTAAAAGATCTGCTAATGGTTTGAATTAAACTTGCATATTAAAATTTAGCCTACGGTAGAATCAAACTTGTATCATTATCAGAAACTTCAGCCTTGTGTCTTCAAGAAACAAGAAATTCTCTCAGGATAATCAGAAAAGTTCTCCAGTTTTTCTATCCATTCTTTATATTAGGAATTGAAACTCTAAGCTTGTTATTTTCTCCTCTCAAATTCTTCAGGGGTTTAAGTGGTACCAAATGCAAACTTACAAAGCTTGCATTCTTCATTTTACCTAATGTTCTAATTTAAGAACTAATAGGTCTGCCACAGCCTTGATTTGTATGTGTACTTCCTTGCAGTCCTTTTCATGTGCGAATTAAAGAATGTATTTTTCCAGTGAATGCCATGAAATACCAGGGCCTCATTTTCCATTAGCAATGAATTTATTACTGCCTTTAAACCTAAGCAGAGCAGAGAATCAGTTACGGTTTTGGAAAATTGAACTTCCATTTCCTGGAGCCACTTACGGCAAAAAATGCTATGTTGGTTGGGGTTTGTTTAGGAAAACAAATAGGGAGAATTTTAGTACAGAGAATTAGAAGCTTACAGCCATTGGACTAGTGAAAGAGCAAGTTGCTGTTTGTTTCCCAGAACTCTCACTGAAGGTCCAAAAAAATCACGGTCTTTGGCATCTGACGTGCAGCCCAAATCAGTTTGTAGATTTTCCAGGGAAGCCTTAGGAGATTACATCCACACACCTGCCTGCAACAGCCGCCAGAAAATAGTAACGGTCTCTCTTCCTCTCCCCCACTTTCTGAGTCTCATGTGAACGCCTCTCGTTGGCAGACACTGATGTAGAACTCTACACTAAAGGACCTTCGAGCGCAGGCAATCCAGCCCATATGCTGACCAGCTGGGTCTCTGGGTAAGCGTGCGGGGAAGAGCTCCTCAGCGCCATAATTACCCACCTAATTTTGTAACTTTATGTAAGAGAAATAAACTTGCAGCTTATTTTAACCACTATATTGCATTTCTTAATAACAGCTTAGCATGTACCCTAACAAATAAAAATAACTATTTAATTGTGTTATAGTCTTTTAAGTATTTAGTTTTTTTACACGACCTGATACTGTATACAACTTGGCATGATTTTCTCAGCAGTGTTTTTGGATGCAATTACCTGCCACTTGCTTTCCTGCGATGTTCAGTTATTAATTTGGTTTTCTTGGGCACTCTTAAATCTTGCTGGTCAGAATGGTACATTAGTTCATTATTTCTGGGAACAGTTTTAAAAATATGTGTTAAGGCCCTTAGGAATGTGGTATATAAAAATATCAAGACCTGCATGAAAAGTATCACACAATGTGTTTAATTCAAGATTTTAATTATAATTAAAATTTAAAAACATGACCACAGTAGGGTGAGGGATAGAAATATTAAAGGATAGCCATTTGAGGTAACCATTTGCTGAACTAAATTGTATTGCCCCAAATGTCTTATGTTTAAAGGTAGAGCATTTTAGAAGGTAATTAGGGTTAAGTGATATAATTAAGAGTGAGGCCTTAATCTGATATGACCGTCATCCTTAAAAGAGGAGAAAGTAACATCAAAGTTCATGCTGTTTCTCTTTGCACAGGTGCAGATGCAAAAAGGTTATTTAAGGGTAAGGAGAAGGCTGCCACCTGAAAACCAGCATCCTCCGGAGAAACTCACCACGCTGGTACCTCGAGCTTGGAATTCCAGTCTCTAGAACTGTAGGAGAACAGATGTCTATTGTTTGGCCCACTCAGTCTGTGGTATTCCATTATGGCAGCTTGGACTGATTAATATGCCATTAAAATCCAGCTTTTAAATAATATTTAATAACATGTAGTGAAAAAAGGAGAGTAAAAATAATACAGTAACCCTCCCTTACCCATGTTGCACATTCCATAATTTCAGTTACTTATGGTTAACCACAGTCCAAGAATATTACATGGAAACTTCCAGAGCTAAAAAAATGGACGTTTTAAATTGCACACTGTTCTGAGTATAGCATGATGAAATGGCTCCATCCTGCTTCATCCCACCTAGGATGTAACTCATCCCCTTCTCCAGGGTATTAGTAGTTATCCTAGTTATCTGATTGACTCTCTTGCCATCTCAGTGCTTGTGTTCAAGCAGCTCTTATCTTACTCAAAAAGGCCCCAAAGTGTATTACTGATGCTGGCCATTTAGCTATGCCGAAGTGAAGCTGTGAAGTGCTTCAAGTGAAAAAGGTGTGCATGTCTAGGAAACATAATGTACATAGAGTTCTGTACTATCTGTAGTTTCAGGCATCCACTGAGGGTTTTGAAACATATCCCCTGCAGATAAAGAGAGGCTACTGTGTAAATACACGTGTGTGTGTATGTGAATTTGTGTGTATCACCATCATATTGAATATAAAAAAGTAAATACACATATACTTCATATATTGAAGACAGACTGGAAGGAACTACCATAAAATACAAATGTGTTTAGTAAGAGCTCATGAAGGCCACTCTGTTCCTTGTGAGTAGACTTGTTTTCCAAAAGAGATGCACACTGACGAGTCATTAGAATGTATTTCTATCCTGGCTGGCAGCATCTGTTTAGAATGTCCAAGTTAATTTTGCACAATCTGTGGATGCTGTGTGTAATCCTGCCTGTATGAAGCTAAACTGATTGAACCAAGCTGCTGGGTAAATCACCAGGAAGGGTGGGATCACAAAAGAGTAAGGAGGTGACTGTAAATGATCACAGAGGAAGGAAAAATGATACATGACACTAAATTTGTGTTCTTTGAAAAGAGATAATGATAAAGTCATTTAAGGGTAGAATGCGTCATATGGTAAACATAAGGTTTGCTACTCAGAATATGTTCTATTTCATCTAGTTTTTTTTAAATTTAGAAATAAATAAAAAAACCCTCCCTCTTTGGCCATTCTGTCATCTGTTTAATTTTTGTTGATATCATTGATTTACCAAATTTTTGAAATATTATTACACATTAGAATTTTTAAAATCTCATTCTTTTTAGTAATTCAGTTTATAACTTTAAAATATATATGTAATTTAATTTTCAAAATGAGGTTATTTATGGAGTTAATCAGAAGTACCACAGCCAATTGGGGGCATTTTGATATGGACCTATATCACAAAAATGAAGTTCTGATGCTAACACCACACCATCCCTTTTTGTACCCAAAAGCCAGTAAGATTATCTTTCCACACAAATATATTAATCCTGGTCTCAATTAGCTGACACTCCTCTGTAGACCCATTTCCCATACCTCCATGAATAAGGCTTACTCTCCTAGTTTTCAATGCTAGTTGGCTATACACTGAAAAATGTTTCCTGACCTTTATAGAAGGGCCATGACTTTAAACCGGGAGGGACTAAAAGCATCAAAACAAGCTCACCGGGCTTTCTAATTTGGGGGCCGGGGGGGTTATTACTGTTCTGTTCTTTTTTAATTGTTTATCAAATTTATAGAGGTGACATCAGTTAATAAAATTATGTAGGTTTCAAGTGTACAATTTTATAATCCATTATCTATATATTACATTGTGTGTTCACCACCCAAAGTCAAATCTCCTCCGTTACCCTATAATGGACCCCCTTTTTCCTCTTCTACCACCCCTCCCTACCCACTATCCTCTGGTAACCACTGAATTGTGTTCTGGGTCTATGAGTTTTTGCTTGTTTGTTTTTAAGGTTCATTTGTTGCTTTCTGTTTTACATCCTGCCTGTCTGTGATATGGTTTTCGACTTTTTCTGTCTGACTTATTTAGCTTAGCATGATAATCTCACGATTCACCCATGGGGTCTCAAATGGCAGTAGAATAACTAGGCTTTTTAAAAAAATTATTGTGTATGTTCTCAGAATTATCTGTCCTGGATAGGGTCACAAGTTAAAAATCAAATGTTATTTTTGTTTAGTTTTGCTACTATTCTTCTAATGTTTGTTATACAAAAAGAGGAGCTACTATTTCATCCAGGGGCTGAAGGACTAGAAAGTAGAGAACTATGGAGTTGCTTTTTTCTCTACTCTTAGCTCTGCTTGATTTAGAAAGTTTATAGATGAATGTACAATAAGTTGATTTTGTAATTTAAATAGCACATTTGAAAAAAGGTCCCTTCTAGGCTCTCATGAATACTTGCATCTTAAGTGTCTTAATATTTTCAAGGAACTATTTTTTGCAGGTACTTATTTTCAAGCACTTTTGAAAGAGATTTTTGAGTGTGCATGTATAAAACTGAATACGATAACTGAAAATCAAAACAATAAAACATTTAGACATAATCTTGAAAAATTTGCTCTTTTTGTTATCTGCTGTATTATTTGATATGCTTTTGAGATAGCAACAAGATGGCAAGTCTATCATATACCAGGAAAAATAAAATACATATATTATGAAAACCAATGTATAGGAAACACTAAGCTCAAAGAAGAAACATGAAAATATTCCTCTAACTTAAATGTGCCATGTCTAATTAATGTGAATAATAGTTTCATTTGATATTTTTTGTCCAATCATAAAAGGAAGCACCCAACAATGAAAATGCTACAGGTGTGATACCACCAATACAGTAGTATAGGTCATTCCTGGCTTGGCTTTTCCTCCCAAGAACAACTAACAGTAATTCATGGACATGACATCAGTGAGAAAATTTTAGAACAGTGGGTGAGACTCAAACACTCCCTAGCCTCAGAGAGGCCAAGACACACTGCATTAGAAGGATAAGTAGAGCAGTTTCATGCCGACAAAATCAGTACCACATCCACAGGTGTCTCCTGAACCTACTGTTTTTCCAGTAAGGTAGCTGGGTAAACCCAAGGTAGACATGTAGCTCCCCCACTGTTGTGAGTCACTTCTTGGGATTCCTCACTCTGGTCTTGCTTCACAGGGATTGCAGGAGAATCTGAAGAGTTGACCACTGGGTATCCAGTTGCAAAGGAGAAGTAGGGAAGGCATTGCAACAACCAGCACTCAGCTCTTGGCAGACCTAGTTCCTCCTTGCAGTACCCAAGTATTAATCTTAAGCAGTGGTTTTGCTCATCTGCAGACCAAGACAGTGGTGCAGTCTGACCATGGGACTTGGCAGGGTTTAAGTCTGACTGACCCTGGTTCTCAAACAGAGCGCATTACTGGCCTTGGAGCCTGGGCTGCCCCTGTCCAAGAAGGGGACCTATTTCATAGCCCCACCCATTACTGACTGGAGCTCCCAGAAAGCCTGGTCAAAACATCTGGCAGTCATTTAGCACACTAACACTCAACAGAGATTCCAGCAGATAGAGCTAATCATCCAGAGCAAAGCCCCTGGCCCTGCTTATCCAGAGAACCTGAGCAGTAGGTAGGCTTAAGTCAAGACCATAGCATCTTGCCAGCCTTGTAGCCACTTTCCTGCTTGGCCCAAACAGAAAATCTTATTCATAGGCCTGCCCATTGCTGCATAAAACCTTCAGCCTGCCTGACCAGGGAACCAAACCAGAGCACACAGGAAGCTGCTAGCCCATCCAAGAGGCCTGCTTACAGGGCCACTTGACCAGAGCACAGCCCATCGCTTACTCCATCTGCAGACCAAACAGTTGGCCCCATCTGGCCAGGACATTAAGTGTACAGTCTCTTCTGATTCAGGTCCCCAAACAGCAGGCTGTGCAGGCTCTAAGGCCCATTCTGCTATCCTTCCAGGGCCTGGAGCTAATTTATAACCTTCCCTACTGATGAGTACAGGACCCAATCTGGACTGTCTGGGAAGCCTGACCAGGGAACCCTGTCAACCAGGGAGCCCCTCCTACAGCCACACTTGGGAAGGGGACAAAGCAGCAGTTCTATCTAATTATTTTCAGCTAGTGGTATTCATCACCTCAACCTGAGAATTTGGGCAATGGCCTTGACCAAAATATACCATCAGAGCAAGCACACCTGCCCAAGGATGTAATCAGCAGATAAATCCAGAAACCCAAACTGAGTTTACTAGTGAAGAACTGTCTCTGACAAAGTGAACCTCTAAAATGTGGAAGAAGAGACTACTTGCTCAAATGCATAGATACCAATGCAATGAACAGAAACACAAGTTTTTTTTAAAAATTAGGCAAACATGGTACCACTAAAGAAAACTAAAAAATCTCCAAAAACTGACCCCAAATAAATGCAGATCTATGAGCTGTTAAAAATTCACAATAATCCTCTTAAAAAAATTCTGTGAGATACAAGAACATACAGATAGACAACTAAACTAAATTAGGAAAACAATGCCTGAACAGAGCAAGAAGTTAAACAAAGAAATACAAACCATAAAAAAAAGCCCAGAAATTCTAGAGTGGAAACATTCAATAACTAAACTAATTTAGGACCTCCTAGTACATTATCCTGATAATGTCACTGTGATTAATTCTTTTGATTCAGAAATATAAATAATATAATTTAAACAGCCATATAATTTTTATTTAGTTTTGATTATCAGCAAAAGATAATTTTAATGTAATGGCCACTTAGATATGGATGAATGAGGAATAAGTAATGAATAAAGAATTACATTATAAAAAGCCAGTGTTTGCCAACTTAAATATGTATCTGGGCTTTGAAGTCCCTAGATATTTGTGAGCCTAGGTGTAATGATAAATTATGAAAATAATTACCAAATCCAAAGGGTGATGTTGGGTTAATATATCTCTAAAACTACTTGCAACTGTTTACACACTCTGGAGTGTTAGTCCTCCGGGGAAACTGCTTCCTTGACTCATTAAAGATTATGGTTCAATAAGTGCTTGGCTTAAAATATTCTTTCTGAATATGAACTTTAAAATCATCATTCTCGTATCTACACAATGGCTAAGTAAGATTGTGTAGGTTACTGGGCTTTAACACGATGCATCATGCAGCCTTTCACAGAGTTTGCAATGAATGACCTCACAATAATGGGTGGCCGTAGGGTAAAATAAAGGAGAGTGGTAAGAGGCAGACTTCGGTGCTCACAATTTTACTGAAGCTGCTTGATATTTAAGAGAAGATATTGTTGCCTTGATTTTAATAGACTGACATAAAAAATGTTGATTCATTATGGTTTCCCAGGTAATTACCTCCCTTTCATAATCTATTCTTTACCTGTGAGAATGAATAGTTATACCCTTTTAATATATTAAAAATATTCAACTGGATTGCTACATAAACATTACAATAATATTAAGAAAGTATATTATGATGCAGATTTGACTAGCCATAATTTTATATTCATTTCATAATATTTTTAGGAAGTACTATTTATGTATATGATACATCATTTAAAATATATTAAAATGATATTTAATAATCTTTAGTCATTTTCCAAACTTACAACCATAATAATTATTTTTGCTGCATCTGAAGTTTAAAAAGTTTTATTCATGTAAGCACAATCAATCTTAGTGTTTTATCCACGAACAGTTTTGAATGTCCGCTTTTATCTTTATTATCAATTGTCATTTTTGCTTCACACTCCTAGACGAGCAAAAATAACTAATTTCAATCATGTTGAATCTTGATTTGCTCTGCATTTCTAGTCATATGAAACATAAATGTCAATTAAAAAATAAACAAGGGCTCTATTTTCAGTGATGCAAAACTCAAATGTAAGCTAGTTATATTTTTGTATCTCTCCCCCCACCCCAATAAACTTAGAGGTGGAGAGGTTCTTTGATTTAAAATGTCAGTTTTAGTAAAAGTAGAATGTTGACTGGAAACATAGTATAGCCACACAAAATACACAGATATATGTATACCTTGTCTCATTATGCCATCGGCAACCTAATATATCACCTAATTACTGCTCTTTTGACGAGCAATGAGAAAGAATAGCTGTAGAGCCATATCCACTTAAAGATGATTAGCAATTCAAAACTTTGTTTCTAAAAATCATAGTCCTCAACTAGAGATTTTAGTTTTTAAGTTTTAAAAATCAATAAACATTTCAAAGATTATTTAAACACATAATCTCCCAATGAAAAGAAAACAATAGCCTTAAGAGGTTTTATCTGAATTGTAAAGTAGGTCCTTTTAGATGGAATATTAAGATCCTTCTTTTTTCTACATCAAGTCAGATTCTTCCTCTACACCCCTGAAAAAACCCTCTGAGAGCCCTGACAGGACATGCCTTCTGTAAATCATGCACAGGCTTGTGGGCGGCTTAAGTGCTATATTGGTTCTAACTCTAGTAGATGAGGGGGTGAGCCCAAGTCGAATTATTAAAGTTCAAAATCATTTATAAAATGTCATCACCTAGAGCATTTACTTATCCATAATACCAAAAAGCCATTAACATTCACAGCTCCAACATCAAAGGATAAACTATCTTTACTCCCACTAGAAAGGAGAGCTGTTAGGGATCTGCATTTCTCCAGAGACATTTCATGAATCCGGGACTATCAGACACACTTTTCACATTCAAATCCTCTTAAAATCTTAGTCACACTTTCCCTTTAAGAGTCAACATTTGCGTTTTGTGCTGTAATGACTCCTCAATCTCCTTAAGCATCACATTTTTTGATAAATAGTAAATGGACTGGGTTGTTTATTTCATCAAGTAAACAATTCTACTTTACAATTATGTTTGTGTAATTGCTCCTTAGTAAAATTACAATTGCTATTAAATGTCTCTTTTTTTCTGATAGCACCATTGAAGAGACATTATTAAGAACTAAATTTTAAATGTCATCTCAAAGAACAAGATAGAAAATGGTTTAAAACATGCATACTTAGTTTTGCTGGTGAAAAGACAAGAAAGTAGCTAATGTGGATAACTGTGTAGAATATAAATCTGCAGATCCTAATTGTCCTGTTTGGCTGCTTTTAATTATATTCAAGCCTCAGGGGAAGATCAGCTTCAGGCAAGAGTACAATTAAGATGCTTTTTATTTTATTTTTCTCCCTAATTACAGGTATCCAGAGTCTCATTTCCTGCTATTTTCTCCCTTCTTTCTTTCCAACCTGTTTCCAACCTTCCTTTGCATAGAACAAACCTCTTCTGTTAAATGTCTGATATACTTTCATCCCCTTTTCCATTCCTGTATCTCTAAGGCAATTTCCCACCCACCGTCTCTCAGGGACCTGCTTTTCCTAAAACCAGGTAAAGCCAATCTAGTGACATAAACTCTCTAATATTAAATGTTTTGCTTTCTGTTCTTTGAGGTAGAGCTAGGGTGGAGGAAATGGGGTCACTGCTATTACTGGGCCAGACTTTTTTTATCCACGTCAAATACCAAAGAGACAATTACTTATGTTATGAATCCAGTATTTCGCATGTCAAGCTACAATGAATCTTTACTAAATATATGAGTGTATGCAGATAATAGCATTTCAGTCCTAATTGAGGTGAAGGACAAAAGGGAGAAGTATTATCAATCAAGCAATATCATTTATTACATAGATTTCATTTAAAATTTGACTCATTATTTTTCTACTGGAAAGAAAAACAGAGTCTATACAAAGTGTACTTAAAGAGCTTCAAAAATAATTTATATTACTCATTACTTTATTAAATTTGAGTAAAATCTAATATTTATTTTTAAGTATCAGGAAAACAGTGTGTTCATGGTTATACGCACAGGGATATACTGTGATTTTTATTGCAAAATTATAATTTATCTTAATATAGACTAAGACAAATATTGAAAAACAATTCAATTTCATTATATAAGACATTTAATACACTATTAGAAAAGTAGTCGTATATATGTTTTTAAATGTATTTGGCCTCTGAAAATTTTATTTAATAAACATTTGCAAAAGCAGAGAGACTAGAATGTTTCCCTAAAATTTGAAAAAAAATATTCTGAAAAGATGATTTTTCAGAAGAGTTATTTTAAAAGAGTTATTTCAAAAGAGTTATGACCCCTCAGCCAAGGAGAAATTCACTTAAAGTCCAATTCATTTTATTTCCCCATGAACACATTTGGATTATTCTTGGAATATCAAGGAGAGTAGTCAATGTTCTATAGACACTGAGGATACAGTATAAAAAAAGTAGAAAGGAAAATCAAGATAAAACAGTTAAGGTTTGAATTTCACTTTTACAAATTAAATGCATACTTTTAGCGTATTCACCTATACAAGGTGTTGACTGCATGAATCTATGCACCTACATAAGAATGTAGAAACATTAAAATAAAAAGAACTGATAGAATAGCTAATTAGTACAATGGCAACAACAATAGCAAGATGATTGTTAGATCTCAAAGTACATATTTAAAAAATTAAACCCCATATAGTAATGAGAGGAGCAACAGTATTATATTTCTGGATATGCTGGTTAACTAAAATTTTCAGCTTATTTTTTTCTATGGAGTACTATTTCTTCGAGTACAGTCATCTTCATCAAGGCATGACTACTTGTATATAGGCCTCGTATGAAAGCAAATTTCAATTTTATCAGAATAGATGCCTAGGAATTAAAATTTATTTACAAAAAATAAAAATTATTTCCATTTACACCAATGACATAAAAATAACAGTAATGTTATATACAAATCTAATTAACAAGCATTACAAACTAATATAAGTTTTGCTCACTAATTTCCTCTTGAGAAAGAAAGAAAGTTAAAGCTACAGAAGAATACAGTTGTATAAAGGGAATTTTAGAGAGCAACCTCATGTTGCACTAGATTTAGTGTGTTGCAAAATTACTTATTATATAGAGTTCTGACATATGAAATAAATTTGTCTCGTATTGAGACTGTGGGGATTCGGTATTGCTTGCTGCATGCTATTGTAAGAAGCTTTTAGGATTATTTTCGGCCTTCTGAAATTTGTTCTTACCTTCCCACAGAGTTTGAGAGAAATAGCTGGAGTGATCCTGATTGAAGCAATGCGCCCTGCGTTTGCCAGGTTCATTTTGAAGTTTTAAAGTTTTCTGTGATGAAGTGAGATGCTTCCCAGTATTTGTCAATTACACTTTGAAAAGCCTTTGGTTCTGACCTATAGGTTGTAAATTTACTATTGATGGAGCAGGAGAGGAAAGTTTTAAAACTTGGAGGTGTTTAAAGATTTAGTTGGGGTTGAAAGGAGCCTTAAAATTCTCATGTTGACAGCACAAGGGGTCTAAGAAACTACAGCAGCAGCTACATGGATTGAAAAGAAGATTATTTCTTCAGTAGAATAATTACTGAACCCTGTTGCTACCTGTTCCACGAAGCATTTCTGAGCTCCCTGTGTCAGAATGAATGGCTCCCTCTGCTCTGCTTCAATAGCACTTGGGACATTCTTATATACTTCTCTTACCTGTTTTATATTTAGTTGCATGCACTGTTTCCTTGAATCCTATGAATTTCTTGAGTGTGCATAACTTTTTACTCATCTCTGTAACTTTTGCATCTAGATTAATACCTAATACTTAATAGGTACTTAATGAATATTGTTTGATTTAAAATGAATTTCAGAAGGGACAATGAGAAGGGTAAAGAAAACAATAGATCAAGGTGTTACAAATTTTGTCAACATTGCTATATAATGAGGAATTTCCACAACAGCATTCTGTCCTATTGCATAATCACATTAAAAACTAAAATAATCATTATACCTGAAGTAGGTTGCAGACAGATTTACTAGAACTTAATTTTTAAGACATTTTAGGCATGTGAGTATAAGTATTTGTATGTGTGCAAGTATATACATCCCTAATTTATATTGTTTTTAGGCTAACGCCTCAACTGTGAATTTAAAAACCATTAAAAAATTTTTGTATAAGAAATATAAATATCTGAATTATTTAAATAATTAAAAAATCTAAATACTCCTTTGAAAAGAGAAACCAATAGAAGCTGAAGACAGAGTGAAAAACTAACAAAACTCATAAGAAAATCACATGCCATGAATGAGAAATCAAATAATATCAAATATGAGAGAATTAGTATCCCCCAGAAATCAAGATAATAGAACTATTTTCTAAAATCATAAAATATGCATGTTTACAATTTTAAAATGATTAGTGAAGTAATAGGATCTTCAAAAAAGATCCAAGAGAAAGACATTTAGTAACAAAAACAATAGTTAGGTAAATTGAATTAAGCACTAATGGATAGGAAAAACAGTAAATTAAGCTCACTGGAAAAGAGAAAAATCATAATCTCATCTTCAGATAACAATGGACTAGAAAATTTCTACAAAATCTACTAATGTGAATAACTAGGGAGAGAAAAAATATGTATATATTAATGTGGTTTTATACATATACATGTATAGTGTTGTTTTTTTTTTTTTTAATCTTTGTAAGTATTGCATAGACAAGATCAGGGAAACAACTGAATGGAAAAAGCTTTGCCTTGAATTTGGGGAATGCTTTTTCCCTTGGGCTTTCTGATGACTCTAGCTGAGAGTATGAAAAAATGGGCAATTTTAGCAGCCTTTTGCTTTAGTAGGTTAACAAATGGAGTTAGAGTGTGCCAAGAAGCAGAGAAGTAGGCAGATTCCTTCTGGTTGCCTTCTGTTCATTCCACTGGTAGAGGAAAAATTCCCACCATGAAAACAGGGGGTCAGCCAAACACCTAACACTGGACAGATGACACTGACAGTAATTTTATGACATTAGTCCCACATACTCACATTCTGGTGAAGAAGGACCATGTGCCATGCAGGGCCACACATGATTGCTTTTGGGAAAAGAGAGAACCACCAGTGACATGGGAGGCAGGTTTTGGAGTGTCCAAAGGACGAGGGGCCCTCTGGTTCCTACAGGAGGGTGTGACTGGCTTGTTTGAAAAATTGCCCAGGATGGTAGGGAACTAAAATTCTCTGCTCAGGGATAGGCAAGACCTTCATTTTGTCCTCTTGAAGAAGAGGGTTGTTTGGCAGAGGTGGGAGGGGACCTGGCAGTCAGGTCATGGTACACCAAGAACACCCCAGTTGAAATACTTAACATGTCCCAATATAAATATAAAAGGGCCTTCAAGGATTGAACTTTATTATAGATGATCTAATTAAGGAAGGGATGATTATGCCCAGTTCTTCACCATATAAAAGACCAATTTAGCCTGTCTTTAAACATGAAAAGGTGGAATGACACCTAATGTTGCATTACCACAACCTTAAGGTTGTGATCCTATCCAGGAAGATCCCTAATATCCAATATTACTAAAATTACTGACTCTAGACAATCAGCAGTTATTTTGTTCTTAAAGACTTCACTGTATTTTACTCAGTGTCTATTTCTATAGTCTCTCAGACTTAATTGCCTTTATCTTGAAAGGACACAATACACCTTTAAGTAGACACTTCTGTAGCCATTTTATTTCACATCATCTTTATAGTCAAGATCTTAACTGTGTCCACCTATCGCCAGCATCACTGGGATGCCAGATCACATCACAAAGACCAAACACAAGCCCTCACCAGGGCACTCCTTTTCCTCTTTGGAGTTCCAGATGTTCCTGACAGTGACCAACACATTCATTTCACTTCTCAGAATGCACAATGCCGGGCTCTTGAAGAAGGCATTTAATGCAACTTACACCTCCCCTAAGATATCTGGCTTGAGTGGTATAATGTGTTCCTAGGAGAACTCCTATTCAAGTTACAAAGTGGCAGATTGACCACCACCTGCATGTTACAACTGTGACAGGCATTGGTTGGTCTAAATTCATGTCACCTGGGCACATGCACCGCCTACACCCATGGTGTCCAAGCTTTTGGCTTCCCTGGGCCACATTGGAAGAAGAATTGTCTTGGGCCACACACAAAATACGAATGATAGCTGATGAGCTAGCTAAAAAAAAAAAAAAAAAAAAAAAAAAAAAAAAAAAAAAAAAAAAAAAAAAAAAAAAAAAAAAAAAAAAAAAAAAAAAAAGGTTGCAAAATAAATCTCATAATGTTTTTAAGAATTTGTGTTGGGCTGCATTCAAAGCCATCTTGGGCCGCAGGATGGACATGCCTGGTTTACACCAGTGTCTCACTTGCCATTATTGGATATGTAAAACCCTCCAATTAAGCTTGTCCAACCTGCAGCCCACAGGCTGTGTGTGGCCCAGGACAGCTTTGAATGTGACCCAACACAAATTCATAAACTTTCTTAAAACATTCTGAGAGTTTTTTGTGACCTTATTTTTTCTAGCTCATCAGCTATTGTTAATGTATTTTATATGTGGCCCAACACAATTCTTCTTCCTCCAATGTGGCCAGGGAAGCCCAAAGATTAGATATCCCTGCTCTAAAATCTTTTTTTTTTTTTAATGGTATGATCACCATGTGTTACTCACCCTTTTGGACTAGTGTCTAGTAGCTTTCTAAGGGGGCACTTCTCCGACTCCCTGAAACTCTCAGTTATCACCAAAGTTTAAATTGATAACAAAATATCAAGAAGTCAATTGTGGTATAAGGCCTAGAATTAAAGGTCAATATTATGTGATACCTTGAGAGCTGGTCAGTTTGAAGGGCCTCAAAGGGCCTAATCCAACTTTCTTCTCCCTCATCTGGTACAGTGGATAGGGTCCCTGAGCCAAACAATCCTTGTAAAGAGGACTGGATAGAGTTCCTGCTTTGTTCAGAGTGGTGGGTTTCAAAATTAAATCAGAGAATTATTCAAAAAGCTAATCACATCCAGTCATGGGAACCAGGGGACATCTCACCCTCTTGATACTGCAAAATCATGATTCCCATTGTCTCTCACTTTTCACTTTGTTCCCCAAATGCAACCCTGTGTCACATCACATGGAGCAGCATGCTTCTCCACTGGGCAGTGAGTAAGTGACTATTAAAATCCCCTAACTCATCTGTCCACTGTTGGGTGTCCTGTGCTGTCCCTCCCCCTAACTCTAGGGCCTGAATCCCTTCCTCACCATTGGAGAGAAGAAGAAATGATTAAAACAGAGGAAAGGAGGAAGTAAGGTAGGATCATAAACATAGGATTTAGAAATTAAAGGAAAATGTGACTTCCCCCCACCAAATACTTAGGAACACATATTAACTATACTTAATCTTAGGTCATTGATCCAAGAGCAATAATTTTTTTATCTTTCCTAAATATTTATTGGTTATTGCCTTATTTGCTTTTAAAATACATTATTGTGTTATTTTCATAATATGTTTCTATTCTTTTGGGGAATTGGGAAAACTGTACAGTGAGTTTTGCTTATAGTAAATAAATTCCAAGAAGAAAATTTACTCAGCAACATTAGCTGTAAAATAATAGCCAAAGCTCTTTCATAAACATTAGTACCATCCTTATGGTTTCTGTCATCAGCATTTTACTAGGGATGTCAACACAGTCCTATTATTAATGCTAGAAGGAATCTAGTTTAGAAAATTTTGGTTCTCTTATGGAACACTTGAAAATGCTTAATATTAAAAGCCTACTTTCTAACCAAAGAAATTATATTTAGAATTTGTATATAAAAATACACATGGGGAGTTCCCTGGTGGTGTAGTGGCTTAAGGCTTTGGCTCTGGCATTGTCAATGCTGCAGCCTGGGTTCAATTCCCAGCCAGGGAACTATCCACATACCAAAAAAAAAAAAAAAAAAAAATATATATATATATATATATATATATATATATATGTGTATATATATATATACATATATATACACACACACATGCATGCATGTATGTATGTCATTATAATCTCTATAAGTACATAGCAAAGAAATATAGTTCAAAATACTGTATTTTTTTTCTCATGCACAATTTCATTTACGATCTTACTTGGAAGGAAGGGGAACAGGCTAATAGGCCCCAGATAAATATTTTCTAAAGGAAAATCAAAGTAGATACATTATAATTATAGCAAAATCTTGGTTATACGGGTCCTTTAATGTATCATCCCTTTTTTTGTCAATAGTATAAAGAAGGGATTATCACTCCTTTGGCTCCTCTAACTACTCTAAATTTCTAGTCAACTACCTTCTGAAGTAAAATAATTATAATTCTCTACATTTCTGTAGATGGCAAAGAGACAAAAAGCAAATAAATGAATAAAAAAATTATTCGCTGAAAATAGCAAATAAAATTTCTGCTTGCTTTGCTTTTTAAAAATTATAGTATCTGAACTTCTAAATTATAGCAATTTAGTTATAATAAAAACTATAATGAACACATCTGTTTATTTTTGTTCTCTCAAATTAGTTAGATGCACTTATTACTTTAATTTTAGATAGATGAAACATTTATATTTAACTTTACCCATCTAGATTAGGAGTGGGCAAACTAGGGCCAATGGACCAAATCTGGCCCACCATTTATTTTTGTAAGTAAAGATATATTTGAAACCCAGCTGTGAACATTCACTGTCTTACTGTCTGACAGATCATATGGCCTGCAAAGCCAAATATTTTACTATCTGATCCTTCATAGAGTGAGTTTGATGAGCTTTTACTGAGACCATCAAGCTAGATCAAATATCATTGGTAAATAGGATTTGAATACCTACTATACTTTTATTTATATAGTTTGATCAAACATTTGTGATTCACTGTCCCTCTTCTCTATATACTATTGACATAATCAAAGGAAAAGTTGGGAGGTCATAGACTGAATTGGAGATTCATGTTTTCTTTTACTGAACCACAGTATAAAACCTGGTGTTCCAAAAATATATTGGTTAATGATCTTAAATAAATTTTAATAGAATGTTGTCAAAATAAGAGTAAGTAGGGATTAATTGATATTATTGACTGATCTCACGTGGTATGGAGTAGCATCTTTTCCCCTCAAATTTCCATATCAATTCAGTGTACTAGATAGTTAGAAATAGAAAAATTTTTTAAATGATATTGATGAACTGTAAGTATATTAAAACAAGTATGTAATGACAGTTGCAAAACAATAGGACCTTGAATGTGAATCCCACAAGGTAGATAAATGGACTGAGAGGGCGAAGTCAGAGGACCTTGGTAGATTCTATAGTATGTTCTTGGATACAGCCAAGTTTGAATCTATTTGTGCCCTGAAAAGATATTGGGGTGATCTTGATGGCATATTTCTGACATATGTATAAGTGTAGCCCTCAGTTAAGCTAGGTTACAAATGATAATAAGCATCATTCTAATTTATATCCTTTTTAATTTAAGCTTTGGTAAAAGGGAAGGAAATATTTTTAATTGTCAAGTTGTATGCAGTAGCATATTGCCATTTACTTTAATTCCTGAGGGATGATAGGTACCATATGATAATCAATTCCTATTATTTTATTGTTATACTTAATCTTATAGCCTGCAAGATGATGGGACATATTGTGACAGAGTCAGAGTTATTTAACTAATAAACATTTTAAATGCATATTTAAAGAGAATTTTGTTAACTGTATGGTTATATATATGTTATAATGTGTGTAAAAAGAATTTAAAACTTATTTAATTAATTGACCATATTTCCAATAGCAAAAATAAAGTTGGCCTGCCAGCAAAGGAAATTTAGGAACAAATATTGGAAGGTACAATTATGACATACTTTCAAACACAAGAAAGTGAAAGGAAATAGCAGTGGTTCTCAACCTGTGGGTCACGACCCCTTTGGGGGTTGAACGACCCTTTCACAGGGGTCGCCTAAGACCATCGGAAAACACATATCAGATATATTTACATTACGATTCATAACAGTAGCAAAATGACAGTTATGAAGTAGCAACGAAAATAATTTTATGGGGTCACCACAACATGAGGAACTGTATTAAAGGGTCACGGCATTAGGAAGGTTGAGAACCACTGAAATAGAGTTTAGCAGCATAGTACACAGGGTAAAAATGCCTGGAAACACATAAGGAATTGTAAATAAAGTGTATTCATAAGTAGAAGGGTGCAAAGACCCTCTTAAGTAAGCACAGTACCTGTTATTTTTTTCCTTCTATCATAGTGGTGAAAGCAGTAGCATACCATCCCTCTGTTATATATAGGAATCACTAAATGAAATAAAGCAGCAGACCACAACCTCTAGAGCTGGTGAACTTCATTTACTGGGAGTATCCCTAGGGTCAATTTAAGTAGAGGTAGCTGCTGAATTAGTTGCCCCTTACCTTCTCACTCTTGTGCTGACAAAGAGGCTTTGGTGACCAGTGAATGCAGAATAGAAATACCTAATTGTTTACATACCCTGTGGACTAGTTTCCACTTTGAAACCCTTTTGACTACCAGCAAAAGATAAATCTATCCTAAATTTTTTAAAGCATGCCATATATAGATATTTTAAAAAATATTCAAACCAAGAACTGAAGCCAATTCAAAAGAGAATCTCAAAAAGATAATTTAAGCCAGAACAGAATGGATTAAAAATTGTACAGATCACCTAAAGTGAATATTCTGAAGGAAAATGCATACTGAGATGCATAAAGCCTGGTGTGTTTGCTACAAAATCAGTCTCATTAGGACATACATATGAATATATTTTCACACCTCATATACTTCTGAATTCAAATCATAAGACTATTGCTTCAATTAATGAAAGGCAGATTACAAAGGGAAAGAGGAGCACCTAGAGAATTATATTAGAACAACAAAGCTATTAGTAACACTTAGCACAGAAGCACTGGAGTGTTTTAAGTAACAAGCACTGTTTACTTTTCTAGTCCATGTTCTAAAGACAAAATGAAACCTTTAAGTACATTTGCATACATTAATACCAGAAGGGGTTTTAGGGAAAATAAAAACAATATTTACTCTAATTAATATTTAATCATTTTCTTCTTTGGTTGTTTCATCAATGATGTTTTTAAAAGCAGGTGTTAATTGTGTCAGGAAAATTATTTGTAAAGAAAATAAATAGCCTTTGGCCAACTAGCTATTCATTGAAATGAGAACATCTGACCCTATCTCAGTTCATTATGTTGTCTGACATTCCAGCTCATAAGCACCCCCCTTATTATCTTAACAAATAACTACAGTATGTTTCTATCTGCTGAAGCTTACATCCTATTCACTTGTTTGTAGACTAGCTATTAAGATGATCAAAACTTTATTTTCCCCTAGACTCTTTTTCACTGATATGCACAATGCTGCATTTATCAGAAGAAAGAACTTTGCAGTATATTTCAGGTCTGAAGGCACTGATATACAGCATTTCATTTTAAGACCCAGTTAAATGGAAACGATTCTGGGACACACTGGTTTCTTGTAAGTATTCACTCCTGAAGAAAGCAGTTTAGGGCTCAATAGTACATTAAAGGAAAACCAAGGACATGTCAAGTGGTAAAATAAGAACTAAAAGAGTGACAAAAATTACTCTTTTACAAATATATATATATATATATAAAATGTGTGTGTATGTGTGTGTGTGCACATGCCCACGTGTGTGTTGTGGGAAAACACTAAATCAGGAAAGAAAATTTTATTCACATGTTTCAGCACAGCTCAAAGAAACATCTGTTGCCCCTAGTTGTTTTTCTGTTTTGTTTGATAAGCATAGAATAATTTTATAATGACTCTTTGCTAATAAAGCCCACTTAAGACATCAAGAAATTTAACACTTATTTTATGTCTCTTACATGTGAGGTTTAACACTTTTATCTCTTTTAATCCTCATAGCTATCCTATAACATGGATTTCTTTTTAATTACCATTTTATAAACCCCATTAATTTATGGTGGACTTTGTCTTTAAAGTCCATCCTTGTTATTCCTGGCCTAGTGGTCTTCCCACCACAATGTACTGTCTTGGAGGAATATACCATATCTTATACACTGAGCATTAAGAAAACCAACTACGTAACAATTGAAGAGGTGGAGGAAAGGAAAGCTCAGAGATAACTGTAATGATCTCAGATGGCTGATACTATAATCATTGAGAAAAAAAAGGAAATTCATAGGCTATGTTCTTTTCCTTTTTCACAAAAATAAAATACATAACTATAATATTAGCAACAAATTTTCTAGAGCTGAAATTTAGGTCTTCAGCCAAAGAGTCACAAGTACCGTTTAATAATGAAAATATTGTTAACTGATTATCACACAAAGATTATATGTGATACTTATTAACCTAGTCTGAATTTGAAATACCTAGTCCTCGATTTTAATTAAAGTGATCTTTGCTAGGGCTTTGAAGGAATAATCAGCAAAGTGGATTATCCATTATATTAACAGAGAGAAAGCTTTTTTTTTCTTTTTTCCTCATAAGATACGGGAAACATCGTAGCTTATAACAATACTTGGACTTAAAAAGGAGAATTGTTGAGCAATTCTATCAGATCACTTCCAGGATCTCCATCAGGAGATATAATTAAAAGGATTAACTTCTCTTTCCTATATTGTTGTCCTCTCTCTCACTAGTTCTCTCCCATATGTTGAGAGGTAACATAACTTCTCATACACTGAGACTGTGAAAATTTGTCATATCAGGAAATTGAAAATAAGGTGATACAGAGCAATTACTTGGGATTCAAACCCAGCAGTGTTCCAATTCCAGATCTTCAACTTAACAAGATGTGTTACATTTAAAAAATTACACAGTCTCTCTAAATGTTAGTTTCTGCACTTATGCAATGTGTATAATAAATACTAATATATTTCATTAGGATAATAAACTTATTATTATCATTAGCATGTAGTAAGTGCAATAGATGTCCTCTGTTGTTTATCATTCTTAGAGTGATTCAAATACTTTCTCATAATATAGATCAAGAAGCTTAGAGTCTTACTTGAAATCACCCTCGACCGTTTTTGCTTCCTCCTGAGTGATAGATTGAAAAAAAAAAAAACCTCCCCCAAATAAAAAACGATATTAAATATGAAATAGTAAGATACCTGTCAATAGAAAATACTATCACCTTTCAATTTCTTTTTTGCCATGGCAAGATAAAGGAATCAGGGTATGCTTGCGAAGAACAAAATTCTTTCAGAAAAATTTTAGAAGCTTTTATTTTTTCAAAAGGCAGGTCATCATATATGAATATTTTATTATTTGAATAATGATTTTTCTTATGCCCTGCTCTGAGTGGTGACTGAAGGAAATTAGGTCTACATCTTGTCTTTTTGTTAAATTAGACATGTAGAAAACAAATTGTCTCTTTTAGAAAGCCATTTTCTCTCCTTTTCTTTCTCTAAACCTTCTTTTTTTAATCTGACAGTTTGATAATGGAACTATTTTATGGTTGAATATGATTTTTAAAATAACTCAAATATATTAAAAAACTGAACAGCATTCGTAAAATTGTGTCTTTCCCCAACTATTCCCAGACTGGTTATGTCATTCCACTTTAATATAAAATTCCTTAGATCTGCAAGTCTACTACTACAGAGGACTGCTTTGCAGCCATGCATGTCACAGTAAACTCTGATAGCCAGCTAATACGTGAAAAAGAAACATTGCCAGAGACACTCTCAATTCAATAATTTTAATTAGGGTCCTTCATCCCTCTCCATGTTGTATTAATTTACTAAAGAAGTCAGACTTAGTGCTTGTGTATGTGATTTTTCTCCCTTATGCTACCTTGAAGGGCTAAGAACGAATCAATCAGCCAGCAACAAGTGCTGGGCTTCCAGGTCAAACTACAGACGACAACATAAAGATTGGTCTCCTCTACCACTTAAAACGTAACAACAACAAACAGAAAGAAGGGGAGAACAGTGAACATCATCATAGAGGTGATAGTGAGTTTACAGTAACAACAAGAACAAGAAAAAGCAGTCTCAGAAGAGACTTGAAGAAAAATGGGAACTGATCTTTTTGCAGAAACCTGGAGTGGCTACCACTCAAGAATAAGTGAGGACAGGGGCAGGTTAGGAATGTGGGACAGGCACATACGGCAATCTCTCTCTAGAGAATGTTGCCTGACACTCCTACCCACCTATGCATGGAGTTTAATTCCAGGCAAAATCAGTTTATCTGGAGTTGAAATAGCAAAAAACGCTTAGGGACTTCAGGGTATCATGTGAGTGCTGACACCCCACAGAGTTTCCTGTGTTCTTGCACAAGAGATTTGGTTGCCTGATTACTGGCCACTCATTTATTCATGCTTTCCACAAGTATTTGTTCAGGTAGTCCTTTAGGTAATGGGGATACAGAAGTGAATCAAACAGGCAAAAATCCCAGGTAACATACATGCTGGAGGAAGATGGAAGGGGAAACCAATATAACAACAATAGAGTATGTAAGAATAAGTGGTGTGAAGGAAATCAAGCATAGAAAGAATAGAAAGTGTGTGAGTGCATGGGTGGGGTTTACAACTAGTGGATATACCTCACTCCAAATGCAGCACTGAATAGAAGACTTTCCATTCAGGAGCAAGGCTTGTTTTAGAAACAGAACTAGTTGTATAACAGAAAATACTCCTATTAGCCACTTAACCTTATTAAAAATAAAAGAACAATGCATTGTCAACTTGTTATATAATAGGTTCACCACCTAGCATGTAGAACTGTATACCTGGAACCTATGTAATTCTTGCTAACAAATGGCACCCCACTAAGTTTAACAATAAAAATAAAAAAATAACAGTGAAAAACCACTAGATATTTGAAAGGCATACATAATACCAAAATAGAGAACCAAAATAAACAAATAAAATTGCTGAAACTGAAAGAAAAAGTGATAATTTAGAAGTGATGGTGGAATACTTAAAATTCTTATTAATAACATTAAAGTGATACAAAGCTATGTTAGTGCTCTCAAATCTTAAGCATGATGGTTCAAAGAATTAAAGAGGTATGTGATTATGATTCCAGTATGTGATATGAGGGACAAATGCACTTCACCCTCAAAAGTATACAAAACAAATTTACCTCTAATAATACAGAACACTAGAAAAAGTTGAGCAATACCTTTAACGTTATATGGAAAAATAATTCTGAGTACAGAATAATTTTGAACACAGCCAAACTCAATCAATTAAAGAAAATTTCAAACAAGCTAGCATTCACATATGCAGTACCTGAGAGAGAAAACATTTTTTAAAAAGGGAATATATTCCAACAAAACAAGACAAGAACAAAACACTAAATGATACTATAAAAAAAAAAAAAGGGAGAGAGAGAGAATCTTAAGTTCCAAAAAAACTCAGCAGTAATGCAACATTGCAGGGTAGAGATGTTCCATGCAGTATCTGTGCCGAGGCCCAGGGTGGAGCAAAAGTTAGAAGGTCTGAATCTGTACCTAGGCATCCATGCCATTTTCACCTGGGCCCTCAGCCCTCCTGTGCCTAGTGTCACTCTAAGAGGTGATGCAACATTCCTGCTTGTTATCAGGTCCCTATGTGTACTCAGATATACAGGTTATAAACTGGAATATTACTCATGAGAAGAAAGTCAATGTTAAGGGACCCAATTGCTAGAACTGAAGATATTTTCAAAATATTTATGGAGTCACAGAACCAGTAAAGCTGTAAGGAAGGTAGGGCTATTTTATGGAAAATGCCTTATTTTAACTCAAGTGTTTTCTTTTCTTTTCTTTTCCTTTTTCCTGCAGCATGTGTGATTTTAGAAACAAGGTTTATTGGCCAATAGGACATTAGCAATTAAAAAAATCTAAAGAAGAATCAAAATTTCAATAATCTCTGTTACCACTTACTAGTTGGTTGGTCTATATCAAGCTATTGCATGTGTCAGGTGAAGACCTAGTTATAATTTTTGTCCATTACCCTCAGTGTGTGGGAATTGAAATATCACTGTGACCACACCTGAAATAACACTTATTATTTTTAAAAAAGTGGTTTTTTTTTTTAATTGAGAAAAGCAAGGCACCCTTGTCTTTTTAAAATATTTTATTTTTCTTCTTTGTAATTTAAATAAACTTTTATTTTTAATATAAAAACAATGTATTTAATTTTAAGACAAATTAAAGTTTAATATGCCTGAAATGAATAAAATATATTCAATTTGTTATGGCAAAATTAATTCCCATGATGTGAAATAAAAAAAACATAAAACTATGAGTATAATATTCTAATGTGTGGATTGCTCATTTTCTATAATTCTTTGAATTCCTCCAATATGTATATGTCCTAAATAATTACCTTTTATATGCCATAATTAAAAAACATACAAAAAAACAGTACTTGAAATATAACTCAAAGAGAAAAATAAATTTTCTTACTAAAATTACATGTCATAGATGGATGATTATAAGGAATATTTTGAAATTCTCTGGGAATATTAAATTTTGGCAGTTGTTAGGATTAAATATTTTATTCTATTATTTAAATAAAAGAAGACCCTCTGAAAGTCTTGGCTTTTAAACAGAAATAAAAATAAAAGATACTCTTAAGACTAATCCTACTTACAAGCTACTGCTTGAATTGTCTGACATGTAAATAAAATTAGGTGGGAATAAATCACAAAAGAGTGCACAATATTCAAAGTCCTGGTTTGGGTAAAAGAATAAAGATGCTTATCCTTTCACTTCTGTATTCTACTATATCCCAAGATTTTTTGTTGTTGTTGTTAGTTTAGTTTTACTTGTTAAAACAAAAATCCCTTTTTCTCCAACCCACACCCTAACTACTCCTGAAAGCTAGCGAATCACTCCCTTCCTGCAGGACCCACCTCCAGTCTCTTAGGATAAACACAAAATCAGCATGAAGATCGTGTTCTGTGTGACTCAGCACCCTATTATTCCTAAATTTGTGCACCTTTTGGAGAACCAGGTTTCTGCTTCTTGTGAGGAACAAATGCTTTAAGTAGCCTTGGCCCCAGTGATACGGTCAACAGCTTTCTAAACTGCCTTGCAAACTGTCCAGCTCTCTGTGTTCCTAGGACTTGGCCTTGCTTTTACCAGCTCCACTTAAATGAATTAGAGTCCGAATCCTAAGTATTTCTGTTTGATTTAATATTTCATACACTGTCTGAACTGCCTCTTTAATGAAGATTGTTTGCTTCATGATTTTCAAATATTTCACCTTGTAAAGTCCCAGTCTGCTGATATTTGAGCTATTGGAACACTGTGAAATCACCTTAGACCATATGTGTCACTTTCTTACTTGTACTACTGTCAGTTTTTGTTATTACCCATAGGTAAAATTCTTGCTTGACTAACTAGATTTTAAAGCAGGAGTCCTTTTTTTTTTTTTTAAGAGAACAGATGTAATTTATAATGCTTGAACTCTATAGTACCCCAACTTTGGTTTTATTCTGTGGAAAGTAATTGAGCAAAGTCTGTTTAAGTCACAAACTATACCAATCCCTGACTACACATACACATGCATTCAGACATTCATGGAACATAAAAAAAACAACTTATTTTTTAGAAATGGCTTTTTTTAAACATTAGAGAGAGCATTTCACATACAGGATTACGAATTTTAGAATATATATATTGTGAGCTTATCATACAAATAAAAACTATTATATGGGCATAATCTTTGTAGTATTATTCTAATGGCATTTTCCTTGCAGTACAAAAATAAATTGGATGTTTTTGAAGATAATAAACCTGAACCAAATAACAATGAAACTAGACAGTACAAACTAGATACAATTCTTTCTTCTTACAATTCACTATCTTGCTCTGGTGTTAATGATATTCTCCTATCAGGTAATTGGGATTCATTCAAGGAAACAGAAACCATGATAGGTATTTCAAACAGAGGGAATATAATACAGAGATTGATTATACAGGCATTAAGAGCCGAGAACCAAATGAATAAGCAGCGGAATCTCAGGTTTACTAACCACAGGAAACAGCTAAAATAGCTAGAACTGGGGAGGTAGGAGAAGGTACACTATTCTTACACTTTTGTGTGAAACAGGTATAGTTAGTGTTTGGATCTCAGAGAGAGGCACCCTGGGGCTGGCACACAGACCCAGGAGGGCCAGTCGCTTCATGGCTGTTTCTCAAACTCCTCAGCTGACCACTGCATGTGTGGCCAGCTAGCTGGTGCTGGGAATGCAGAAAGAAACTGGAACCAGGGAACAATAAACCAGTCCCTGTTCTCCACTCCCACTGTCCAGTCATTTGCCTCTGTGGTCAGATTCTAGGAGGAATCCAGGTAAAAAGGGAGACTGGAGATGTGGTTTGCAGACTCCCAGGCCTATATCAGCTTATACAGAAGAGGGCGAGAAGGGCTGAGAGACAATATGTAAATAACAGCTATATAATCGGTATGTATAAACGACATGTAAATAACCAATATGCAATAGACATGTACAGGTGATACAAAGGTAGCAGTTATATACACCTTGAACACATAATCTGGCTGTCCAGATTATAAGGCATAAAGTTATTTATGTCTCCAGACATTATGAGGCATGAAGTTGAAATCCTATAGTTTGGGGTATAGGAATTTTCATTCCTGTCATTCTTACTTTTTTCTTTATTATATACTTTATTATAAAAGTAAACTCATAAACACCAAATTTTCTTTATGCTCAAGTATATGTCATTGATAGTATATTAATCCATTTCCCTTTTAGGAAAAAAAAACCAAAAAACAGTGCAGCTCACTGCCACATTCATTTAAGTTTGCATAAACACACTCGTTGGGGCTGAAGCAAATCTGATTTTCAATGTGAAAGTAAAGTATAAAACTATTCTTAGAGTTATTTCTAAGTAGAACTTATCTCTAATCCTAATGCAACAGAAATGTATACTCATGTGATAATCAGTATTTAATAATATTTTTCTGTGTGGTAAATTTCAAGCATGGCATGTTGGGGGTCAGGTTAGAACTGTAACCGTGAGTTGTCTCAGAGGTGAATGCTACAGTGCTGATGGTGAGTGTTCTTGGGACAATTGGGAAATAGGTTATACATCATTAGAAAAGAGACTATAATAAAATTGATCAATTTAAAGTAACAACTAGATACTTTAAAAACAAAGATACAGTAGACGCATCGTTAACAGGAATTCAAGCAACCGGCAAAAAATTTTTGAGATTTTGCCGGTTGCTTGAGAGTGCCAGTTGCTTGAGTTTTGGTTAATGGAGAGACTACTGTATTTGCATTCATCACATAATGTTATTTTTCCATTTTTTTTACTTGGAAAGTAAAATATGTATTGTTCTACTTGTTCTTCAGAGAAAATAAATTCAAGTTATTGGGCCTATTTAATGTACAAATATGTTTACATATTTTCAAATGAAAATATGTTTAAAAGTACCTACATTGTAGTAATTTTTCAAAGTATTTCACTAAGAAAATAAAAAAATTCCTTGAAGTGTTATACATCTATTTTCACTAATTTAAAGGATCAAAAACAATTGTTTATTTTTGCTGAGGAGCTGTTCAAATTATAAAGTCTCTCATCTCACTGCCTTCAATAATCAGTGTGCTGTTGCATTATTCATATCCAGCAGCTTTTCAACAGATTAGCAGTTTAAGAAAGAATAAAATAGATTTTTATAAATATTCCAAACAATTTGATTACATGGAAGGGCTTGTAAACAATATGGATTATGAGATTTTACTGCCATCTTCTGATGAAAGTACTTTTTGATGAAAGCAAAACGTTTGGCGATTACTCAAAGCAAAGTCCATCAGTGTGTTCTACGTGTACTTGGGGATAAAATGCTGGAGGCCGTCGGGAAGTAAGTTTTTTTGGTAACACACTGGCAACCCCCTTACTGCTCCATTTCCTCCAACATGTTGCTAGCATGGTGCTGATTTCCTTTTGGGCCATTTTTTTAGAACAAGAGATTCAATTCTCTGTGATAAGTTGGAATATAAGTAATTGGAACTATTTATGGATGCTCTTTTAAATTGGCATACTTAACTTACAACAATGATTTAGCTAATTGCAAAGTTTATCAGTAAATTTTAAGCTGGAGGAGAATTAAATATATTTAACATGAATACAAAGACCTTCAGGTTTATTGTTCTCTTTCTGAAAAGTATTGTTCAAGTTCTTTGCTTTTTACTTAATTTGTAAAATCTGAAAATAATTTAATGAGATATTAGCATCCCATTTTTCAGATGATTAAATTGGAATACATGATATTGGAACCAACCAATGTTTGGTTCTGCCATGAACTTGAGGTACTAGAATTTTATGCTGGTCATAATGGGACTCTTAGTTCAAAATGAATTCAATATTTCCTAATGACCAGTCCCAGAACATCATGTCTTTGTACTCTATTAACTTCTGAGGTGACAAAATGCTGGATTCCCTTCTTTTTCTCTCTTCAACTGTTTCTCTCACTTTTGCAGTTACAGATTCCGATATTAGAAAGTTCAGTTGTCTACAGAATAATTTGAGATAGAAAATATTGAACAAAATAATTTATAAACTTTAAGGTCTGACACTCTAGATCTGTCATGGCTTTAGTGGCTGAATAGTGTCTCAACTATGGAATCAAGTTTGATATACAGTTCATCAGAAATGTTAATCATTCCCTTTATAGGAAAGTTTTCCTTTTTTGCAGCTTTATCGTTAGCCTTTTCATTTGAGTATAAGTATAAGGCTCACTTATACTTTTCCCAAATATGTTTATATTTTAATATTTTTGTGACATTTTAAAGGATAGCCTCTAATTGTGGAAATTAGATGTCTGCCCCACTTAGGCATGCATATAGGAAAACCTTTCCTAGTCCTGAATAGGCAAAACTAGACCAATGATGGTGACTAGCACATACTGTACTTTTGTATAAATGAAAAAAAGTGTTCCCTATAACAATATTACAAAAGCACATTTGTCTAACCAAGGAACTAGGCTCGGCGGGTATAGCTAGACATTACTACACAATGCTTAAACTGAACCACCATATATGGTGACTGATTGATTCTGAAAATTATGTTAGGTTCCTTAGTTTAATTAGCACCAGAGATAGATTTTTTATGGTATCTTTGCCTAGTTTTACTCTGCTCATCATCAAGCAAATGAATAAATGTGAGAAATCATCAGGGCTTTGTCCAGGGATCGGCTCTGTGCTCACTCTATATGCTGTCTCTTGGCAAGCTCATAATAATTTTTGTGCCCATGTGTTCTGTGCCCCAGACACACCCACTGCTGTGTTTCTTCCTGGGTTGCTAAGTACCCCTTACCTTTATGAAATCTGCACTTGGATGTTTCCCACTCATCTCAAACACTAGACCTCAAAACTCAACTTGTGGTCTTCCTTCCCAGTCTATTCCTCCTGCAGTAGTTCTAACTACAATAAATTGCCCCATTACCCACCTAGAAAATTAGAAGTAATCTTTGCTACTTTACTATCTGTCTCCCAAACTGCGCGTTTATCTTCCTGACCGCCACCACTTTGATATGTTATCCTCATTTCTTACTGTAACTATGACTTAAAGTGTCTGAGTCTCCCCATGCTGCTTGTGTCCATCCCCATCTATCCTCCTCACTTCTTTCAGAGAATCTTTGAAACACCGAAGTCTGGCCATGTCACTTCTCTGCTCAGAAACCTGCTGCGATTTCCTATTGCCTGGAGCACGTGACATGGGCCCCTGCCCTTTGCTCCCGCTTTGGGCACATCTCTCAGTCTCTCTCGCTGTCTCTCTCAACATTTATGGTAATTTCCTGCATTGCCCTGAACACAGCGTACTCTCTCACTTCAGGTTCTACCATTACACACAGTTTTCTCTGCCCAGAACATCCTATCCCTGCCCCTAACTAGCACTGATTTTTTTCTTCAGTTCTCAGCTGCAAAATTACTCTTCTGAGCACAAGATTAAGTAGTTCTCCTCCAAATGGCTTATCTCCCCCATAATATAAACTCCTCTAGATTCTTGATATTGTTTGATTCTACCTTCATCATTTGAAATGACTTGATTACTATGTATACCAGAATATACTGTAAACTCCACGAGGATAGGGACCTTGTCTGCGATGCTCATGACATCTTAACCATAACAGCTTATGTCTGGTACTTTAGAGACAATCAGAAAATATAGCTGATTAACAATGACATTCATTCATTTACTCATTCTACACATATGATTCATTTTTAAACTTTTAAATTTTATTCATTTATAAATAAGGCAATGTGCTATTATGTTTATGAAGAAATTTTGTTAACTATAATTCAAAATATGAGTTGGAGTTAGCAAGATATAAAAGCAAACAGGAAGAACTATATCTTAACAATCTTTTATACTGATTTTATTCAAAATCATTATCATGTGATTATTTACAGCCATACTTTGCATCCCATATTTTATAGTACTTTTAGTTGATGAAATATATCATAACCCATAGGGATTCTGTATTATTTTCATGGTGAATATAGTTAAAATACTCTCCCGGAAAGTTACTTCTAGTTTATATTCATTTAATTACACCTTCAAGATACGCCAACATCATTTAGTAATTAGCATATTATATTTTACACAGGTTTGGGTTGAACTTTGAACTTCCTCCAATTCCTCATCCAAATCATCTGCCGTGTTTTAAATACAATTCAAAGGTTGTGAACTTTCAAATATGTTTAATGCAAGTAATTACTTTACAACAGTTAGTTAACGTTTTTTAAAAAGGCATGCATTGTCTTTTAAAAACACTATTATCATCGTGATGTTGATAAAAGTATGATCTGTGCAAAAGCATTTTTCTAAATATCTTCTGAGCAACATTTGTCATCTTTTATCTCATGCTAAAAATATTTAGTTTCATCATGAATTCGTATTTTCATTTTCTACTTCTAGATATTTTATTTCCCAAATTATCTATGATTATGGAATATGATCAAAATCAGCTATATCTACTAGTTATTAATAAATATATAATATCAAAATAGTCTACGTGATTTTATGAAAATGACTAAAGCTTTTTACTAATTAAAATGTTAGGCTGCTTAAGTAATTTTATAAACAACTATTATACACACAAGATGTAAGATATCTACTAAATTAAGATAATTTTTGATAGTACAAATCAGCAAATCACCCACTTTTCAGTAACCAGCTTCAGAAAATTAGACTAAAATTCAGATGATAAAAGTGGCAAGATACATAATATCTTGTGCTTATAGCTGAAATGTGTTATTTAGTAATGTTTATCACCAGCAGATTAATTTTTTGATATTAACTTATTAATATGAGCTTGTTCAAATATTTGAAAATGAGGTTGCATCCTGAACAGATAAATTCATGCAAATCAGTCACACCTGATAACACAGCAGATTGAATTGTTTATTAAGAACTAAAAACTTTAAATAAGTATATCAATGCAAAAAGTGCTACTAGTCTTCAGTGAAGAATGTTTTTAAGAGTCTTAAATTCTTAAACACATAAATATGCACACCTAAAAGATTCTATATATACATATACATATTATCCTATGTATAGGATCAGCTTATTATGATGCACCTCTAGGAAAGTACACAAGGCAAAGCTGCTAAGGTCTTAAACTTGTTACCAAAAAATGTGTTGTTGTTATTATTGGGGACTCATGTATTTAGTACCATTATCAGCAGAATATTAAATCATTTAACAGATATTTATTTTCAAAAAGTTTCCTTCTAGGCTTTAAGCTCTGTAAGTATGCACAGTGCATTACTTATCTTTTTTTCTTTTAAATGTCCTATCCAAGTCCCTGGCACAGCGAGAGTAATACAAAGAGGAAGTGCTGCATGATCTTGCCACTCCAAGTGTGCTTCATGGGACAGGAGGTACAGGAGCAGCAGCTGGGAGCTCAAAAGAAATGCAGAATCTCAGACCCCTCTCCAGACCTGCTAAATCAGAATCTGAGTTTTAACACAATCCCTAAATCATTCAACCCACATTAAAATTTAGGAAATTTTGGTGTGAAAGACACTGTATAATTTGAAGGTAGGGCTTTGAAACCCAGCTTTGTCACTTACTGTCTCTACAACCCTGAAACATCCTTTAACATCTTTGAAATCTTATTTCCTCATCTGAAAAATGAGATGAAATTAACTGCTTTGACAAATCTTTGAATTATTATGAATATCTGACATTTTATCAAAATCTGAGTATTTATGAAAAGGTTCTACAACCTTTTCCAGAGCAGTGTATTTATTTATATACACTGTAAGAAAATCAGTCACTTGTCATATGTGTTACATCTATTTTGCATATTTTCACTTACTTTGACTTTAATATTGGCATTTTCACTCTATAAACATTTAATGTTCATGCAGTCAAATATATTTTTCTTTATGAATATTTTAAAGTCATTATAATTATTTAGAAAAGTGTTTCTTTCTTAAATGTAATAAATGTTCCATTTTTCTACTAAGTTTACATTTTGATTCATTTTTGAATTAAAAGGTACAGAACAATGCATGAAGTAGTTTGTGGCCCATAAATTACTCCAAAGTATAAATATGATTATTTGGGGGTGCATGTTCCTGAATTTAAGATCCTTGTTGTAAACTATCTTCACTGAGACTGGTCCCACTCTGTGAACATTGATATATTTAAGGCTTTTTGTTCTTAATAAACCATGCAACCATCAGCTAGAATAAAAAATAGACCCTGCCAACACCCAGAAACCCATTCCCTAATGATGCTCCTTTCTAACCACCATCCACTCTAAAAGTGTCAAATTCATGGATCTTTATAACAATGATTTTTAAACCATAAAGTTCCTAGAAGTAAAAGTAGAAAAGAGGCAACTTGATGGTGTTCTGACAATTATTTTTTTAAGTAGGACACCAAAAACACAAACAAAAGAAAAAGTCAACAAGTAGGACTAAATCAAACTTAAAACCTTCTGCACTATAAAAGAAATAATCAACAAAATTAAAAAACAATGAATGAAATAGGAAAAAATATTTACAAACCACGTATGGAATAAGGTATTAATATTCAAAATTTATGAAGAACTCATATGACTCAAATAACAAAAACACAAACAATTATTAATTGTGTACCTGGAACCTATGTAACTCTTGCTAACCAATGTCACCTCAATAAGTCTAACAATAAAAAATATTTTATATTAAAAAAAAAAACAATTCTTAAAAGTGAGCAGAGGAACTAAATAAAATTTTCCAAAGAAGACATCCAATTAGCCAACAAGGTACATAATATACTAAGATACTCAACATCACTAATCATCAGGGAAATGAAAATCAAAACCAAAATCAAGTGTCATCTCGCACCTGTAAGAATGACTATGCTCATACAAACCAGAAATTCCTCTTCTGGGTATCTACCCAAAAAATCTGAAAACATTTATTTAAAGATATATGTACCCCTATGTTCACTGTAGCATTAGTCACTGTGGTCAGAACATAGAAAAAAACAGTGTTCTTTGATAGATAATCGGATAAAGAAAGTATAGTACATATAGACAATGGAATATTACTTGAACATAAGATGAAATATTGCCATTTGTGACAACATGGATGGATCACGAGATCATCATGCTAAGCAAAACAAGACTTAGAGAGAAAGTCCAGAACCATATAACTTCAATCACATTTGGGATATAAAACTGAAAGCAGCAAATGAACAAGATAAACAAAGAAACAAAATTCATAGACAAAGAGAGCAGTTTAATGATTACTGGAAGGTTAGGGGGGTTGGCAGAAGAGGAAAAAGGGAGTCAATGTATGGTGATGGGAGAAGAACTGAGTCTCAGTGTAAACAAATAATGCAATGTAGTATAGATGATGTATTGTAGAAATGTACACTCTAAACCTACGTAACTTTAATAACCAATGTCACCCCAATAAATTTAATATTTTTTAATTTAAAAAAGACAAGAGGTAAGTGTTGGCAAGAATGTGGAGAAAAGGGACCCCTGTACACTGCTAGTGGCATTGTAAACTGGTTCAGCTATCACAGAGAAAAGATTTGATTACCTTCAAACTGTTTATTCTAATGGTTATCTTTATAACAATTTATTCTCTATTTAAGGACTTCGCATATCAGAAACAATATAAAATTTGGTGTCCTCCCTTTCTTCTGATCATGCTCACTGCCAACACTTAATTTTGGTTGTTTCTATTCTTTTATTGTTGCCTTTAAGACCTTAGATATTCCTAAATATACCAGGCATGACAAAAAATGTATATACATTTTAAGAGATGTTATGTTTTACTTTTTGAAGTTGAGTTGAATTACAGTAGCAATGTGTAGTATAAGTTTCCTTCAAAAGATGGAATTAAATGAATACTAGCATTACCATGCCACAGGCAGGACAGTCAAGGAAATGGTGGAAGTATGGTTGTGGTTCAAGGAGCACAAGACCATTTTGAAGTGGTATTTGAAATTTGAGAAAGTTGTTTGAGTTTTCCCCATGTTTTCCTGACTTAATATCCTTGACTTGTACCTATGGGGGACTTTAAAGGATGTGGTGTACCCAGAAAAACAGCTACACTGGCGGTACTTTGGGAAGAAATTGAAATGGCATGTGCAGTGATATAAGTGGAAAATTTGGTCAACATTGTTCAAGCTGTAGTTCACCATGATCAAGTGTGTCTGGATGCTGACAGTAACCACTTTGAGCACCTCTTGTAATTTCTTTTTTTTTTTTTTTTTTTTTTTTGGCTTTTTGGTATGTGGGTAGCTCCCTGGCTGGGAATCGAACCCAGGCTGCAGCACTGACAGCACCAGCACCGAAGCCTTAAGCCACTGCAGCACCAGGGAACACGAACCTCTTGTAATTTCAAAAGTCAAATGTGACTTGTATTCAACCTTTGTTACTGGTATATATTGAGTATTACAATATTAATAGTTTTTTCCTTTCTTAAAATATGTATACATTTTTTGGCATCCTCTGTGTTATATGACTGATCACATTTTTATAACTATAGTTTAACCTTCTGTTTTGAAATACAGAAATATTAATATTATAGAATCTCTCATATTCTCTCTTTCATAATGTTTTTTAGATTTTAGCTTAACACTGCCTTCATAGTTTATCGCAGATAAATTATGTTATAAACCATATTTTCTACAAGTTTAATTCTTCAGTTAAATTGATTTAATATACATTCCCAGTTGTTTTATCACTATATTTCTATAATATTCCTTGTAAGTTGGTGCCAAATTTATCATGTTTTATTTTTGAGAAAACTTCATAGGAATTGTATTTCATAAATTCTTACATTTAAAATGACTTCCATGGCTTTTACATTTGAATGAAAGTTTGAAAAGCTGCAATATTCCTACAGCACACTTTCTCCAAGGATATCGTTAACATAGCTACTTTACTGTAACATTTAATACTGTTGTGTATTATGAACCCAAACAGAAATTTCTATGCAGTTATCACTTGTTTTCTTACCAATGATGATTGTTTCTTGTATTTCTTTGAAATTCTCTAGTTTATAATCAATTTTATTAAGATATTTCTCAATGCTAATTAACTTGTATCTATTTATCTTAGACATAGGAAAGTCTATCTACATATAGATTTCTTATTTCAGTATAGTTTTCTGGAATTACAGCTTTGCTAATTTGATATGTCCTGTCTTATTCATGAAAAACAAACATGTCTATGCTGTGTCTCTTGTCTGTTTTCCTTATGATTTGTAACATAACTTTTGACAGGTGATGATGTAAATCCAATTTTTTCTCTCTGAATAATGTTTTTCTAATATATAACCAATTATATTAAATCAAGTTGATAAATCAAGCACATATTACATCTGTATTAGTTATAGTATCTCTGAAAGGGCTGCCTGTATTATACAAACCATACTTTTTATTATACTTTCAGGTAGAAATAAATAATGAAGGTTAACAAACTGTAAAAAGAATAAAACCTAACCAATTAAGATTACAAAATCTTATTAGTATAATAATAGTAGAATTATAATATAATTAAAATTTTCTCTACTCTGAATTTACTTATATGTGTGTGTGTTCTCTCTCTTTTTTGTTTTTAAAGTTCATGGCTCTTGCGGATTTTGCTGTGTATAATCTTACCTGGATAAATAGCACAAATTAATGAGCACTGAGACCTGGGCACCAATTAGATCATGAGTTTTCTGTTAGATTTTATTCAATTGCTTAATATAAAATAAAGTCCAGCAATTACAAGATGTCAAAAAACTCATTATATACATGAGATTATTTTCATTTTAGTAACCAAAAATCTTCTTGACAATAATTCTTTATTTTCAAGGAAACCAAACAAAATATAACTTTCATTAAAATGGTTTATATTGGTACATAACAAAATAAATGTTTAATGTAGGAAACCAATTCAGTCTACAAATCTAAATAAACAAATGATTTTAATCCTGCTTTTATGGTAACCTTAATTAGTCTCTCTGAAGAAAAATGAGATATGATCTGAGTCTTACTGAAATAGAGAACAATAAAATATATACACTGTCCTCTTCATCCAAATTTTATAATCAGAAACCTAACTTAGGGATCAGAAGTGCAGGCAGTATTTCCTTTGTTTTATGATCTTCAAAATTTTTGTTAAAATATTATAAAAATTCTTATATTTGATTATCATCGTATCAAAAAATTTAAAAATACAGTAAAATTGTACCTGTTAGTACACTCTAATCTAAAACACTAGAAACATTCAATACTACATAAAAAGAATAAGGCTGGTGGTATTACACCCCTCGCCTTCAATTTATATTACAAAGCATCAATAATCAAAACACCTTGGTATTGGCAGAAAAATAGAAATATAAACCAATGGAAAAGAACTGAAAACCCAGAAATAAAACCACAAATTTATGGACAAATAATTTTTGACAAAAGAGCAAAAAGTACGCAATGGGAAAAGACAGCCTCTTTAGTAGGTGGTGCTGGGAAAGCTGGAAAAACATATGCAAAAGAATGAAACTGAGCTGTGAACTCTCTCCATATATAAAAATGAACTCAAAATGGATTAAAGACCTTCATATAAGACCTGAAAGAAACTGTGTAGGAGAAAACATTGGTACTAAACTTACAGACATAGGACTCCAGGAAGACTTCATGAACCTGACCTCAAAGTCAAGGGAAGTAAAAGAGAAAATAAATGAATGGGACTACATCAAACTAAAAAGCTTCTGCACAGCAAAAGAAACCATCAACAAAGTAAAGAGACAGCCAACTGAATGGGAGAAAATATTTGTAAACAATGCATCAGATAAGGGTCTAATATCTAAAATATATAAAGAAGTAATGAGACTTAACAACAAAAAAACAAACAACCCAATTAAAAAGTGGGCAGAGGAACTAAACAGACACTTCTCCTACAAAAAATACAAATGGCCAACAGACATATGAAAAAATGCTCATCCTCATTAGCTATCAGGGAAATGCAAATCAAAACCACAATGAGATACCACCTCACACCTGTGAGAATGGCTGTTACCAACAAGACAAGGAATAACAAGTGCT
>PVJL010002419.1:0-130000 GCA_004026885.1 Lyroderma lyra
TAAAAAGCTTCTGCACAGCAAAAGAAACCATCAACAAGGCAAAGAGACAGCCAACTGAATGGGAGAAAATATTTGCAAATAACGCATCAGATAAGGGTCTAATATCTAAAATATATAAAGAACTAATAAGACTTAACAACAAAAAAACAAACAACCCAATTCAAAAGTGGGCAGAAGAACTAAACAGACACTTCTCCCACGAAGAAATACAAATGGCCAGCAGAAATATAAAAAAATTCTCATCCTCATTAGCTATCAGGGAAATGCAAATCAAAACCACAATGAGATACCACCTCACACCTGTGAGAATGGCTGTTATCAACAAGACAAGGAATAACAAGTGCTGGAGAGGATGTGGAGAGAAAGGAACTCTTGCACACTGCTGGTGGGAATGCAAACTGGTACAACCACTGTGGAAGGCAGTGTGGAGATTCCTCAGAAAATTGGGAATGGAGTTACCATTTGACCCAGCAATCCCCCTTCTGGGGATCTACCCAAAAGACTTGAAAACCTTTGTCCGCAAAGACCTATGTACCCCAATGTTCATTGCAGCACTGTTCACAGTGGCCAAAACATGGAAACAACCAAAGTGCCCTGCGACCGATGACTGGATAAAGAAGCTGTGGTACATATACACAATGGAATATTACTCAGCTATAAGAAAAGATGAAATACTGCCATTTGCAACAAAATGGATGGACCTGGAGATCATCATGCTTAGTGAAATAAGCCAGACAGAAAAAACAAGGAACTGTATGACTTCACTCATATGCAGAATCTAAAACTGAAAGCAACAAAGAGAAAAGAAATGAACAAACAAAGAAATAACCCATGGACACAATCAATAGTTCAATGGTTATTTGGCAACGAGTGGATTAGGGAGGGGAGAAAGGGGAGGCGGTGGGAGAAGAGGGGTGAAGCTAAATATAAGGTGATGGAAAGAGAAGTCACATTAGGTGGTGAACTTATTATACAAGTTGACAATGCACTGTAGAATTGTATGCCTGAAACCTATGTAATCCTTGATAACAGATATCACCCCAATAAGTCTAACAATAAAAACGAATTTATAAAAAATTTTTAAAAAATTAAAAAAAAAAGACAACACATTTACTTTTACTCAGTCAATAACTAAACTGATCAAACAGTCTGGCTATGGATGTATTTATATGTTTGAAAAAGTTCTAGAAACATCGCAAATGTATTGTTCTGAAACAGTGCATAATGATTGGTAGAAGAGCGTTTTGGGATCAGGGTTTGTAGCCACAACTTAACCAATCATCATTCACTAATGTGATCTAATTTTGGAGTTTCTCCATTAACGGTGATTCAAATTTAACATTTATTGCTCTATAACTAATGTTTTGCACTTTTTTACTTTACTTTTTTTTTTCATTATGACTGATTATTTTTTGCATATTCCTGAACAAACCAGCATGTATCCCCCTGGGGGTACACATACCCCCAGGGGTACACATACCATCGCTTGGGAACTGATGAACTAGACTAATGTTTCTCAAATGTAGCTAAACATTACAACTGCCTGGGGATGCTATGACTTAATTGATCAGAGTTGGAAAGGGGTATATTTTCAAAGCTCTTCCAGTATCCCCCCTGTGCAAAGACAGAGAACCATCAGAGTGGAAATCTTCCAAACAGATTGGAAATAGCTCAGAGAAATTTCAAAATATTCACCATTAGAATATAATGTATGCAGACTTCCATCACCTCCCATACAGAACAGCATCTCTCTAAGAAAGAACAGTTTCCCAGAGTGCATGGAAAGAAAATTATTGCGTTAGTAAATTGAGACTTGGTAAGTAGTAGAATTTTTTCTTTTCATATCAACACATGTAGCAGTGTTACAAAATTTAATATGCTAAGTTAGCTATGCAGAGAAAATATATTGCCTTTTGTGTCTGTAGTTTGCTTTAAGACAACATCCTTTGGGTAGCGGGGAAAATATATATTTAATAGAAGTTTAAGCTTAGTCTGAGTTGATAATCAAAATAGTCAGCGCAAGTACTATTGTCTTTCTTGAACAACAACAAAACTCATCTTCACAGATATCCTCTTCATTCCCTGCCTCTTTTCCCAAGATACTAATTGAGCATGATATGGTGCATGACATGTAAGTATTAATGACATGAGACAAAGGTGAAGGGGAACTCTGGTGTCATACAGGTCCCCAAGAGTACACAGATAATATCAGCTGGTCTCTGGCAGCATGGCCCACTACCTACTGTTCACTGGATACGCTATTGGCTTTCATGCTCACCTCCAGGTACTGAAGGCTAAGATGTGACTTTTGTCAACTCCCTTATGCTGACTTGGCATTTTTTCCTTGCTTTCTGCAGGCTCCTGGGTATCTGCCACATGGTCTACACAACCTTAAGCATGCATAATCCACCCCTATACTGTGCTGTAAGTTCAACTTAACCACTGCACTTTTTAGAAGGCAGTAATCCTTCCATCTCTTCATTTTCTTCCTGGGAGATATGATCATTTGACATTTAAAAGATACCTAATGTTGGAATAAAATAGCATAGCATTTAAATATATGTGGTACTTGGAGGCTCTAATTTCATTAGTTTGCTACAAGCTTCCCTCACTCACCACTCATTTTTTTCCTGCCAGCTTTTATTTTTTTTAACTTCTCTCTTTTTTCCCCTAGAAATTTGAGGATATAAAATCTGGGTAAGGAAAAAGGCAAAAGGGATTGTATCAGTGTTTGTTTTTGTTTTGTTTTCTATTCAACTGCACTTTCCAATTTAAGTGCCAAAGTACCATGTCGGCACAAAACCAAAAACATTTCCTGCTTGAGACTCCAGTCTATTATGGAGAGTGAAAACTTCTTGAAGAAATGTTAGCAATGCAGAAGCCACCGTGCAGGTGACCCATCTGGATATTTAAAATTATCTGTTTAGACATAGAAGGGCTTTGATAGTTATTTTCAAATACTGTTTTTGGAGAGGGGGGAAAGCAGAATTTATAAAATGGGACACAAAAATCAAATGACTATTAGACTTTTCAAGGCTATAGTTCCTAAAAGTGCTAAACAGCAGGGAAAAGAGCTGTATTCTTGGAGTTGTTAATCTGTGTAATTTTCAATGACAGCTTTTGAAAACTATCATATTCATTCAATCTTTCAGAAAACGTAACTCTTGGCAGAAATGCACTTAAAACTTTAGTAAGAGAGATTTATAAGAGCATGTGTGGGGGCTGTGGGGGGTGAAGAAAGTAAAGAAAGAGAAGAAATCAATCCTGGGTGAAAAGCGAGACACTAAACCATAAGATTACTCAATGAGTCAGCATCACGGTGAAAACAGAAACACTTCATGTATTTACTTATTTGAAATTACCCCACGGTGCAGGCTCAAGCAGTAAGAATTAATTAGACTAAACAAAATAGGACACCAATGACCAAGAACAGTTCAATTCAACTAAAGATGAATTTTTAAATATCTCTCACTTGTCATCCTAAAAATGAGTAATCTATGCATTTATCCAAACAGCACAAGTAGCTAATGTCCTTCATTCCACTTGTTCTATAGCTCATTTTTTGTGGCTCTGATGTGTGTCTCAATTTCTCCATGTGTAATTTAGGAGTTCAAAAAAAGCACTTTCTCCCTAACTCCCTCACTGGACCACAGAATGGAATTATTGATAAGAATAAAACACTATTTATCTTTCATTTTTTACAGATAAAAATTATTGTATATATATGTATGTGCATTTATTTATTTATTTCATGGCCTGAGTTTGTTACCTCACAGTAGCTCCTAAATGCCAAGTGCTTTCTAAACTACATGACAAACTCTAGTCCATTTGTAGCTCTATGCTAAAAATACTTTTTAATATACACTGCCTATAAAAAAACTTATAAAGCTACTAAATGTCTCTGTTTATTACTGATAGTGACTCAAGTAAAGAAAAAATTGTGTTCATTGTGAGTCTCTGCCTTTTGTTGTATTCCTCTCCACTCTATCATTCACCAGAAACCAATCCTAAGGAAAAGGAGACTGGGGTGTAAAAGAACAAAAACACATGACCCTAAGTTGTACTATTTCCAAATGATTGTTACCATAAAATGGCGATTTTATTTTTCCTCGGCTCCTGTCTTCTTGAAGGAAAGAATTCCGTCAAGAGACAGAGTTTGTGAAAGT
Source organism: Lyroderma lyra (assembly GCA_004026885.1). Classification (NCBI taxonomy): domain Eukaryota; kingdom Metazoa; phylum Chordata; class Mammalia; order Chiroptera; family Megadermatidae; genus Lyroderma; species Lyroderma lyra. The sequence continues at coordinate 4,167 of PVJL010002419.1, forward strand.
ATAGGATAGTTAAGAGATTAGTAAAGAAGGGACACTCTGAGACAGGGAGCGGGCTGACCCCAGGGAGGGCATCAGCACCCCCCTACATTGTGTGAGGGTTTCTGTTCCTGTGGGCGGAAGTTCTCCCCCCCCCCCTTTTGTGTTTTATTTGAAAGAAGCAAAGCTACATAATAGCATGGTTCTGGGAAGTAGGAGTTACGGGTGGATAAGTGGGGCTGTTTCCCTTTGTCCTGCATGTCTCTGATCATCTTATCTTTACCATTCGCGAATAGCTGATCATGAGCCAGGGGTGAGTCCTTCTTCTGCATTTCTTTCCTGAGGACTTTGTCTCTTTATTTTAGGGGTATCTAATACGGGGAGGCTGGTGGGGACCAACAGGCCAGTTCCTTCCTTAGCATTCCTTTCCTCCTTCATTTAGGAACTTCTGTTAATGGGCCTCCTAACAGGCAAGTTCCTTTCTTTTCATTCCTTTTCTGATGACTTTATCTTTTTAATTTAGAGGCAGCTGATGATGGACCAGGGCAATTTCTCCTTCTTCCTGCCTGTATCTGCCGTCCTGCCTACTCTGTCAATTCCATGGAGTTCGCAAGTGTGCTGTTGTTTTCCGCATTCATTGAAAAAGGCAAGAACAAGGGTATCTACCTGCCACCGCAAAGGAGATTCGGATTCTGTGAGATAGATGATTCAGTCATCAAGTCAGGAAAGCAAGTCAGGGACTGAGTGGGAGGCCTGTATGGCTTCTCCATCCTAAGAGATGAAGTTTAGCTCAACAGTCTTTGAAAGATTGGATTTGGATGAGTCAGATATTTCCACACAGCAGGAGAGAGTGTGAATATAAGGCCCTGAGGTCCTTTCCACAACTATTTCTCACCATTAATTCTGCCAATTTCCTTATGAGGCTGATACATATGTGGTATTATTAGATCTATTTTACTGGAGGAAAAAATCCCAGGAAAGGTGAAGTGAGATTTTTGTGTTTGAGGTCAGATGAGTCATTAACCTGGCCTGAAATGAGCCACCTATGTACTCCTATGTACTTTTCACACTAACTTTAGTGTCTGTGGTCTGGCTCTCTGATAATAGAAGTTGCAGGAAGATTGAGCTTTAGACCCAGTTTTCTCCAAGTTGATCTACTTTTTTTTTTTCAAAAACACTAATGTATTAGAAATTAGTCACAAATGAGCAAACATCATGCATGGCTCCCTAAACCAATTAACATGTCAGGTCTAATTTACTGTTAGGCAAATAATTTGAAATATTTGCAAGAGAGCAGCATGAGAATTCATTCTCTGCAATTAGGCAGAGATTTCAATAAATTCTTGATATTCCTTGAGGGCACTTACAACTCAGAAAGAATCACCATTTTCACTACCTCCGGGTTCTATAAGGAGAGGACAATGCTGAGACGCTACACAGGTTCCAAATCCTAGTACCAGAGGGAAACTTAAACATCCATCATGTTGATAAGCAAACCAGCCAATCAAGAGAGTTACCGGGTCTTAAAGATCTACAGAAGTAGAAGTGCAAATTCTTTAAATTTGAGGTTCTGGAAGTTGGCAAAATGTTTTCCTTGGATCTTAAATAAGTTTTTCTACTACAATGGGAGCATATTTCTTTTAATTCTATGAAATGGAATAAATAAGACATCCATAATTTCACATATAGTTCCTAAAAATATTAATATAAATTCCTTCCAGCATAAATAATGTCAAATTCTTTTCACTTTCTTTATGAAGGGTATTTGCCAATCATCCTATCATTTGGATGATGGAAAATCTAGGGGACCCATTATTGTCTATTTCTATGTGACTGTGGCCTAGTCTTTCTACTGTTTGCTTATATGGTTTCCTATGTGTAAACAAGTGATCATATAAATGTTAGACTTAAAGGAAAGTGCAAAGATCATCATATCAAAATACATTTTTCTTATCATTTGCTTACAGTGTCAAAAATGGCCATGTTATTTCTTTTGGGTAAGACATAAGAATATCATGTTAAAATGAAAATGCCATCTAGAAGGAGTTAAGAGCTCAACTTTCAGCAGGAAATTATCTCTGATTTAGATAATTATCTAGTTTAAAGATAACCTAATTATATGATTTAGAGATTTTTTTCCTCACAAGATTTAATAAACTTTAGTCACATTTCAGGCTCTGAAAGTCTGGGACATTAGATAAGTATATTTTGAGGGATCTTGGAGAAGATTCAGTACAACCTCATGGAAAGTTACAGGAGGCTTTTGCTGAGTGCCATGTATTATGACTGTACCTACAGGGAGCCTAAGACGAATGATTGAGAAATAGAAAGATTTTGAAATATTAATAATTTCACTTACTTTGTAGCTTTGCCTAGAATTGGCCATAGGTATATTCTTAAATGAAATAGTGAATTATACATTGTTCATGGTGAAAAGAAAACTTGTTCTCTGTGGTTTTCTTCATTTTGGTTCCAATGTTTTCAGAATTGTACTGACTTGAATTTGTGTGGCACACCTGTTACTCTAGAAGAGATTTACATTTATTGTCAGAAAGCTAGAACAATACTGTAAGAATTTACCTACTTTAAAACCTGAAACCCAAGTCCTCAAATTGAATGAAAAGGTAACAGACATTAAAAAAAAAAATCCCAGCATAATATAAATTGGCATCATTCTCCTCTTAGTTTAAACTTCATCTCATGTCCCTATTCCCTTCTCTCCTTTTTGACAGCTCTAAATTGGTACAGAGAACAGAGTTTTCTAAAAAAATTTAGGTCATAAAACTACCAGTTTCAAAGGTAAAGCAAAGAGCATTTCAAGACAAATATAGTCAGCTCCCCATCTCTACTTCTTCCAGCCATCTAAGACAACTAGACTCAGAAATCAAAACCCCAACCACCTATTTGACCCAACGTCTTATTGCTGTGTACTAAGGAGGGCCATTCATTAACTGGCCTTCTGTGCTAGCTGACAATAAATGGGGAGGGCTATCAGGCTGACAATTCTCAGTTCCTTGTTCCTTGATAAAAGTTGGCCTTGGACATTTCATTAACTACACCAAAAAATAACGCATGAGACAATAATCAAACAGGTTCAGAAATTAAAGTCAAATACAATGTGTTCTAAATAAAGGTGTACTATTAATGTCAAGGTTACCCTGGATTTGCTGAGTTCACAGTAAGTGCTTATGATGCTTCTCCATTGGCCTCTTTGCATTATTTACACTTTTTCAAGCATCAAGCCAGTGCTGGCCATGAACAGTCCCACACAGGGAATATTTGACCATGCGTGGCAGCTGGGTAGCAAACTGACACAGTACAGATGAAAAATATTTAATAACTCAATTAATGGTCAATAAAGTATAAGTAGAACAAATAAATCACATTGCATTGAAGAATGAGCTTTGAAATGTGTATTTTTCATTAGTTTCCTTTCTCATTAGGGCTCATCATAAATTCCATTTGGACAAAAAAAGAAAAAAGGAAAAAAGTCCCATGACCATCACCAATTTAGTAAATGCCTAATGATGAGAAAAAGTTATCAAAGGTGGTAGTCCCCTGTTGCTCCACTATATCTCACTAAGTGTCCAGTAAATATAGCTAAATTCAAGGACAAGCTATCCTCTCATTTGTTCTGCCCCAAAAGTTTGAAGTTGTCTTTTAATATTTCTTCTTTCAGGACAGATCTAATTCATCAGGAGATTCTGTTAACTTCAGCTTTGGAATATATTCATACAATGGATATAATATTGATATATTCCATATATATTATATCCACATATATGGATATAATGTGGATATATTCTGAAGTTGGGGCCTCTTATTCAATATAATTGATTGCCTTTGTAATATAAAAATATTATTTTGAGAAGGAGTCCATAGTCTTCACCAGACAGCTCAAGAGGTCCATGACACAAAACATTTTAAGATCCTCTGATTTAGAAGACAATCTGGAGCCAGTTTCTCTCTGGGCCCCTACAGAAAGCTAGTGTCTAGAACAGTGGTTCTCAACCTTCCTAATGCCGTGACCCTTTAATACAGTTCCTCATGTTGTGGTGACCCCCATAAAATTATTTTCGTTGCTACTTCATAACTGTCATTTTGCTACTGTTATGCATCGTCATGTAAATATCTGATTTGTGTTTTCCGATGGTCTTAGGCGACCCCTGTGAAAGGGTCGTTCGACCCCAAAGGGGTCATGACCCACAGGTGAGAACCACTGGTCTAGACAATAATGATCATTACCTAAGTTGTGAAGGAAGGCCTTTTGTTTTGTTAGGATATGAGTCTTACACTGTAATTTGAAAAATTTTATTATCTATTTCACTTTCCTATGATCTCACTTTGCTGCACATTCTTAAAATATTCTTAAAACAATTTCTCATTCTGAAAAGTTATCTGGGGAGCTGTCATTTCAGTATAGTTATTACTCCAATTCCAGAACATGCCTAAGAATCTGGAACAAACTTTGAACCTAGTGTAACTAGTTAAGCAAAAGGAAAGTAGATACACAATCTCAAACCAGGAAAGCTATCCTGAGGTCCCTTATACTCATGGTTCTAAAGTTGGGAAGAAAAGTAAGATGATTTTAAGTGTCTTTTGCAGGGTGCCAATCACCAGATTTACTTTCTTTTAGTGAGGAAAACTTCTGTGAAGTTGTCTGACCACTAACTCTAGGTACATAGGATGCCATTAGCATTTTTTACCTGAAATGAGCTTCCTATGACTCTACAACAAGCATGTCCAACCCACCACCTGCAGGCCACATGCAGCCCAGGACAGCTTTGAATGCCACCAATACAAATATGTAAACTTTCTTAAAACATTATGAAAATTATGCATGCCCCCCCTTTTTTTTCTAACTTATCAGCTTTCATTCGTGTTAGTGTATTTCGTGTGTGGCCCAAGACAATTCTTGGTCTTTCAATGTGGCCCAGGGAAGCCAAAAGATTAGACATCCCTTTTCTACAATATCCATAGGCAGCTGAAATTGCCTTCAAACATTTTTGCAAGGCCAATAAGAACAGGGCCCATTTTCTGCATGTGGTGGTTGTCAGTTAACCTTTCTTGGTTCTAGCATTTTTTTTTCCCACAAAAGCTTACCTCTCTCATCTCCATCCTCCTCTTTAAGTTCGGTTTATATTTTTTTGCTGCTTGGTTCCCTACAATTGCTTACATAGTCTGTCAGGTCAAGCTTCTCAGTTTAAGTTCTATTTTTAACATATACTTTCCACATGTAAGTTTTTCCTATATTTTTTAAGCAACGTTCAGCAGGATGTGTGTTTATGTGTGTGTATTTGTATATATGAACTATAAGTGACAAACATAACCTAGGATTTATAGGCAGATTGTATACTATGTCTTAGAAAATAATTTCTCATAATTTCTTGGAACCCTGTAGTGTGTAAACAGGAAGATCAGTGTTTGTTTGTTTGTTTTTCTTTTTCATCACATGATTTAACCATACAAAGAGTTTCAGTACCATTAAGTAGTTTGATTTTAGTAGCTCCAACTTAGCTACCCATAGATGTGACATATATTAAATGGAACAAATTAAATGGAAATTTTAGTAGAGGATACTGCCACATCTATTATGAAGATGGCCAAAATTTTTCATTCTAACCTTTTATGTCCAGCTAATATCAAGCTCTATAAAAAGCTCTTATTTGAAAAAGATTTTTCTTGTCCTTCCCTCAGCTAAAGATGATGACATTTTGAAAAATTTGATAAAAATTAGTTCAGCAAGTATTATAGCTACGGAGAAGCTAAAGCTGTCTTCTGATCATAAACTTGAAAGCCAAATGTCAACTGAGCAGAATGTCTGAAAATAAAATGTCAGAATTAGTAGCCCTTGCTGAAAACATGCTACTTTAAATAGCTGTCAAGACTAAGACTCAGAGGTGACTGTGGCCACTCCTGTGGACAGGAACCACAGTCCAGAAATCAGAGGAGTATACGTGTGTTCTTCATTATGCAAAGGAGAGAGATTCAAAAACCACATACCTCTTGACTTCCTCTCCAGGATAGACCACCTTCAGGGCCCATCAGCAGTGCAATCTCCCAGTCATCAAGGGTGTGTGTTGCAGGATCTGAACACCTAAGCAGCAACACCAAGTGCACATACACACACACACACACACACACACACACACACACACGCACACACGCACACACACACACAGCCCCACCGCATGCTCTTACTACTAATTAGATGCAACTTGTTAATTTGTCCATAAACTGTTTTATATTTTTCCTAGGACACTTAGTGTCTTTGGCTCTTGTGTAGTTCAAGTTCATCCTTTCCTTGCTGGACCACAAACCCATTTGTTAATTCCAACTTGAACAACTCTCTCTGCAGTTTCCTAAACTCAATGCAGGGCTTCTGTTTCTATATCTTTGATTCCCTTGATTCCCTCTAAAACCAATTCAATTGAGTTTCCATGCTCTAATTTTTTTATAATAATTCCTCAAATAGCAACACTCTGCTGCAAATCTTGCAGAATAATCTAGTTTCTTCTAGCATGACTCTTTGCTCTTCTTATTTCTTCCTTAGAAATAGTCATACTAAAATCAATATGTTCTGAAAAGGATATTAATCTTTCTTCTAGAGCCAGTCACATTTTTCCTTTCCTTATCTCTCATTCTAGGTTTTAATTTTTTTGTAGAAAAGACCAAATACAGATTTCTCAGCTTCATTGTCTTTAGGGCCCAATTAAATTACTATTATTTATCTCATATCTAAAGAGTTTTACATTAAATCCACCAAGTGTTAGGGCCAGCGAGTTCACCAGGCTGTCTTTAGAAGTTAAAAATGCCCTTACGGTTTTGAAAACTAGTCATACCCTAAATGCTATTAAAGTGAAGTACACTTAAAAGAATATCATCAAAATCATTTTATAATTTGAATTTCACCCACATAATTTATCTTCCTTGTGAATTCTAATATCAATATACTTGATTATTATAAAGCAAGGCCCACCTGTACTTCATCTGTCAGTACCTTGTGACACTAAAGATAAAGGTGTCACTCCCTACTTCAACTCTGCTCTGCTTATTTTGTAGGTCAATGATCCTCGACTGTTTGGTCTCAGCATCCTTTAACATTCTTAAAAATTATGGAGGATGCCAAGGAACTTTTTTTATGTTGATTACATCTATCAGAGTTTATCGTATTAGAAATTAAAACAAAGACAATTTAAGAATATTTACTTATTAATAGTTTAAAATAATAAATCCATTATATGTTAATACAAACAATGTATTTTAATGAAAAAATCACTGTATTTTCCAAAAGAAAAAAAAATTTAATGAGAAGCTAGGCATTATTTTACATTTTTTTGCAAATTTCTTTATTGTCTGGTTAATAAAAGACAGCTGAAATCTCATGTCTGCCTCTGCATTCAATCTGTCATGATACCACACCTCATGCTGCTCTGGAAGACCCTGCTGCACACTTATTAGAGAATAAGAATAGAAAAGACAAATAACATTGCCAAAACATAGTTTTGATCTCAAGCACCTTCTGAAAAGGTCTTGGGACTCTCCCAAGAGTACCCAGACCACATATTGAGAATGGTATTTGTTCTTAGGAAATCAAGGCTAAATAGAGTAAGGAAAAATAGAGGAGATAGTAAATGCAGAACAACTTACTATAGCTAACTAGGAGAGGGCAAGGTAATGTTACAGATGGAGCAAATCCGTGGGCAATGAACTAACAGAGTCATGCTGAGTTACAGGATCAGTTATAAACAGCATTGGAGAACTTACTTGATAGAAAGTATGGGTGGTATGAGAGAGTGGAGTGCTCTAGGAAATTTAAGTCTGTTCTTTCTTTTCTGCATTTCTGTGAGGAATGATCACCACCTTCCTCTTACTATGATTTTACCAGATCATAGTATATGTTCTTAAGGATATGATTGTACTTGTCTCTCAGCTTTAAGCATTTTTCTGCCTCTTTGTTCCAACCATATTGGGAAGAGACATTTGTTTTGCATAAGAAACGCAAAAATCAAAACAACAACTAAAAAGCAAGCAAACAAGCAAAACATTGACATAAAATTCCTTTTTATAACCTTGCTGCTGCAAAAGAAAACTCTGGAGTGTCGTCAAGTTTTATTAATTTCTGTTTGACAAGTTTCACTTGACATCATCATTTTCTATCGCCTTATTTCTCCAGTTACTGTTTCACTGCTTGCCAAGGAAATAGAAAACACCTAAATAAACCTACTTGCAATGGGAATGAGATATTTTTCTGAGGAGATGCCCCATGGCCTTTCTCTCATTCTTTGGTCATTCTCTTCGTAGGCTTCTAATTTCGGTGGGGCGGGGGGAAGGTAGGAGAGGTGGGGGCAACACCAGTGGGGAGGGGAACACTCTAACTTTGGAGATGAGAGGAGTGTCCCAGTTTTATAATGGGTCCAGGTAAGTGGATGCACCTCTCTTTCTATAGCTACTCAAAAGTCATAGGAAGTATAGTATATGTCTTACAGAATCTACTTGCTTGTCCTGGTTTTTTAGTAATATATTTAGAAGTGAGATTCTTTATGAAGCAATGATTACACAATTTTGTTTTCCTACAGCCTTCATAGAATGAGGAGCAGTGGTTACATTAAAAAAATCGAGTGTGTGTGTGTGTATGTGTGTGCGTGTGTGTGTGTGTGTGTGTGTGTAAGAGAAAGAGACAGACAGGTACAGAGACAGAAAGAATAAAAGATGCTATTGTAGCCAGGCTAAGATTCTATGTCAAAAAAGATTGACTGGACTAACTTACCAAGGCCATAATATGGTTTGGGCTAAGAGAAACCAGTCTTTTGTTAAATAGCCTAACATAATAAATTGCATTTGGAGAGATTTAGATTTCTGTTCAACATTTTCAACCAGATCTAACAGGAAGTACTACTCACACAGCCAAGGGCATTAAAAAAAAAAAAAAAAAAAAAACAAAAAACAGTGGAATAATACCATTTCTAAAAGTCAAGAAGTCTTTTCTCCTCCCACACGACATTTTCCGGACATTAACTTCAACTGCAAACGTTATACAGAACGTCTCCCTCCGTCTTTCTCTCTCCCTTGACGCTCTAGTCTTCCCTCCTGTTTCCATCCCATTTCCCTTCCTTCTTCCCCCTCCTTCTCTCTCCATTTCCTGCCAGTCTTCCACCCCGGCCCCAGTCACCAGTGGGTGCTACACTGGAAGCAGGGGGTTATATCATAAGAGATCTATCAATCAGCTCTTTCCTACATATTTTTGATGAGGGAAATGGGCTTTAAAAACGTAAGCTGGTTTCCAGTCCAATAAGAAAATGTTCAAATAGGTGTCTAAAGCTATTGTTAAACTAGTGTTCGAGGCAAGAATTATGATATATATGACTAAAAAATCTTTTAGCCTTTTCCCCCAATCTATGAAGTTTTCTTATGTGGCAACACTTGATTGGCCAATTTATCTGTCTAACCTGAATGATTAGCAGTGTAGACATAACCACATTTAAAATGACCACCATAGATAGAGGTTTTTTTTTTTTTTTTTTTTTTTTTTTTTTTTTTTTTTTTTTTTTTTTTTTTTTTTTTTTGCTTTTTGGTATGTGGGCAGCTCCCTGACTGGGAATCGAACCCAGGCCGCAGTGCTGACAGCGCCAACGCCGAAGCCTTAAGCCACTACACCATCAGGGAACTCCCATAGAGGCATTTAAATGGGACATAGCACGTATTTTTAATCTTTCTTCTTTTTCGCCGTCATCCCCACCCATCACTACATTCTCTCTAAACATTGGAGCAGTTCCAACAAGTGTCTTACAAAAGTAAGAGCCAGAGGTAAAACATCAGCAGTTTCAAGTTAGCAAAATAAAGTTTGAAAATGGGAAGTAATACATAAAAGTGAGAGCTTGTCTTCCAGAACTTTGTGTTTCCTCTTTGCAATATTTGCATTGTGTGCAGAGGATTTGCAAAATAGAAACCAGAATATTTTGATTAATCACACAAAATATAAGAGATGGCAGAGTTTGCTAGAGGAAAACAGAATATATGAAACCTTCAAAATGTGTGGCAAAAAACTCCCAAATATTGATGTGTCCTTAATATTCTCTGCACGTCTAGATTTTGAATGAACATTTTATTTTCTTGTCAGTGATTCAGAATTTCCAACACTCCTGTTGAGCAATGAGGGAAAATCATGCCAACTGGGGGAAAGCTTTATTTTAAGGTTGAAGGCATGAAATAAGCACTAAGAAGACAATTGTACACCTGTTTTCAAGAGTAAAAAAGCATCTCAAATCTGCTTTGCTTTTGAAAATTTGGCCAAGGAGTGTATTTCAAAGCCCCAATAGCTCATAACATTATTCCCAGGGCTCCATGCTCTCTGCCTAATTGGGCTTCTACACATTTGCATAACCATGATACTTCATGATTAATGCATAAGAGCCAGCATGGAGCCCAGCATCAATTTGTCTGCAGAGTCTTTTCCCCCCACTGAAAACAATTATTGTGCCTAAAATATAATCCATCATATTTGTAGGTATGACGGCATTGTAGAATATCAAACTACTTAATGCCATGACAAAACCTTTACAAAGTGTAAACCTCTTCTGTGTAAGGAAGAAGTTTAATTTTAAAATGCCCATGGCACTGCTTCCTTGGGAGCATCATGATGCCAGAAAAGACTTATCTGCAAAATGATGTATCAAGGCCACAGATTATTTCCTGCTAGGCCCAGGCACTGAATAAAAAGAGGAGAGTATTAAAACAAACACCTTATGATTACTATGGATTACAAAATAAACAATAGCTCTCCCCTTGGTACCTTGAAGGTTTGAAACACTAAGCAACAGCAATGATGACATCGCCATACAGATGAGGGGAGACTGAGTGAACGGTGCTAGAAGGTGTTCAATTTCAAGAATGAAATCAGTTCTAGCTGAAATGGACTGCCACACAATTACAGACTGCGACTCTCGGTGTGAGTCCAGGTGTTCCAAATAGTGTTCCGTGTACCTTCCCTGCTGGCTGGGTTGTTTTAACTGAGCAGGAATTCATTCCCCGTGGAGAGAGCTGGGAACTTGAATTCAACAACAAATCTCAATGTGCTGTGGGAATAAATACAGAAGACCCTTTGAGAGAACTCTTTCTAGTAGAATCTAAGATTTTTTTTATAAAAAAAATACGATTATGGGGAGTTCCCTGATGGTGTAGTGGCTTAAGGCTTCGGCGTTGGCGCTGTCAGCGCTGCGGCCTGGGTTCGATTCCCAGTCAGGGAGCTACCCACATACCAAAAAGCAAAAAAAAAAAAAATACGATTATGAGAAAAAATAAACCATTTGGAATTCTATGAAATTAAGAGAAATAATCTGACATCTCTTTCCTTTCCCATGCAGCTTCCCAGAAGTGACTTCTTGAATAAGGTGTGTATTTTTCTGATGTTTTGTTAATTTTTAGGTGTATGAATGTGTATGTGTGTGTGTGTCTTTATAAGTTGGGGGCAGGGAATACTACTATGCATACTTTCTGTGACTTAGTTTTCTGCTTCATGACAGTTCATGAAATATTCCCACAAGTACATTTATACTTATTTCTGTAATAATTTCATAACATCTTGTTGTATGGATTACCAACACACAAAGATTCTCCTACCATCCAGTTTTTTGGAGGTTTTTTTATTTTTTATTTTTAATCACTATAAGCAATGCCACATTTTAAATTGCTGGTAACTTAAGGGCTAAGACTCTCTTGTTCACTGCTGTATCTCTCATATTGAACACAGAGAATGGCATATAGCAAGTATTTAATAAATAAATGTTAAAAACATAAATGAAATCTGCAGGGAAAATCCTCAGGAAAATTTCCAATCTTTCTTTATGGGACATATAAATTTATTTTGTTTAGTTTAAATTGCATTTGAAATTCAATATTAATTTATATTAGTTTAGATGTACAGTATTGTGATTAGACATTTATATAATTTACAAAGCGATCCTCTGATTAGTCTAGTACCCACCTGGCACTATACATAGTTATTACAATATTATTAACTATATTCTCTATGCTGTACTTTATATCCCTGTGACTATCTTGTAACAGCCAATTTGTACTTCTTAATCCCTTTACATTTTTCATCCAGGATACCCATCAGTTTTTTTTTCTCAGTATTTTTTAGTCTATTTCTGTGGTATGTTTGTTTGTTTGTTTAGATTCCATATATAAGTGGGATCATGTGGTACTTGTCTTTCTCTGTTTGACTTATTTTACTTAGCATTATACCTTTTAGGTCCATCCATGTTGTTGCAAATGGCAAGATTTCATTCTTTATTATGGCTGAGTAATATTCTATCATATATATATACCACATCTTATCCTATTGTCTATAAATGGGCACTTAGTTTGCTTCAATATTTTGGTTATTGCAAATAATGCTGCAATGAACATAAGGATGCATATATCTTTTTTGCTTTTTAAAAATTTATTTTTCAGTTACTTTTGACATACAATATTATATTAGTTTCAGGTGTGTTAAACAATATGCTAATTAGATATTTATATACCACACAAAGTGATCACCCTAAGTTTATTACCTATCTGACACTATACATAGTTATTATAATATTATTGACTATATTTCCTATGTTGTACTTTACATCTCATGACTATTATTTTTTCAGTTATAGTTGACATTCAATATTATTTTATATTAGCTTCAGGTGTATAGCATAGTAGTCAGATATATAATTTATGACGTGATCCCCCTGATGTCTAGTACCTGACACTACACACAGTTTTTACAATATTATTGACTATATTCCCCATACTGTACTTTCCATTTCTGTGACTATTTTGTAACTATCAATTTGAACTTCACCTTTTTCACCCAACCCCCCAATCTCCCTCCCATTTGGTAATCATTAGTTCTCTGTATCTGTAAGTCTGTTTCTCTTTTGTTTATTCATTTATTTTGTTCTTTATATTCCACATATATGTGGGATTATAGTGTACTTGTCTTTCTCTGTCTGACTTATTCACTTAGCTTAATATCCTCTAGGTTTATCCATTCTGTCATAAATGCTAAGATTTTATTCTTTTTTATGGCAGAATAATATTTCATTTTATATATGTATCACATCTTTATTCAATGATCTATTAATGGGCATATTGTTTGCTTCCATATCTTGGCTACTATAAATAATGCTGCAGTGAACATAGAAGTGCATATATCTTTTCAAATTAGTGTTTTGGATTTCTTCAGATAAATACCTAGAAGTGGAATTGCTGGGTCATAAGATAGTTCTATTTTTAATTTTTTGAGGAAACTCCACACTGTTTTCTATAATGGATGCACCAATTTGCAATCTATGGTATATATGAATTTAAAATTTGTATAGAAATTGCTTATTTACCTCCAAAATATTGTACCATTGTATACTTACACAAAGTGTGTTAGTTACTATATTCTATTTTGCCAACAAAATAGAATTTTTTTCCTAATGCGATCAATGAGAAAGTGTGTTCTGATATTTTAAATTTCATTTCATTACTTTTGAAGAATGTTAGAAATACTCCTAAGGGTTATTAGACATTTGTATCTTTTTCCCTTTGACTATTTGTTCATATCCTTTGACCATTTTTTATTGGATTGTTTGTTAATCTTTTTCACATTGATTTAATGTGCTTTTATGTACATTTAGGGACCCCGTCCTTTTGCTTCAGATACATTTTACAAATACCCTTACTCCATCAAAAGAGTTTCTTTTGATTCTATCTATCCATCCATCCATGTATCTAACTTACCTAACAGAAAAATTGAACATTCAATATTCAAAATACATCAGTTATTTTCATTTAAGGTTTCTGGGTTTATTCTTGGAAAGCCTTTTTTCATTCAAAAATAAAAAGCAATTCCGTCATGTGAACTTTGACTACTTAAAATTTTCACTTGTCCATCACATTTTTTACTAATTCAGAATTTATTTTGACATAATGAGAAAGGAAGGGATCTGGATTTATTTCAACCTGTGTCATAAAAGTAACTAATTATCCTATTACTGTATATTAACAAGTGAATTTTTCCAAAAATTTGAAACATCAACTGCATCATATACCAAATTTTCATAGATACTAGAGTCTATTTTGGACTTCTTGCTCTACTGTGTTGCCAGTAAGTCTATTCTTCCAGCAGTGTTTTAATTACTGTAGCATTCACGGTACCTTTTATTTTTGGACACAGTTAGACTGCCTGCATTTCTTTTTTTCTCTTGATATTCACCCAAATTTATATTTTGGAATTATTTTGTCAGATTCAAAAAGTGAAAATTGAAACCCATTGGTAGTTCGATAGGAGTATATGCTTTCAGCAGATTAATTTACCAATAATTAATATCTTTGCAATGTTGAGCTTTCTAACCAAAAAATAAGGTATACCTTTTCATACCTTTAGGGGGTTCTCTTTTTTTTTTTTTTTTTTTTTTTTTTGTATGTGGGTAGTTCCCTGGCTGGGAGTCGAACCCAGGCTGCAGTGCTGACAGCGCCAGCACAGAAGCCTTAAGCCACTACACCACCAGGGAACTCCCTTTAGGGGGTTCTTTACACTACTCATCAGAGGTCTAAAGTCTTCTTCATGCAGGTTTGCACATTTTTAAAAGCTTTTTCCTGAATTTTGGCTTTTGTGACTTAGATCTTTTCTTTCACATCAGTTATTGTTCTTAAAATAAAAGTTAATTATTTTATAAATTATTTTGTAACTAGTCACTTTATTAAATATTCATATTGCTTCTAATAGCTTTCAGCTGATTCTTTGGGGGTTTGGGAGAGGCAACAAAATGGTGTGGGAGGGACTCCTGAAAAACTCCCCTGGAGATCACAACAAATAAAACATCTATAACTCAACTAAGGACTCCCTATGCAACACACAAACACAGTTAAGAGACCTGCCCATCACATCAAAGTACATGGACATGGGCAAAGAGGGGCAAATGGAGGAGAAAAGAAGGGAAAGTGCAGAGATTTCAGCTGTGCCTGGTCCCAGCTGGGAACTCCACCACTGGAGGAGGGAGGAGAGAAAAGGCAGCAAGTGAGCATTCCAGACCTCACTTGGTCTGAGGGGCAGACCAAAAGAGGCCCAGAGGCTGGGGCTGTGAGACACCACACTGAATCTTGTTTTGACCTCAGGAGCTTCAGGTATTGGTGCTGTGAGACACGTGGTCCAACCTCACTCTGGTTCCAAAAGAAGGGGAAGCAACATGGGTGGTGAGAAATTGTGCAGGACCTTACTTCGGCCAAGGAAAGACAAGGAGAAAGGGGGCTGTGGGCACAATTTTCAGCTCACAACCAGTCAGGTCAGAGGGACCAGCACACAGGAGAGCTGATCCCAAGGCCCAGGGCAAAGACCTTGGGGCAAACCAGGCACAGAAAGGTCTAAGCCCACACTGCCCTCTTGGCCCTGCAGCTCCAGGGCAAAACCTGGTCAACCCTCCCCCAACCCATCCAGACTTCTGCCCTCCCAGCATTAGCAGTGAGCCCCACAGAAACTGCCACAGTAAGTGTCAGATTAAGGAGAAGAATATCTACAAAGATAGACTGCCACAATGAGGAAACAAAGCAATACAGCTCAAAAGAAAGAAAAGCAGAAAAGTACAGTAAAGAAGTTAGGGACTGGCAACATATTAGAGACAGAGCTCAAAACAATTGTTAAAAAAATGATCAGAGAAATTTGTGATAATTTCAACAGAGAAATAGCAAGCATAAAAAAGACATACAATCCATTAAAAGAGAACGGACAGAAATAAAGACTACAGTAAAGGAAATGAAAAATGGAATAGAAGGAATCTCCAGACTAAATGAAGCAGAGGTGTGTATGAGTGAATTAGAAGAGAAATTAGCAGACAACACCCAACTGAAACACCAATAACAAAAAGAATCTAAAAAAAAAAAAAGAAAATAATTTAAGATTCCTCTGGGACAATATCAAGCATAATAATATTCATATCATAGGAGTGCCAGAAAGTGAAGAGAAAACAAGGAATTGAGTACTCACTTGAAGACATAATAACTGAAAACTTCCCTAACTTGGAAAAGGAAATAGAGAAGCCCAGGAAACACAGGGTCCCAAACAAGATGAACCCAACCAGGACCACACCAAGATATATCATAATTAAAATGGCAAAAATTAAAGAGAAAGAGAAAAATTTAAAACCAGCAAGAGAAAGGCAAATAGTAACCTATAAGGAAGTACCTATATGACTCTCAGCTGATTTTCCATCAGAAAATTTGCAAGCCAGAAAGGACTGACAGAAAATATTCAACATGATAAAAACCAAGGATCTACAACCAAGATTAATGTAGCCAGCAAGGCTAGCATTCAAAATTGAAGGACAGACTAAGAGCTTCCCAGACAAGAAAAAGCTGAAGGAGTTCATCACCACCAAATCAGTACTACAGGGAATATTCTAGAAGAACATCTTTAAGATAGGAAAAAGCAAAAATTATAAACGATGGAATGGCAATGGCTACATGTTTATCAACAGTTGCTTTCAAGTTATACAGATTAAAGGTTTAAATTTTAAAAAATCATGGAGGGTATAGTCCTGAGTGGAGCGACAGAGAAAGACAGATGCAAAGTCACTTAACTTATGTTATAGGTGACATCCAAAGAAGAAAATGAACAAGTAGAACAGGAACAGATTTATAAGTATAGAGAACAAAGTGAATATTCAACTACTCAGTTTGTTGAAAGATGGGAGGAGGGTTGGAAGAGTGGGTGAAATAAAGGGAAGGGAATGGGAAATTCAGTTTGGTTATTATAAGGTCACAGGTGGGTGTGGAGTGTAGCCTGGGAAGACGGCCAATATTGTTGCAATCACTGTGTGTTGTGTCAGATAGGTACTAGATTTGGTGGGGGAGGGGAGGAAGGAGAGGTGGGTGAAAAAAGGGGAGCAGTCAAAATGTACAAATTCACAGTCACTAAACAGTCACAGGGATATAAAGTGCAGCATGAAACATGCAATCAATAACATTATAAAAATAACTATATATGGTTCAGATAGGAACCAGCTATATCAGAATGAGGACTTTTTAAGCTATTTAAATGTCTTATCACTATGTTGTACACCTAAAACTGCTATAATTTTGTATGTCAAATGTAATTGGAAAATAAATAAATAAAATAAATTGTCTCCCTCTTTAAGAAATTTGCACTATTTTATTCTCTTGGCCTTCTTTGACATAATATGATAAATGATTCTGAGATGAGCCCCAGTTACCCCTGATTTATTACTTATAAAATTATTCATTAAATTCTGTTTTTATTTTAGTATTTTAATTAACATTTTCTTAGAAGTAGTGCATTGACATTCATTAATAACTCTAGTTTGTCATTTTCTTTTTATGCTGTTTATTAAATTATGTGATTGATTTGCATGGGCTTTATAAGAATAACTGAAAATCTTACCTGTCAGGTTCCAATCAAAACCATAGGAACCACTCAGAGTGTTTCATGAAGAAAGTTAAAATAGGAAATTTCGTCTCAAAATGTTTGGAAGGGCTGGAAGAGCAAAAGAGAAGTTCGTTTCATGCCGAGATCAGGAAATACAGGAAGCAGCTGCAGCCCCTGAAATGGAAATGGCCATGGCTCCCTCTCGTGAGCCTGTTTTTACCGGTCCTGGACCTGCCACCACTGCCACAAGCAGAACTTGGCTTCTCCACTCCTCTTCCTTCCTAATCTTGCATTAGTGTCTCCAATTGGCAGAATTAACCAGAACCCTTCTAGCAAAAGTCCTGCTTCCAGACCCTTGAAATACAGAGGAGGACACAGATGGTCAGACAAGAGGCTGGATACCAAGAAATAATACATGGCACACTTTTTTCTCAATTTTCTGGGATCATGCAGATAACATTGAAATTATCCATTTCTTGAAGGTTTGAAAAAAATCAACTGTGAAATCATTTGGACCAGTGCTTTTAAGTGAAATTTGATAGAATTCCTTGCCATGGAGAGATTTTTTTCTGCCTTTCTCATGTAAAATTTAGTAAATTGTATTTTCTTACATAAGTACCCATTTCAGTAGGTTTTTCACACTTATCTGCATAGATTTGTGCTTTATTATTTATTTTATGTTATTCTGCATTAGTGGTTATGCCCCCCTTCTTCATTTTTTTATAGTAAACAGATTGGTGCCCTCTCTCCTTGTGCCACCCTCAAGACGCCCATACCCTAAACCCCACAACTTGTGACATTGTTTTGTTACGTGGCAAAAGGGACTTTGCAGGTGTGGTTAAGGCTATAGATCTTGAAAATAGGTACGTTCTACACTATCTTAGTGGACACACATGAACTCTTAAAAGCAGAGAATTTTTTTTCTAGTGAAGTCAGACATGGCAGAAATAATGTGGCACAAGGAACACGAAGGATCAGAAGTAAGAGAGGACTTTACATACTGGTGCTAGTTTGAAAGTGGAGAGGAAGGTTGACAAGGTATGCAGGAAACCTGAAGGAGCTGAGAGCAACTTCCCACTGACTGTGAGGAAACAGTAACCTCAGCCCTACAACCACAAGGAACTGAATTCTGCCATCACTTAACTGGCCTTGGAAGCTGATGCTTCCCAAGAGCCTTAGGATGAAAGCTCAGTGTGGCCAACACCTTGATTTCATCTGTGCAAGTCCTGGACCAGAGCTCACTTATTCTTCTGACCTACAAAATTTTGAGAAAATAAATTTGTGTTTTTTTAACCTGCTTTGTGTAATTTGTTACAGTAGAAATAGAAAAGTATTATATTTTTAACCAAAGACTAAAATGTTTTTAAAAGGTCTCAGTAAAAGGATCTTCTTTGGGAAAAAAAAAGTATTATATTTTTAATTATGTATATATTTGTGTTTTTTCTTTGTTTCTTGATTATTCTTGGCAGCTTTATCTGGTTTATGGTTTGGTTTTGATTTTTCAAAGATCTTATATTTATTCATTGAATCTGCCACTGTTTTGTTTGTTTGTTTTTTTCCTAGCTCAGTAATGTCTAAGAAATCATCTCAGACTTTGTATTTATATTGTATGCATCCTGCCATGACTGGTCTTGTTTCCCTCAACGTTATATGTTCCCGAGATTTATCCGTGTTCTTGCAGTAGATGTAGTATATTACTGTACCCAAATTTCTAGCATTCAGCAGAATGTAGTTACACAGAATTCATTCATTGTGTTCCTGAGTGAATATTTGGGTTATTTCTAGTGCATGCATGTGTGTGTGTGTGTGTGTGTGTGTGTGTGTTTACCTTTAAAAATTGTGCTACTACAAGGATTTTTACACTATGTCCCAGTGTTCACATTCATCGTTTCTCTGGGACACATCAAGGAAGTGGGAGACCTGAATTACTTCTGAGTTAGTGAAAACTCTTTTCCAACATAGCTATACTAATTTATAGTCCCACCAACAATGTCTAAGAGTTCTGAGTACTTTAAACCTTTGTCAATACTTTGCAGTATGGGAGTTCCCTGGTGGTGCAGTGGCTTAAGGCTTAAGGCTTCGGCGCTGGCGCTGTCAGCGCTGCGGCCTGGGTTCGATTGCCAGCCAGGGAGCTACCCGCATACCAAAAAGCAAAAAAAAAATACTTTGCAGTATCTGTTGAAAAACAGAAGTCACTAGTTTTACTCAATTCAAATTTATTCATTTTTTTCCTTTAGGTTCTGCCCTATCTATGTCTTAAGAACTCCTTCTTTACCTAAGGTATTAATATGTTTCTCTTTTATTTTCTTTTCAAAATTTAATAATTTGTCACTTTGTATGTCAGTCTTTAATCCATTGGAAATTTATTTTTGCATAACTATAAGTCTGGAGTCTAATTCCTTTCTTTTTTTTTTATGTCTAACCAGTTATCTTAGCACTATGGATTGAAAAGTTCATTCTTCATTACTGATCTGCCACCCAGCACTGTCATAAATCAAGTTTTGTCATATAGGTTGATATTTTCGGGGATCATCTATTATGTTAAATGTGTGTATTTGTTCATCCTGTGCCAATGCCACACAATCATAATATTCTAGATAATTATAGCTCTGGTAAAGCAAATTCCTTCATCTTGTTCTTCTTCAGGAGAGTTTTGGGTTTTATTCACCTTTTGTTCTTTGATATCAATTTTAAATTTATATATAGAACTGTCTCATGTATATATAGAACTTGTGAAGTTTTATATATACATGTTTTCATGCATAAAACATATATACACATTCACATGGTCTTGAGATTTTTAGTTAGATAACATTGAATGTATGGATAGATTGATTTTTTTGTCCTTGAAGGAGATTTCCATTTTCTGAATTTAAAATGAAGGATATTTCTTTTTCTTTTTTTTTCTTTCCTTTCTCTCTCTCTCTCTCTCTCTCTCTCTCTCTCTCTCTCTCTCTCTCTCTTTCTCATTTATTTATTTATTTATTTATTTATTTAGGTAGGTAGGTAGGTAGGTAGGTAGGTGGGTAGTTGGAGGGGTCTGTTGTTGAAATTCAATAATATCTCCTAGAATGTGTTCATATGTTCTCTGTCACCAGTTTCCTGTGGTTAGAATAAGATTTTTTGCTGTACAGAATTATATTTTCTTTTATTTCAAGGGAGTTTTCTTACTACATCTCTGAAAATAGTCCATTTCAATTATGTTATTCTCCATTTCAGAGAACACTGATTAATGACATGTTTAATCTTCAATTTCTGGCCTTCATGTGTATTACAGACTCCTTTGATATTATTTCTTTATCTTTTTCTGCTGTTATTTTTCTAAGAACTTCCCCCATGTTACTGATTTGATTTGCCCTCATGTTGATTCTACACTATCCTATTTCTAATTTATAAATTAATCCAGTAGTGTAGCTATTTTTACTCAATGTTTCTTTAACTGACTTATAGATACCCACTTTTAATTTATACTATCTTTCAAATTTCTAGTTTCTTCTCCCATGTACCTTAAATTTTGGGAGTTCCTAGAATTTACCGTGAGAAATTTTCTTCTCTTTTCTGTAGCAAATTTTTTTCTAGGATGGTAACTTTACCTGTAATGATTATTACATTTTCCTCTTTTTTTGTAGTTTTTTTTTTAATAGTTGAATGTTGTTTCTTTCACTTTACATATATTTTATTCAAAACTCCTGTAGTAGTTATTGATTGTGCTTCCCCCAAACCTGCCCCTGTGCTTTTGAAATGCATAGTGCCGTGCATCAGAATTGGGCTGTGATTATTTTAAACCAGGGATGTCCAAACCTTTGACTTCCCTGGGCCACATTAGAAGAATTGTCTTGAGCCACACATGAAATACGCTAACACTAATGATAGCTGATGAACTAAAAAACAAACAAACAAACAAACAAACATCTCATAATGTCTTAAGAGTGTGTTGGGCTGCACTCAAAGCTGTCTTGGGCCGCAATTTGGACACGTTTGTATTAAACTAATTAAAGCATTTTCATTGGTCAGAGTTATTGATCAAAAGGGTGGGTCCAGTAATTAAACCCAGTATGTGCCAATTTTGAGAAAAAATATTTCCTGAAGTTTTCAGATCTAGAATGTTTCTCATGTTTCTGAGAAAACTACTAGACAACAGCCCTCTTCTTTTTTCTGAAGAACTGTGCACATGTGAAGTCTGGACTTAACTGCAGCCATGTTGATATTATGAAGGAAGGTTTGTAGCTGACATGCACAACAAAGCTGCCTGTGAGGACAGAGTTGAACCCCAGAAACGAATCCATCCAGACTTACAGCTCATCTTTGGACTTTTGTGTTAATGAGCCGATAAATTCTCTTTATTGTTCTAGTCAGTTAGAAATAGGATTTCTGCTATTTACACTACACAGTGTCCAAATTGTTTGCGACTTAGAGGAATGTGGTTAAATTATCCTTGAGCTCTCCCACCATTTTGTTGTTGTTGTTGTTGTTTGTTTGTTTGTTTGTTTGTTTTTGTCTATTATCAATTAAACTCAAGGTTCTGAATGATGATGATTTGTATCTTATATACTATTCTTTAATGTCTATATTTTAAAACTCCTGGATTTGTTTTTGTGTGTATGTGTGCATGATCCTTTTATTTGAATATTATACATTGTGTATGAAAATATGTACAGTTGCAAGATACTATTGTTTGTCATCTACTCCACTCAACTAGAGTAAAAGCAGACTGCCTTCATCTAATCCAGGACTCAGCTGAGCTGAGACTGGATTTCAGTTTTAGTAAGCCTCAATCTACCTCGGTTCCAACTGTCCCCACAGTCCAAGAGTATAGCCCACTACATATCCTCACTCAGATCCTGGGATATTTACTGGGCCCTTCTTTGATATATCCTGAATGCTATTTTTTTCTTTGTGTTAGACCATGAGACTACAGACAACTCCACATTTATTTCAGCACACTTTTGCTTAGCTTCTTAAATTCTAACCTTGAGCAGCTTAAGAATTTTGCATGTTCCTAAAATGGAAAATCACTGAGAGTCAGGCTTAAGTTCATTGTACTTTGCTTCACTCTAGAAACTTGGACCCTGAATCCAAGTTTTATCTGTCCAGCTGCGTTAATAGCCCTGAATCCAAGTTTTATCTGTCCAGCCCCACGTGCTTTCCAGGTTCCTCTGTCTCTTAGCAAGGGCTCTTCCCAGATTCTCAATCACACATCCAGCACCAAGAATCAGCTCATTTCCAGAAGGGATAAGCAAAGCATAGGATGTTGGTCTCTTCTCTCTGCAATCTCAGCCTCTTAAGTACTGGCTGCCTCTCTCTAACGCCTCCAAACAATTGTTTATGATGTTTTGTCTAATTCTCTAGTTACTCTCAGTGGGAATGTTTGCTTGATACCAGCTACTCTTTCACAGTTGGAAGTGTAAGTCTCAAGTCTGACTTCTCAGAACCCTCCACTTTTCTTTTTTTTTTTTTTTTTGCCTCACTTATTTTTCCAGCCTTCTCTCTTACTACTCTTAGCTTCTAGTGACATGTCAAAAAATTGTAGGACATATAATTATACAATTTTAGATTTAAAAGACAAAGAAAATTATCTGACTTAACAGTCTCATTTTCCAGATGAGGAAAAAGATTAAGTGACTTATCTCAGACCACTTAACAGAGTTGGTACTGAAGCCCAAGTACACTTCCTGTAGAGGATACAGCAGACAAGGTGAAGAGTAGAGCTGAAGAATCAAGAATGGCATGCTTCACATCAAGAAGAAATATTACAATTCCTTTTTCCAGTGAATAAGATCTGTTGCTTTCTAGCACACACCCTCTTTCGACACCACATGTGTCTCCTACTATAAACTATGAACTTTCCCCCGGTTATTAATTATAACTGGCATTTCTAAGCCCAGAGCCAAATGTAATCATCACGCTGAAAACCAAGCTGCTTCTTAGACTGAGAATGAGGAAACCTGGGAAAATATCTATAAACCACCCCTCCAACCTGTGTTAGTCAAAAATAAATCTGTATGTCTCATATTCGATAGTCAAGCCTATAAGGCTATCCACAGAATGGTCATATAATTGAGTGCCTTAATGGGACATTTTCTGAGAGTGATAGAGGATGCTATTAATAATTATATCAGGAAAATCCACATAAACCAATGTTGGTCTGGGCACCCTTTTTATCCAATAATTCATGTCTGATTTGCAAAAACAGTTCTCTAATAGGTCCTTTAGGATTGCAATCAATTTCATATGTGAAAAGAAGAATCTGTTGTCAAAGAATGCATTCATTTAAATTAATAGACTTTTTTTAAGAGCAGTTTTAGGTTAAGAGAAAAAAGGAGAAATCACATATAATTTCCGTGTAGCTCCTGCTGCCCCCCAACTCATTTTCCCCTACTATTAAAACTTGCATTAGTGTGGTAGCTTTGTTATAATTGATGAGCCAATATTGATCTATTATTATTAACTAAACTCCAAAAGTTTATAGTTTTACATTAGGGTTCACTCTTTGTGTTTGCCATGTATCCACCATTACAGTAACACACAGAATTGTTTCACTGACCTAAAAGTCCTTTGTGCTCCATCTATTCACCCTTCCCTCCTTCCCCAGAACCCCTGGAACCACTAATGTTTTCACTGT
The DNA here is from genome assembly GCA_004026885.1 of Lyroderma lyra. Lineage (NCBI taxonomy): Eukaryota > Metazoa > Chordata > Mammalia > Chiroptera > Megadermatidae > Lyroderma > Lyroderma lyra. The sequence continues at coordinate 28,172 of PVJL010002419.1, forward strand.
CTCCATAGTTTTGCCTTTTCCAGAATGTCATATTATTGGAATCATACAATACATAGCCTTTTCAAATTGCCTTAATTCCAATAACTTGTTTTTATAATTTTTAAATTGTTTGTTTTCAGTGGGATTTCATCATCATGAAGGAAAAAAGAGGGTACTTCAAATTAGGCAATAGGATTTCAAGATTCCTGGGCAAAATTTTAGGAAAAGAAGAGACCTTTTCTTTTTAAAAAAAGTATAAAAAGTAGAGTTCATGGAAGGAAAGATTGATTAATTTTAAATTTAAAACATTTGTAAGACAAAATAAATGAAACTAAAAGACCTGCAACAAATTATATTTACAATTCTTATATCTAAAACTAAATTATCATCAAGAATATAAGAATGTAAATATTTTATGTGATTCGATAAGAAATAGACAAGTAACTCAATGGAAAAAAATGGGCAAAGGCATATTTAGAAATTCTCAGCCTCAGTAATAACCAAAGACACAAGGATTAAATGATGAAACACCATTTCAATATCCATTAGATTGGCAAAAATGAATAGACTATTAATACCACCCAAATAAGATCATTGTAATATGAAAATTCTGACGTAAGTATAAATTGATACCACCATTTTGGTGAGCAATTTGGAATTCCCTTATAAAGTTGATGCTACACGTACTTTAAAAACCAGAAATTACTCTTCTTAGATACCTACTATAAAAGTCGCTCAAATAGATGCAAAAAGAAACATATGATGGCTGTCCGGAAAGTATTCAGCCAGGTAATGTGAAAAATAGAAGCATTTATGGCTGGATTTTTTCCAGACAGCCCTTGTATATGGGATGCTTACTGTTGCAATGTTTGTAGTGGAAAAAAAGAATAAACAACCAAATTGTCCTCAATTAGGCCATGCAATGTACTTTATTTGTGCAATGCAATGTTAAACAAGACTGTAAGTAAATGAATTAAATTCTCACATAATGATGGTAATTGATAAAAGCAAATTGCCAATTAAAATATATGACATCACACACCAAGAGCCACACACACATGTTTTGAAAATATCCAAGTCATAGTAGTTATTATAAAATTCATAAAAGTCATAAAAACCTATGAGAATAATATATTACAACTTCAAGATAATTTTGGAATAGGGAGGGAAAGGGAGTGAGACTAAGAGCCTTAGATATAAACATTACATAGTGTTAATTTATGTATTAAAATAAAGATGTGAAATAAATTTTATAAAATATTAACCGCTATTTAAATTGATGGTTGATATATAGATGTTTATTATATTATTTTCTGTAATTTTTGTTAATTTGATATGGCTCATATTTAAACATTTGAAAGGTTTTGAAAGGTCTAACTTCTTTGTCCCTACACTCCCTGTTAGAGATACTAAATAAGGAAAAAACTAATTGTACAATGTAATACACAGAAAGAACATAGAGTATTATTTGGAAAAAAAATAGTAATGAGATTTCAAATCTTCGCTCTTATACTTCTTGGACAAGAAACCTTTGAGCAAGTCACTTATCCAGTAATTTTCTCTTCTATGAAGTGACATTAATGTTTATTAATATCAGAACTTTGGAAGAACCAAAGAAAAAGATAAATGTGAAAACATTTGGTAAACTAATATCAAACATAAACATTAATTTTCATTGCTATTATAGCTTCTGGGTAAGATAGAATTAAATTGCTGTATTTTTAATTTTTTGTACATGGATTCTGATTGACATGTTTATGATTGAAGAAATGACAAAAATAAACAATAGAATAAAGAAAAATGAAATTAGAAAGGGACATATCATTTACAAATCATAAATATAACACTAATATATATTACACATATTGTACATAATGTATAATGTGGTATGTATAATTATATGTAAGATAATGAAAATCATCGGGATCTTGTTTAGTTAATATTTCAGGCAAAATGTAGATTCATGATATTCTGCATAAATTGCCAAGTATTTCCAATATATAAAATACAAAAATGTAAGTTCAAAAATAACTTATATTTTTGTAGAGCTTAGGAAAAGAAATACAAAACATTTTAAAGATATGTTTTGTGTGTTTAATTAGGTTCTTTATATTTTTAATTTAAAATAATATTACAAAAGCTATTTTCTGAATTTTTGTTAGCTATGATTAGATTTTTATTGTTTATACCTCACAATGCATGTTACAGTATAACATTTTGAAAATATAAGTAAATATAAATAAGAAAGTTAAAATAAGCTAAAATTATAATTATACTTTGCAGTACTTCAGATATAGCATGTGGACTAAAATAAGAGTGGTAGTAGTTGAAATGAAAAAAATTGACTAGACAAAGATCACTGAAGAATAACTTTAAGCAACATGTTCACTTGCTTCTACCTCATATTTTTCTTCACATCTCTTCTTCCACTGCTTTGTTCTGGCATCCTGTAGGGCAATGACCTCAAAAATAAGCACGTGAACCCCAGAGGTACCTGATGATTCCCTAGGGTGGAAGAAAATACTAGATAGTTCTATTTTTTACCTAAAAGTTAGAAAAACTTTGAGCTTTACTTTGATGTAATAGACAAATTTATTCTGTACCATTTCTTGGTCTACGCATCAGATGTTCAAATATCAGGTCAGATTGGCCAAGAAATCTTGCAGAAAGAGTGAGAATCCTATAACATGGAGGAGTTGACATTGTTTTACCAACATTTTTATTTATTTTCAACTTATCCCAAGCATCACATTTCTTAGCAAGTGGGTTTCCATATTATATTATCTCATTTTAACAAAATCAGCTACCACCACATGACACAAGGATTAGAAGAATTACTGAAAAAAACAAAACAAAACAAAACAGAAGCAAACATAAATTAAGAGTATTCCTAAAAATGCAAGCACAAGCAAACATCAAGTAAATGGAAGCACAAACCCTTCCTTATTACTAGAACAAGGTCTTTGTCAGCTACACTGAGGTCTGAACAATTGACATCTGATTATATCTTACAAAAATTCAGAATGTTATAAAGACTTTCTAAAATAAGTATTTATACCCACATCTTTCCAAGGTGTTTATTATGCCTTGAAATTCTAGTTAATTATTGTAAATATAGCATGACAGAAAAATACTGTTTTTTTAACTTTATAGCATCCTTTATTATTTTGATTTTTGTGTATGTATTATGATGTGCACAATATATAAGAACAGTATCCCATATTTGTAAGTCATAAACAAACAAGTTTGGAGTATATAGAGTCAAGAATTTTATTCTGATGTGGTACAACCAAAAGTTTTTCAAGACGATTACACTTACCTGGTCCTCCTGACTTACATTCTTTCAACTCAACTTCCACACTTCAAAGAGGGTGACTTTTCAAATGAAAAATAAATGAATTTCCTGTTGAATACCCATCATATATCAAACTGTGTGATAATAGGTACTCAGTAAACAGGTATTACATAGATAAATAACTGAATAGAGGAATGTATGAATGGACAGTATGGAAGTGTGAGAGGTGAAAAGAGGAGTTTTGGAGTCTTGATAATTTGCATATTGGTTGTAACAATGAGCAGAAATGGATCTCACTGACATGAGCATAGAGAAAATTAAATGTTTATTTTTAATCCATTTATAATTGGAGCACTGTTTGAATTAAGATTGCTGACTTTGGAGTAAGAGTGGAAATCAATAAAGTAGTCAATAAGTATTTATCTGAAGCCCCTTGTATAGAAGTGAACCCAAAGCACAAGAGGAATAAAGTTTTAAAATATAAATTTAAAAGAATGCACTTTCCTTCCTACATTCCCCTATTCTTTTCTTCCTATCCTCCAAATAAAATGGCTGGGCTGACTCGTAACAACAGTGCATATTTCTTACCACCTATTCACTGTTGTTTCTCCTGTTTTTGCCTGCCAATTCATTTATTATTCATTCAATAGTGGTTTAAGAAAAAAGAAAAACAAATAATATCCCTCCTGTTATTGAGCTTAAAATCCTATGGTTTAGATAATAGTCACTAGAGTTTATTAAAACCCAGTGTTGTAACTATCTTGATCATAAAGGGTGTTTTTTTTAAGTATTCAGAACCATGTCAATTGTGTCAATGGAATCTTATCCAGCAGTTACATATTATTTCCTTCAATCTGTTGATGTTCACTTAGCCATTGACTCAACAAATATTAATTGAGCTCTTGCTATGTGCCTAAACTGCTTAGGCACTAGAGATACAGCAATGAGCAGAGCAAAGCCTCATCCTCATGGCCTGTCTTCTGGTGGGGATGGCAGACAAAATTTTCATCAAGGACGTCTGGAGACAAGATTGGAAAGTAGATGCCCTTGCCATTCCTCCAAGTTTATTTCCGCCTTTGTTTTTAATTAATATATCTTCCAACCATATTCTGCTCTATAGTTTTTTTATATCCTGCCAATTAACTATTAAAAGATGAACTGATAACAGTTCTAACTTCCTAATTCATGTTTATTTGAGGGGGGGGGGGGTTCCCTGGCTTACATGTTTTAATTTTAGTAAAGCCTCTAAAGTAATAACAAATAACAAACACAGAAAATAGAAATTTTAGGCACTATTCTCTGACCCTAGAGATACTTTATTTTAACAAATTTGGTTTTGTAGGCGTTTTTTCCCCAGAGCCCTGCCGTTCACAAAATGTCAGGAGCAGACTGACCAGTTATTTCTATGAGAGCAATCCACTTCATGATATGGTGCCTTGGTCAACAGCTCATGAAGCTTGTCAGATTACCAAGGAAATTTTACAATATGGGTGACTATACATTTACCTGGTTCTCAAATTTTTGTATTTTAACTAATTATGTTGAAAATCACTTAGTCTTTGACAGTCTATGTCCTAATCATCTAAAAGCATAACGTACTTTGGACTATTTCTCTTTCATTTGTCACGTTTAGGGTTTTTCACCAATCTGACCTTTAAAGAAAACTTGACAATGTCTGTTCTGAAAAGGTTTCTTTATGATTGGAAAACCCCTGGAGTCCTAGTATCATTACATCTCTAAAATAGGAAAACACCGTCCACGCTCACTATCCTGCGTATTGCTGACATTGGAACGCCCGCGCTATCCTTACTAGCAGCGAGACGTAGGCCGGTCACTTCCTTCATTTGTGATATGAGGAAAATTAGAGTATCCACTTCTAAGTACTGAATGAATCAACGTCAAGGCTGTGGAGAGTGTCTGTTATGTAGTCAGTGCTACAGAAATGTGAGCTAGTTCACCAGCACAGGTGAGCCCTGACGGCAAGGGCTTGTGTGTGTGTGTGTGTGTGTGTGTGTGTGTGTGTGTGTATATTTTTTTCAGGCATGGATCTCCAATACCTATTGGAGTCATACCCAGCGCAGAGTAGTTTAATGAATATTTGTTGAATAAATGAGTTGCAAAACAAACATAATGCAATTACACACTTGGATATATGAGGATTTATCTGACGTATGGAGTTGTAAAATGAATTGTGGTTCTGTCTCTCAGGTCAAAATGAGGGCCGTACTGGTACCTGCTTCAGGGTGACAGTTGAGGGTTCCCAAGGCAGAGAGGAAAATAGAGCAGAAAAAAATAAGTGTGTAAGCTAAGAGGAAGCATTGAATTTCTTTCCTCCCCAATTCTCTCAGAATAACAATACAAGTGCCTTGGGACACCAAGAAGTAGGGAGCCTGGGAGAGCAGAAAATAATTTCCCCCATGGTGAGCCTATGCCTGTTCTTGCAATGACCTAAGCTAGAACAGAGTCAGTACACACAGTGAGAAGGTGAGCAGAAAGGAGTTCAGATTTCTACCAGGTGGGAAGTGTGTGTGTCAAGAAAGGCCTGATAGAAGGGGCAACCCAAGGAAATCATGGTGACAGACAGCATTTTGGAGCTATTTCTCCTTCCTTTTGAACACACCAGGATTCCACCCACCAGTGCCCATGCTCTCAGTACCTGACAGGGGTTCTTCTGTTGGGTGAACTCAAGACTCTCCAGTGTTCTACCATTCAATACAATAAAAATCCACCTGCCCTGAATCTTATCGTACTGGGATTATCCTCAGTTTTCTGACCCATTCAAGAATCTGACAAACCACCCAGGTTAAAATAGACATAATAAATTGTTGATGACAAAGGAATCAGTTCCTGCGGAAGTGGCCATGTTAGTGATGAAGGGCTGGGAGTGGGGGGTTGAACACCAGGGAGACCCTCCGTGATAAGGGAGTTCTTCCTAGGTTCTCAAAGCAATAATTCAGACCAGTCTAAATCTAGAATATCATCTAATCAGAAGAAAAAGAGGAAAATGAAACTGAATAGTCAGAATGCAACTTAGAAAACAGTTCAGATGGGTCCTGCTAAAGAGAAGAGGGTACAACATACATATTTAAAGTGGACTTATCAGAAATATGGTGCACATCTGGGATGTTTATCCTCCTATGGACAAAAAAAAAGGCAAAATAAACCACGACATCAGTTTTGTGGACAAAATTCATATGGAATATGGTGATTATGAGTTAGCTCTCTTGGTTGCATTTGTATTCATGAGAGAAACTACAGCTAAATTGCTTGTTGCAACAACTAATCCTACAAGCAAATATTGTTGCCGAGATGTTCACATTACTTCATTCCTGCAATCCAGAATGGATTAGGGAAACAAAAACAGTTCCTAGAGCAATGTTCTAGCTCAAAGACCCTGAGGCTTAATAGCTAAGGGGATCACCATAGCAGATCCTAGAAAGGGCAGACCTACTAGAGATCATTTCTAATCCACACAAGAACCTTGTGAAGTATTATTATCCCCATTTTTCAGAGGAAGAAACAGTGGCTCAAAAGTTTATTTTACTGCTAATTAAATCCACAATCTACTCCTCAGTGTGCAGTCCCACAGCTACATGGGATAGTGTCATAACATCCCTTCTACCTAATACAGATGATGTGAAGATAAAGCAAGATAACACAGGTAAAAAACACTTGGAAAATTAAACTGCCCTATACCCATGAGAAGCACTATCATGTATAAACTTTTCTTGGATGGGAATAGACATTAAAATCTTGGCCATGTGCAAAATTGTTCTTAATTTAGGAAGTTGTTCAACCCTGTTTTTAGCCCCAGGATTCTATGCTTCTATTTATGAAGAAGAAAATGAAATATAGTCATGCAAGAGGCTATTTCTTTAATTTTCTGGATTGTCACATTCATTCAGCATGAAATTTTCTACAGAAAGTCAATTTTGGAAAGTTCCAAACTTAATTAGATCTTGCAGTTTTTGTGATCTTCATTATAATTATCAAATACTGAAGAGCTAATAAAGAATCAACCTCTGGGCTGCAGAATAACCTTAATCTATTCATACCTCAGTGATGTCCTGAATTTGAATTGGGAGCTGATGAACTCCAGTACCAGCCAACCAACTATAGTCAGCAACTTGTGATACACAACTGAGCCTTCATCAGACCAAGATGAATACATGATATGTAAAGTAATCCAATAAAATTTATCAGTAACACATGGATAATTCAGATGAGACCTACATGGTATGGCAAGTCTAATTAAGAGCATTTCTATGATAAACCAAAACTGTACCTCCTGCTATCATGCAATTATTCATTTGAACATATTGTTACTAGAACAATAAGAAGTGAGCACCCCCCTTATTAGTGATCCTTCTTCCTAGAACTTGCAATTTAATCAAATAATATATATCACCCTTTTAATATTTCAAAGGATGTTTCAATACCTGATGTTTTCCATAATATAGATATTGTTGAAGGAAGACAGAGCAGTGAATTTGAATTGTTTTGTTTTTTGTTTTATTTTGCCTTTTTCTTTATTTAAGATTCCTGTAGATAATTTTTAGAAGTGTTTCTATAACTTTTGGGAGCTAATAGTATCTTATAAATAAATTCTACCACATCACAGCCATGATTCTAGCAGTACTAAAAACCTTATTAACTCCTTGGAACCTTAGCACCTTACTTTAGTATTGCTTCTGAAATTATCTCCCAGACTTTAATGTTTAAGAGCCAAAAGGGTAACCCAAATATCACACAAGGAAAAATTCTCATTTAACTAAAGGTAATTAATTTACATTGGCAAAAACTTAGATTCTGATGTTTTGGGACACTTTGAAGGTAGAGACTTGAGAATACTTACAATTATTTAAAAAGTTACCCTTTTTCACTAAAAGTATATACTTTACATTTAGAAAGACTATTTAAGTTCCTTGAATAAGCCATCGAGTTATGCATGTACTGAATGTTTTTTTAACAGTAAAACAAATAAACTGAATTATCTTCAATGTAGGTGCACAAAGAAGGTCGAACCAAGAAACTCCTTAATATAATATCCTTTTGAGGAGGAAAAGATTAGAAATTCTTACAGAAAAGGATCATGGCACTTTCTCTGTTTTATACAGATAGAGAAAGTACTGTGCCTATAACTTAATTTGATTCTATGCAACAAATATGGTTTGTTTGGGTTTGTTTGTCTATTTATTAGAAGCATTCCTTTTTGCTTGGTAGAATCATTGAGGATTTGCTTGCAAGTGCTAAAGAGAGGAGGAAATACTAAAAGGGCTTTGTGAGAAACTTCTTCCGTTGCTGAACAAACAGTATTGCTTTGGAGTCCAAGCAACAAAGTATGCCTCAGATCCAGGTGGAGAGCTGTTCTCCCGTTTCCACACAAAATCCAACTGTATATACCATCTTAAGCAGTGGAAGCTTTAAAAGAGAAGAATAAAGCCTCCTTGTCATGGACTCTGGTGATCTCATAAATGCTATACCAGGAATGGCAAAAATAAAGCTAGCTTTGAGAGAAGATGGCCAAGGGCCGATTTAGTAAAAGTGGAAGAACATGGCAGATCCCTAAGGTGATAATCACACATACTGGCTTGTGAGCAAACTTGAAGAATGATTATGGAAACTCATATAAATGAATAGGAGAATTTTGTTAATAGAAGTGCTGAAATCAGGAAATACGTCTACTTGGGTCTTGAAGTGATTGTAAATGGAGGCTGCAAGTTAGTTGTAATCTTAGTGTATAATCATAGGCTGGTTTCGTCAGTGATTGCACACAAGATTTCCTAGACTGTTGTTACGCATTTTTACTTGAGTAAATTCTAAAAGAAAGCTAATCTATTAGGCCAAAACTTTTTTCTTATATCTAGCATCAGCTTCTCGCAAAACCTGACTTTTTTTTTTTTTTTTTGCCTTTTTTTTTTTTTTTTTTTGGTATGTGGGTAGCTCCCTGACTGGGAATCGAACCCAGGCCAAAGTGCTGACAGCACCAGCGCCGAAGCCTTAAGCCACTACACCATCAGGGAGCTCCCAAAACCTGACTTTTAAGATATAGTTTAAATGCTTCTCAGAGAATGTGTTTTTCATTTATTTAAACATATTTCACACTTCTAATGAATAGGACAAAACAACAACAAAACCAATTGTTTTTGTTGTTTTCAGCCAAATTGATTTACTTGCAATTTCTTGAATTGAATTTACATCTTGCCCTCTTGTTAGAAAGAATATTCTTTTCCTTCTCTGTATACCCAAGTCTATTCTATTTAAGATTTCACGTTAAAATTCCACCCCTTCAATAAAAACCCCCAGGACTAACTGAGGGTAAATTTCTTCTGTCTCCCTTTAACTATTCACTTATTTATTCAATACTGTATATATGTATTTACTTAGGATGACAATATGCCATTCACCCATTCGGCACTCACTTACGCTTTTGGACTGTCAGATATCTTGTTTTGTCTGATTTTGTCTCTTTCAACTAGATTTTATCTATCAGGAAATGGGCAGTGTTTTACATGTCTTTATTCATTGCCTTAGTGCTTAATTTCTTGGACATAGGAGGCATTCGAAAATGTATGATGGATTTGACTGAGATTTCAGTCTTTGAATAAAAGAAAATGGCAACTATATCCTACTCCTTTAATAAGAGCTAGAAGACAATACTTACCATTGATTGAGTGGCTCTTATGTGTTCACGTCTTTTCATAAATGATCTCTAATCCTATGGCTGTCTACTAAAATAAAATTTCCAGTAGCTCCCATGTGTATGAGGAAAGAGATACTATAAGACAAGACCCTGGGTTTCTCTGCTGGTGAGTTACAGAGCTGGCTCTGAAATATAGGCCTGGATAATTCTAAAAACCAAGAGAATTCTCAACTAGGGAGGGATACTGTCTCTGCGGTTGTCACCGTGACAGTTTCCTTTATAGATGAGCCAAGGGAAATACATCTTAATACCATTCAGAAAATGTCATATTTGTCCTGCTCTTTCTGTTCCTTTGCCTTTTTTATGTTTCCTTAGCTAGAATTCCAATAAGATGTATCCTTTTTAGAAAATTGAAAACCATGAAACAACAAATATCACTGTCGTGCTATAAAATAAAAACTGCTGAATGAAAGTAAAAAATTTAATTAAAAAAGAAAAACCATTCTTTAATAAGTGAACACATGCTAAATAATAAAATATTTTCTCTATTGTTTTGGTATAAATTTATTCAAGACTAGCCATATATATTCAAAATATTATATCTAGGTTATGATGATTGGACTTGTTATAATTGTTTTGAAACTGCAAAAACATAGAAAAGCATTTCATGTAATCAAGACATATATATACATTGAAAAGAAGTGAGATACTAAATTGATTTTCAAACAAGCTACTTTTCTTCATATATGATAACATAGCAATAAGAGGCAGATTAGGAATAATAAGAATTGGGGGGACCTAAGATGGTAGTGAGAGACAAGATCCTTGAAACCTCTCCTGGCAAATACAGTAAAACAACTGGGATCCAGTAGGGAAACCCTGAGTGGCAAGCCTTAGCTGAGAGATCCACACATTGCAAGAAAACACCTGACAGTCAAAGAAAGTGGGATGAATGGGAGGGGAGGGAAGAAAGCAGTATGGAGATGGGGCTGTAGAATGCAACCTGGGGCTGGCAGAAGAAGGATCAAGGTGGAGGCCTGGGGACACAGGTCAAAGATCAGCAGATCCTGGGTGGGTTGGAGTCCAAGAAACAACAAGGGCAGAGGCATGGGCAGCTGAAACCCTGTGAGACCATAGGTGAATTAAAAGCTGAACCATGCAGCAGTGTACTGGGGCCTCAAGCAGACCACCACACCTTGAATACGTTAGAGGCTGAACAAAAGCCCTGAACTGCCCTGGGCGAGAATAGGGCACCAGTTGCGAGTGATGCAGGTATAGCAACACTGGCTCCACCATAAATCAGTTCTGAGCAAGTTTGAAACTGACAGCCAGCTGCCATGGAAATGCTACCAGAATATAACACAGTCCTGTGTGAAATGAGGGCTCAGGAGAAAAGAGAAAGGCAGAGCCAGTGGTGCATGCCCAGCCCACCTGGGCAACCTTGACAAACAGGTTAGTGTTACAGCAGAGCCAGCATTCAGAGGAGTGAAATTGGGACACAAAATAGCTACAACATGCACTACCTCCACTCCCAGGTAAAATGATAGGTACAGAGCCTAGTTACTTCCTCTAACTCTCTCCCAAATCTCCCCACTCCAATTTCACCTAGTGTCTGCTTTACCACCAGTGGAAAAGGGCAAACTTCCATTACCTTATGAGCAGAAAAATCTGCACCCTACCCAACAACCCCGCCCCCACGGAAACTGGCAGAAGGGCTCAGGGAAACTGCAAAACAGAGGCACAACAGCTTTTCCCTGCACTAATCTCACAGGCATAGTACACCATCGCATACCACGTTTTTCCCAAAGAAGAGGCATATCAAGACCAAGGTAACTGGGTCAAAGTAGAGAAGCCCAGCTTGCAGGAAAGCTCCCAGAGGTAGAAGATTGAATAACCAAGAGAAAATATTGGAAGATGCTACAGCAACACCAACTGGGAAGTGCAAGAAATACCTCTTCATATCTCCCAGGAAAGACATCCTCACGCCCAGGGAAAGAAACACATAAAATACAATGAGTGCGTTAGGATTCAAAGCTGCTCAGAAAGAGAGAGAGAGAGAGAGAGAGAGAGAGAGAGAGAGAGAGAGAGAGAAGAAAAAGAAAAAGAAACAGAAAAAAGAAAAAGCTCCAGAAAAGAAACTTATAGATTTGGAAATACATAATGTAAGTGACACAGAATTCAAGACTGACATTCTTAAGACACTCAGAGAGCTTAAAGAATGTTGGCAGAGTACCCAGTTGCAGATAAATGATTCCAGAAAGAAAATCTGTGAACAAAAGAAGTATTTTAACAAAGAAATGGAAACTACAAAAAAGAATGAAATAGAAATTCCAGAAGTAAACAACACATTAAAAGAACTGAGAAATGAAACAACTACCATAGGGAGCAGAGTTGTCAAGATGGAGGAAAGAATTAGTGATATGGAAGATTAGAACATGGAAACATCACAGAAGGAAGAAGAGAGAGATATAGAAATCAAAAGTAATGAAACAACTCTACAAGAACTATCTGACTTCATTATAAAGAATATTAGAATAATAGGAATAACAGAACAGAATTCTACTGAGAGCTTACTCAAACAAATAGTAGAAGAGAATTTTCCAAACATATGGAAAGAACTGGCACCCCAAATTCAAGATAAAAACAGGACCCCTAACCAAGGCACATTATACTAAACATGTCAAAAATCAGAGACAAGAAGAGAATTCTTAAGGCAGCCAGGGGAAAAATATATAACCTTTAAAGGAAAGCCCATCAGGTTGTCATCAAACATTTCAACAGAAACTCTACAAGCCAGGAGGGAGTGGAATCAAATATTCAAAATATTAAAAGAGAGAAACTACAAGCCAAGAATAATTTATTCAGCAAATTTATACTTTAGATATGAAGGAGGATAAAGGCCTTCTTAGAGATATAGAAGCTGAAGAAATTCTCCAGCACAAAGACATTTCAAGAAATACTAAAGGAGGCTATTCATCCTGAAACTAAAAATCAAAATAAATGGAGAAGAGTAGAGACAACAAAAAAATAAAAAGGGAGGAAATAATGGCCATAGAAACTCATCATATATCTATCATCAACCTAAATGTAAATAGACTGAACTCACCAATAAAAAGGCAAAGAGTTGGAGTTCCCTGGTGGTGTAGCAGCTTAAGGCTTCAGCGCTGGTGCTGTCAGCGCTGTGGCCTGGGTTCGATTCCCAGCCAGGGAGCTACCCACATACCAAAAAACAAAACAAAACAAAACAAACAAACAAACAAACAAACAAAGGCAAAGAGTAACAAACTGGAATAAAAAGCAAAACCCATCCATGTGCTATCTCCAAAAGACACACGTCAGCTACAAGAACAAACACAGACTCAGAGTGAAAAGGTAGAAAACAATACTCTAAGCAAATGGCATCCAGAGAAAAGCAGGTATCATACTGATGAAGCAGACTTATGGATAAAAAAGATAACAAGAGACAAAGATGTACATTTTATAATAATAAAAGGGACAATACAACAAGAAGACATGACACTCATTGATATATAGTCCCCAAATCAGGAAGCACAAAAATTTACAAAGCAACTACTTACAGAACTAAAAGGAGAAACTGATAAAAACACAATTATAGTAGGAGACCGAAACACTCCCTTAACAGCCATAGTCAGATCATCCAAATAGAAAATAAATAAGGAACTATCAGCTTTAAATGATACATTATACCAATTGGACATGACATTTACTGGATACTTCATCCTACTACGTAAGGCTATACATTATTTTCTAGTGCACATGGAATATTCTCAAGAATAAACTATATGCTGGGACACAAAACTAACCTCAGAAAATTTAAGAAGATTGAAATCAGACTACAAAGCTTTGAAATTAGAGATCAACTGCAAAAAGAAAGCAAAAAATTCATATGTACATGGGGATTAAACAACATGTTATTTAAAAATGACTGGATCAGGGGTATGGGAATATGGTGATGGAAAGAGAACTGATTCTGGGTGATAAACACATAATACAACACATAGACAATGTATTGTAGAGTTGTACACCTGAAACCTATGTAATTTTTGCTGATCAGTGTCACCCCAATAAATTTAACAATAAAAAATGACTGGATCAAAGAAGAAATAAGAGATTAAAAAATATTTAGAAACTACTGACAATAAAAATACAGCATATCAAAATTATTGGCTTGCAGCAAAAGCAGTAATGAGAGGTAAATTTATATCATTACAGGCCTATCTTAAGAAATAAGAAATATTGCAAGTAAACATCCTAACATCTTACCTTAAATAAATAGAAAAAGAAGGATAGAAAAACCCAAAGTCGGCAGAAAAAAAGAAATAAAAATTAGAGCAGAACTAAACAAAATTGAGAACTGAAGGACAATTGCAAAAATTAATGCAACAAAGAGCTGGTTCCTTGAAAAAATCAATAAAGTTGACAAATCCCTGGCTAGGCTCACAGAGGGGCAAAGAGAAAAAGCACAAATAATCAAAATTGGAAATGAAAGGGGAGAAATTATGGCTGATACCACAGAACTACAAAGGATTATAAGAAAATATTAGGAAAGTCTTTATGCTACCAAATTTAACAACCTAGAAGAAATAGACAAGTTTCTAGAAACATATAGTCTACCTAGACGAAACCAAGAAGAACTGGACAATTTAAATAGACCAATCAACAATAAATAAATTGAAGCAATCATCCAAAACATCCCCAAAGGCAAAATCCCCAGACCAGATGGTCTCATCAACAAGTTTTATCAAGCATTCAAAGAAGAATTAACGCCTATCCTCCTCAGACTTTTCCAAAAAATTGAAGATGAGGCAATACTTCCTAACTCATTCTATGAGACCAACATTACCCTAATACTAAACTGGTAAGGATAACACAGAAAAAGAAAACTATAGGCCAATATCTCTGATGAACATAGATGCAAAAACTTTAAACAGAATATTAGCAAATAGAATACAACAATGCATCAAAAAGATTATGTACCACAATCAAGTGGGATTCATCCCAGGAGCACAAAAATGGTTCAACATTCACAAATCAATCAACGTGATACGCTACTTAAACAAAATAAAATATAAAAATTATATAATTGTATCAGTTGATGTAGAAATTGATGTATCATTTGACAAGATACAACATTCATTTATGATCAAAACACTAAATAAAATGGGTATAGAAGGAAAGCACCTCAACATAATAAAAGCCATATATGACAAACTCTTAGCCTATCTCCTAATAAACGGGGAAAACCTGAAGCCTGTTCTTCTAAAATCAGGAATAAGACAGGGATGCCCCCTGTCACCACTGTCACCACTGCTATTTAATATAGTACTGGAACTTCTAGCCAAAGCAATCAGGCAAAGGAAAAGACTAAAAGATATCCTAATTGGGAGAGAATTGTCACTATTTGCAAATGACATGATCCTTTATATAGAAAATTCCAAAAACTCCCCCAGAAAACTACTAGAAACAATAAATGAATACAGTAAAGTTGCAGGATACAAAATCAATGTACAAAAATTAACTGTATTTCTTTATACCAATGACAGAACTTCAGAAAAAGAAATGAGAAAATCAATACCTTTTGCAATCACAGCAAGAAAAAATACTTGGGAACTAACTTAACAAAGAACATGACAGACTTATACACTGAAAACTATAAGACACTATTAAAATAAATTGAAGAAAACATAAAGAATTGGAAATATATTCCATACTCATGGATTAGAAGACCCAACATTGTTAAAATTGCTATATTACCCAAAGCAATCTACAGTTCTAATGCAATTCCCATCAAAATCGCAGACATTCTTTCACAAAATAGAAAAAATATTATCAGATTAGTATGGAACCATAAAAGATCCTGAATAGCCAAAGCAATCCTACTTAAAAAGAATAAGGCTGGAGGCATCATGCTCTCTGACTTCAATCTAAACCGCAAAGTGTCAATAATCAAAACAGCTTGGTATTAGCAGAAAAACAGACATATAAAACAATGGAACAGAATCAAAAACCCAGAAGTAAACCCACAAATATCTTGACAAGTAATTTGAACCAAGGAGTGAAAAATACACAGTGGAGAAAAAAAAGCCTCTCCAATAAATGGTACTGGGAAAATTGGAAAACCACATGCACAAGAATGAATCTGAACTGCAAACTGTCATATACCAAAATTCACTCAAAGTGAATTGAAGACCTCCACATAAGACCCGAAACAATAAACTGTATGGAAGACAACATTAATACTAAACTGATAGTCCTCAAGTTCAGGGAGGACTTCATGAACCTGACCTCAAAGACAAGGGAAGTAAAAGCAAAAATCAATGACTGGGACTATGTCAAACTAAAAAGCTTCCACAAAGCTATAGAAACTGTCAACGAAGCAAAGAGACAACCAACTGAATGAGGGGAAATATTTGCAAACAATGCATCTGATAAAGGGTTAATATCTAAAATATTTCAAACTTGTATGACTCAACAACAAAAAAACAAACAAATCAATTAAAAAGTGGGCACAGGACCTGAACAGACACTTCTCCCATGAAGATATACAAATGGCCAACAGATATATAAGGAAATGCTCAACTTTATTAACTATTAGGGAAATACAAATCAAAACCACAATGAGGTACCACCTCAGTACTGGTAGAATGGCTATAAGCAACAAGACAAGGAATAACAAATGTTGGTTAGGCTATAGAGAAAAAGAAACCCTCACACACTGTTGGTGGAAATGCAAAGGGGTAAAACCACTATGGAGGATAGTGTGGAAATTCCTCAGAAAACTGGGAAAGACTTACCATAAGACACCCCCTCTTCTGTGTATCTACCCAAAATTTTGAAAACCTTAGTCCATAAAGACTTATGTACCCCAATGTTCATCATAGCACTGTTCACAGTGGCCAAGTCATGGAAACAACCAAAGTGCCCTGCGACAGATGACTGGATAAAGAAGCTGTGGTACATATACACAATGGAATATTACTCAGCTATAAGAAAAGATGAAATACTGCCATTCGTGACAACGCGAATGGACCTGGAGATCATCATGCTAAGCAAAATAAGCCAGAGAGAAAAAAGCAAGAACCGTATGATTTCACTCATATATAGAAGATAAAACTGAAAGCAATGAAGAAATGAAAACTCATGGATACAGTCAATAGTTCAGTTGTTACCTGAGGATAAGTGGAGCAGGAGGTGGGAGAGGAGGGAGAGGGAGTCAAATATATGGCAATGGAAAGATTACTGACTCTGAATGGTAAACATGTAATGCAGCACATAGACAATGCACTGTAGAATTGTACACCTGAAACCTATGTAATTTTTGCTGACCAATGTCAACCCAATAAATTTAACAATAAAAAAAGAATTTTGGAAGCAAAATGTTTTTCATTACTTAATTAATATTTGTAGTGCAGCATTTGTAATTATACATCAATATTTTTAATGTACATTTTTAAGAATGGATACTTTTCAAATAATTCTTCTCCTGTTATCAATACCTGCAGAAGCTTGGCCATAATGTCTAAAAAGATCTAAAAGAAGATGGGCTATATCAGAAACAAGCTTGATGAAAGGAAAAGAGAATTGATCTGTATTTCTAATCACAGCATTTGAGGAGACATGGAGAACTTGGTTCTATTTGAATGGGTTTAGCTACTTAAGGACTCTTATTCAATGGGTAAAATGAGGAAATAAGTACCTTAAGGTCAGTGATCCCTAAATAGGAGAAGAAAGTGGCATGTTAGAATTTCCTGGGGATATTAGGGGCATTTTGCCCAGCTATTCATAATTATCCAGAGGTTTTGGTGCACCCACCTCCCTGCCAGTAGTTATTCATCAGTAGCTGTTTACTGTCATAGTAATTCACTTTCCTTAACTCTCTGGCATGTTAGAGATGAAAAAAATAATAATAAAGCTGATTTTTACTAATCTTGTCTTCTGGGAAATGTGTAGCCAGTTGGGTAGCATGAGTAGTAGCATTAAGGTTGCAAAAACAATGATTCTGATTTGAAGCAGGTCTATATCCTTAGTCCATCCCCTAAACAGGAGGAATTGGCAAAGATTAACAAGACACCAGGCCCAGAGCCAGAGGACTCAGACAGGATCAGTTCCCAGCAGTTTCTCAGGAAACAAAAGGTTTTAGAAGAAAGGCTGAGGATCAGGGACTTTGACCAGAAGCTCAGGAAAACATTTAATTCCCAATTCTCCAAATGTTGGAAAGGAGTCCTATGATATCTTTGTGGACTTGGTTGTAGAGAATTAGATATAACTGATTCTATAAATTGGGGATACTGAGAAAGGCTGGGAGAGGCAAAAACCGAGGAATAAATGTAATAAAGGCTTGATTATGAATCATTATTGTGATAACAAAGAATTTCTGGGTGGTAAAATATTGTAAAATGTATAATATAGAAGAAAATCATGACTTTCATCATCGTTTCTATGTAAAACTTTCCTGGAGGTCCCAGGTACTGTAAAAAGGTAAGGGAAAATGGAAATAATTATCAGGATTCAAAAAGAAAATAAAAATTATTTTTATAGACAATATGATTTTCTGTAAAAGAAATCTGAGAGAATCTAGAGATAAATGATCAGAACTAATAAGATAAGTCAATAATGATAATGGATACAAGATAAACACCGTGCTCCTGAATGCCAGCAACATAAAAGAATAGTAACCATTAAGTATGAAGGGAAAAAATTTACAAAAAAAAAAGTGGGAAATGTATGAGAACAATTAGAAACATGTAAAAAGTCAAAGAGATAGGCCTACATAAATTGACCTATTAACTATACTATCATAAATATGTCAGTTCTTCCCAAATTAACCTCAAAATTCAACCAAAAAATTTAAAAATGTATTCCATAGTTCTTGAATGACACAGAAAAGCCAAGAAAAGTTAAAGAAGAGTAAGATTAGAGACAGTTGAGGACTTATTCTATCATATGAAAAAATTTACCATAAAGCTACAGTAATTTGATAAGATGATTTTGCACAGATGTAGACAAATAGACAAACCACATAGAATGAAACGGAACCAAAACAAACTACTGAGTTGAATAACCCCCTACCCCAAATTCTTGTCCATGCAGAACCTCAGAATGTAAACTTAATTGGAAATAGCAGAAATAAAAAGTTAAGATGAGGTCATACTGGACTACACTGGGCCCTAATCCAATGACTGGTGTCCTATCAGAAGGCCATATGAGGACCAGAGACACTCAGGAAAATGCCATGTGACTATGGAGGCAGAGATTGGAGTGGTGCATCTACAAGCCGAGGAACAGCAACATTGTTGGCAACCAGCAGAAGCTAGGAAGAGGCAAGGAACTATCAACCCCTAGGACTCTCAGAGAGATCATGGCCCTGCTAATACCTTGATTTAGGACATTTGGCCTTCAGAATTGAGACTATACATTTCTGTTGTTTTAGGTCACACGGTTTCTGGTCATTTGTTTTGGCTGCCTAAGAAACTAATACACAAATAAACACATATACTGGAGATTTATACAGGTTTGCCACATTGTACAGTTCCAGGGGACACCATTTGCATTATGTCCTACAAGCTCCAGGTTTGGGCCATTCATGCAGAACTCAATGTGAATGGTGTTCCCTGAACTTGTGCAGAGGAGCAGCCCTCTTTATGTAGATGAGAGAATGCCATACGAACTAATGTGGAAATGTTTAACTTTTCAATGAAGTGTGCTAGAACTGATGACTAGTCATGTACAAAAAGATAAAATTAGACCCTAATCTCACTCTATAAAAAAATAATTAATTCTGGGAAAGAAAAAATTTAATTCTAAAAGAAAATATTAAAATAGCTTTATAACATTGACCTGGAGAATTATTTCTTAAGCGAAACTAAAAAGAAAACTAAAACACTGTTTTGATAAGGTTGACTATTAAAGTTAAAAATTTGTGCATGACAAACATCATAAACAAAGTGAAAATACAAGCAACAAAACAGAAAACATTTGCATTATATATTCTCTATAAAAGAATTATATCTAGAATATTTAAAAAACTCCTATAATCAGTATGAAAAATATAAATAATCCAAAAGAAAAAAATTAACAAAATATACTAAAAGGTAATTCACATGGAAGGAAAGACCATATTTATGAAAAGATGTTAAACCTTATTTATGTTTAAAGAAACATATTTAAATCCATGAAATTCTATTTCATGCCCTAGAGATTAGGAACAAGAAGTCTAATAATACTGATAATTTGCTAGAATATGAGCATGTGTGAATTCTCATACATTGCTAGTTATGCTATTAACATTGATACAAGACTTTATAAAGCTGTTCGGCAATATTAAAGTTAAAGATGTGCATCCCTATGACCCAGCAAATCCACTATAAGTTGTCTGTCCTAGAGGAATTTAAATAGAGGTATAAGAAATCATGTGAACTGTGTATTATTGGTAATCAGAAAATACTATAAACAATCCATTGCTGTATATTTATATAACTAAATATTTATTTATTGTACACTTACATAATTGTGTGTTTCTAAATAAACTAAAACTACATTTACATGGGAAAATCTCTAAATAATAATGTTGATTTTTTTTAAAAGGATAACATCATGTATTCTAAATCTCACAAAAATTATACTAAACATTGCAAAAATATATGTTGTTTTTGGATAAATACATGTTTTGATGATATAAAAATGGACTAGAAGGATACATACTAACTTCAGGATAATGTTCATTTATTAGGAGTGAGATGAGGTATCTTTAATCAAATATGTAATATTGTGATTATATTTTTAAAATCTAAAGGAAATATGACAAAATGTTATAACATTTATAAACTCTGGGGGCAGTACATGGATTATTTGATATAAAATTGTCTAATCTTTCAGTATGCCTGAAATATTTGGTAAACAAAATGGAGATGAAGAATGAAAGGAAAAAGGGGAGAAGAAAAGAAAGGAGAAGAGTGGGAGGGAGCAAGAGAGACATGGTCTTTGGAGAGAGACAGCCCTGCACACTAATCATGGCAGGCAGTGTGGTTCAGTAGAAGGAGCCTGGCTAGGGGCTCAGGTAGACTTAATTCTAGCTTTCTTCAATTTGGACAAGGTAATTATTCTCAGACTCTGTTTACCCATTTAGAAAAAGAATAAATGAAAATTCAACTGAAAGTACTCTGTGAAGACTAAGTGGAGAGGTATGTAAAATGCCCTGTGCACTGCTCACTGGGCACACTTTGAGTATTTCATGAATAATAGTACAACACTCTCTTTCTTCCTTTAAGCAATGGGAAACAATAGTCTGTGCAGAAAGTATACCGCTTTAACTCACCGGATGGAATTGAATTCCTCTTTCTGATGCAGTCTTACTTTTTTAAATTTTAATCTCAGTAAAAGTAATTTTTGAAAAGAGATTAAATGCCTTTGGCATGAGCTAAGATTCAGACCATAGAGAAAATTGTAGGGCTTCAGTTTCCACCCAAATATCTATCAAAAGGTAGGTAAGAAAGTTCCCATGGCTCCCCATTTAAGCTCAAATCACTTATTTAAGGAGATCATGGCACAAGCCCTTCGCCCTTGGTTGTTAATGACCTTACTTTGAAACACTGAATAGAATACGCAGTAGGGTCAATTGCAGACTCGATGACGAGAATTAAAGTGCAAAGCTCCCTAACGAGATCCATACTTATTCCTTGCGGTTCAAGGAATAGTGTGGTTAATAGTTCACAGCCTGCAGGGCCGATCCCCTTACAGAAGCAGAGTTAACTTAGGCATTTCCTCGGCTGTATAGACAACACTGCCTGTAGTGGAAAGCTTGACTTTCCTTTAACCATGCCAGAATATTCTTGGAATGCAGCCACTGTCTGATATATATGGTTCCATAAGCATTTGATTTTCAAAAGTCCCTAATTCTGGAAAATGGCCAGTGGTCAGTTGCTAATGTATGAGTAATAGAAGGAGAGAGGACAAAGAGAAAAACTTACAAAACTGAAGTGTGGCAACTGTGATGTCATCCTATAGAGTAAGTGAATAGGCATACATATCAAAGCCTTATATATGTACTTCCACACATAGAAGCTAAAATGAAAACAACAAATGTTTAAAACTTTAAAGATTAAAAAAAATTACCTTTTGTCTGATAAAAAGAAAAATTGTGGGATACATATTTTTTCTCATAATAGTGTAATAAAATAGTCTAAATTCACATAGACTTCTGTATTAATATAAACTCATTTTCTTGGACTCTTTGAGCTGAAAGAAACCTGGAGAGGTTCTTTTATCCATTCTCTCTCCTCTGCACTAAAATGGATCTTTAGGACAACCCAGGCCATTGTTTATATTATTATTTTAAAAATAAGAAAGAAAAGATTTTTTAAAACTCTGTATCTAAAAAAATAAAAATCCTCCATTTGAAATCCGTTACCTCCTTTTCTAAAGCATTTTAAAATGAAACATAAAGAGTTACATATGATATCTAATAACTGAATCAAAGGTAGTGATTTCATACATTTTCCACACGTCCTGTCTCCAAGGTAACCTGTTTCTTTCTGACAAGCTGGAGGGGCTGGAGAAGTGAGAAGATGGAAACATGATGAAGTCGTATCCAGGGATGAGGTGGCCACTGGCTGATGGATCGATTCCGACAAGAATAAAACAATTCATAGAAATCAATGTCACCAACCCACAGGTGCCTCTCAGAATTGGTGCCACACTAGAGACAAGTTGCCATCACTGTCCTGTTTCTCCCAGTAACACTTGCATCAGATTAGAAACTGCCTTTTAAACCTGAACTCCATAATAAAAAGTCACCCAGAGATCTTTAGCAGGTTACCTGCTACAAAATCCAGGTGGGTGACAGAGAGATCAGAGGTACCTAATTGGAAATAACTGATATCTTACTTGGAGTTTCTGACATTATTCAAACAAATGATGGAATCTCCTTCCAGGAGTATTAGAAAATATCCAACCTTCCTGAGCAAGGATGCTTTCACCTGGGAAGGGTCCCGAGTGTTTGAACAGACTTGACTGGTTATTCCAGGCCCATTCTTGGAGGAAACCTCAGCTTTGAGCATTCTGCACTTGCCATGGATTAGAAGACACTGGGATGGACATCTACTGACCAGGGGTTTATAATAGAATGAATCTCAGTCCTTGGCCCAATGGAACCCAGAAATTAATGAATTTACACACGTTAGCCCTTTCTTGCTTCAAGTCAGCTTCCATTCCTTACTAACCAAACACCTCTCTTAGGTTTTTACTACCAGCACCAGCATAAAGACACAGAACTCCTGATCTGAGAGAGCTGGGGCACTCTGGAGAGAACTGGCCTGCAGAGGCATGTGATGCAATTCAGGTGCTGCTTGCCACCTCCAAAAATCAAGAGAGAAGATTGGTGGGGGGAAAGAGATTTTCTCAAAACGTCAGCACTCTGGGAGAAGGGCGAACTCCTGTCCAAAGGCCATCTCTTTCCTCATTTCCTTCAAGGCAAAAGATTTTATAGACATGTAAGAAGAGGCAGAAAAAGGAAATAGGGAGGTGGCTCAGAAATTCCTGGGAGACTTGAAAAAGAAAAGAAAGCCCTTCCCAGTGGTTTCAGGGATTAGGGTGGACCTTGTGCAGATGTTGAAAAGACTTCTTCCAACTCAATGTAAACAGTCACTGAAACTGGTATGTATAGTAAACAGAAACTGGACTGCATAGTATTATAAACAGAGTCATTGAGAATGCATTAAGGAGGGAAGCAAGGAAAAGAAAAAAGTTCTTAAAAGTTTTAAGCTAAATGACACTGTTGAATCAAACTAAACTTAAAGGGTTAGATCCTGAAAACAGAGAATAACAGCACCACCCTTACAAGCTGACACTTAAGAATACCAGCTCCTGTTTACTAAGCAGTCTCTGCAGGCTGGGCACTAAGCCACACGACAACACTGAGGTATCATAAGATCCAAATGAGGATTATTTTCATTTTAAAGAGCCTAAAAACTGAGGCTTAGAGAAACTAATTTATTCAAGGATACGCAGTGAACAAGGGTCAGAGCTGGGAATCCAACCTTGGGAGTATTACCTCAATTTTCATGCTCTTCATATTTAACAAGATTTTGCCATTAGTTAGATGTAGAAACTTGGGCCAAAGTCTCTCTGAATTTCAGTCTTCTCGTGCATAAAATAGGATAATTAGTCTTCCTTATTTTTTCACAAGATTTTACTAAATCTAGGAGAGGCACCCAAGGCTATTTACTGTGATCCAGAAGTGAACAAAAGAGGGAGGGGGGATGGTAGAAAGATTTAAGGAAGATAGATGAGATGCAAGAATGATCAATGTTCTTTTGCTATGTTAATAAGGTAACTTTTGGAATGCTCCTAGATCACCCAAGGATTAGGGCTAGTCACCAGAAGATCCAACCAGGCAATTAGACGGTTAGAACTTTCAGTCCCACCTCACTGACCTCCACAGAGGGGAGAGTGGCCGGTAGTTGAATCAATTGCCAATGGTATTGATTTGATCAATCATCCCTATGCAGTGAAGCCTCCATAAAAATTCAAAAGGATAAGGTTCAGAAAGCTTCCGGGTTGGTGAAAACACAGAAACGTGAGGAGTGTGGTGCCTGGAGAGGAGGGCATGGAAGCTTTCCCCATGTCTTGTCCTATGCATCTTTTCCTTCTTGATGTTCCTGAGTCCCTTTTATAATGAACTGGTGATTTAATAGGTACCATGCTTCTCTGTGTTTTGTGAGCCACTCTAGCCAATTAATTGAGCCCAAGGCAGGGGTCCTTAGAACTTCTAATCTATAGCCTCCGGTGGTTCATAAGTACAGGTGAGAGGTGATCTCATAGGACTGAGCCCTTAACCTGTGGGATCTTCAGGTAGGTAGTGTCAGAATTGAGTTGACTTGTAGGACACTGTTAATGTAAGAAACATCCAAACTGATAGAAAAGAGCCGAAACACCAGGCGGTAGTGACAAGCTTTATTAAACAACCTGCCGGGCTGCCTCGCAATGGGAGAGCAGCAGCTCAACTGTTGGGAGGGTAGTTATATAGGTAGGAGGGGTTGGCGGGCAAAATGCAGAGGGAAGTATAGGTGGCTACTTCTGATTGGTCAGGGATAGGTTTCAATTTCCCAGGCTAGAGTGGGTTTCGGTTTCCTGAGCTAAGCTGAGTCATCGTAAGGTAAAGGAAGAGAGGAAGAAGATGACGGAGCGGGAGCCATTTTGTGCTGAATCCATGACAAACCTTTAGAGAATTCTTATGACTTTATTTGAGCCAAGCTGACAATGCGTGCCAAGGAGCAAGATCTCAAATGCTTTGAAAAATAACAGTTTTGCAGCTTCTTTTATGCATTTGAAATTAAGAAGAGAACATAAGGAAGATTAATGTGGAGGTAGGAAAAAGCAAGGCAAGTGATTGGATTACAAGATAGTTAACAAGATCAGGTACTCTCTTGAGGGTGATTACAGCTCATTTCAAAGGTGTATTAAGTTGATCAGTGGCTCCCAACCTTTTTTTACTTGTGTACCCCTTTTAAACCCATTTCTATAAATTGTACCCCTTGTTTTTAAAACAGCTGTTTTCAAATACCCTTTTGTTCAGTGCCTATCAATGTAAAATAGTGGAAATGAGGTAATAAGGAAAGAAAAATGACTACACTAAAAGTACAAACCACAGATTTAGTTTTACAATATTCATAACAGTTAAATATTGATCATGATGATCAAGTATTTATACATTAAATTTAAAAACTACTTGAAAAGAACCATGATTAAAGACAATACACTTACTTTTACTTAGTCAATGACTAAACTGATCAAACAGTCTGGCTATGGATGTATTTATATGTTTGGAGAAGTTCTAGAAATGTTGCAAATGGATTGTCCTTAAACTGTGGGTAATGACTGATAGAAGAGTGGTTTGAAGGAAGGGTTCATGACCACGCCCTTATCAATCATCATTCACTAATGTGATCTCATTTTGAAGTGTTTCCATGAATGATGCTTCAAACTTAGCATTTATTGTTCCATAACTAATGTTTTGCTTTTTTATTTTTTTACTTTACTTGTTTTTTTGTCATTACTGATTATTTTTTGTGTACCCCTAAATGGCCCAAGTTCTACCCCCAGGGGTACACGTACCACCACTTGGGAACCATTGACTAAATGCTCAGGAAAAGAATGGACAGGGCTTGCTAAAGGCATCAGTAAACCTTTTACTAAAAATGTTATATGCCTGGGACATGACTACTCACCATGATTTGCCCAGTTAAGAATTTATGATCAGATCATCCTGTGAGGTTACTTTCCACAGACCCTTTAAGGGTTTTTGTTTGTTTTTTTATTTGTTTGTTTTGTCCACAACATCCAGCTGGTGCCAGCAGCATTGCTTGTTGGTGGTGCAGGAAAGCCCCCCTCAAACACACACATACACACACATTGGAATTGAGTCCAAGGAACCCAAAACACCATTTTAAGCAGTGGGGACATAATGTACAAAAGTCCTCAAAAACAGGAGTAAGTCAATGAGGCTGGAACAGAATCTCAAGTAAGAAAGTGAGAAGCATGCTATAGAGTTCAGAAGGCTATTCTGGGGAGTTTGGATTCAAATGTAGAACCTATCCAATTAATTCAAAAGGTATTTACCTATTGTCTAAATTTATTCTTGCAAAGAGGGAGATCAGATTCCTGTGTAAACAATACTGCAAAGTCTTGGATATGGAAACCTAGATCTAGAAATTGATTGATGATGAGTATGAAAATGCTTCAGGAAAGCTGGTTTTAAACCACTTTACAAGGAGTGATCAAAAAATATGGTGACAGTGATTGCTGCTGCTGAGTGCCATTCAATGGAAAGGCAGGGATCTTCCATACAGGCAGCAGCGCATTGAACCTTAGAACAGTGTGTGACAAGTTTCAACTTACTCAGTGCAGTCAGTCGGTTGTTACAGTTGATAGTGTTGCAGCACGACCAGTAACTGAAGAAGTCAAATGGCACTCAGAGTCACAGAACCAGTGTTAATACGGAAGCCGGCTCAGAGAAGTTACAGTCTCCAAAGTTTGAGCCCCTCCCTTACAGGGTTTTAGGATACTTATAGGGTTGGGGGAGGGGCTGTGGGATGCAGCAAGGAAGCAGGGTTACAAAGCTAAATGCATACATTAGGCACCTAGGGGAAGGAATGCAGAGGTGGGAGTTCACAGAACTTACATTTAATAGCTTACAGAAAGTAATTTTCTACTTCATTCCCACCTTTAATGCCCTTATAACTCTGTTTATGGGGCATCACCATATATCTCCAAGTCAGTGTAGGCCAGGGGCTGCTGTCCCTACCAGGCTTGTACTCAAGCAGTGGTTGCCCTGTTCACCATGGTTTCAATGAACTGGGTAATAGCTCCAAGGATGCAGGGTCCAGTGTACAGGGGTGCCCCCAACCAGGCCTGTAGCTAAGAGCAGGGTCAGGATCCCGGTACCAGCTAGGAGTAATGTCTGGTAGGTCATTACCGTTCTACTTCTGGTTGGAGTTCCGGGTGCCACCAGTGGCGATCCTTTGCACCCTCCTCAGTGTTATTTGCAATGGTTGTGCAGGATCAGTTGGGTCATCCAGGTCTCCGATGGGTCCCTGGCATCATCCTCTTTGACCCGAGTGTGGTGGATCCAGGATGCTGTACCTGCAATTTTTACAGCAGTCGGAGTAGCCAGTATAACCACATGTGGGCCCATCCACATGGGTCGTAGGGGCTCCTTTTTCTAGTCTTTAACCCAGACCATATCTCCTGGCTGATGGGGGTGGACCTGGTTTCCTAAAGGGATTGGGGCCCAGTATAAAACATCTCAGCTTATTGTGCAAAAGGTCTTTCCTAATATCTGGAGTTGGACTGACAGGCCTAGTTACCCTAGTTGCTGAGGGTCTCCCTTAAGTCTACTGGTGATAGGTGGGGGCCTCCCATATAGAATTTCAAATGGGGAATATCCTGAGGGTCCGGGAGTACATGGGACCCCCGTGAAGGCACGAGGTAGTAGGTCTACCTGTGGGAGTCCTGTTTCCTGTCAGAGTTTAGCTAGCATGGTCTTGAGGATTCAGTTCTTGTGTTTAACTTCCCCTGAACTTTGAGGCCTGGAGGCAGTGTGTAACCTCCAGTTCATCTTCAGCAGTTTTGCTATGGTTTGGACAATATGGGATACAAAGGCAGGGCCATTGTCTGATCCTATTGAAAGGGGAAGTCCATAGTGAGGTATTATTTCTCTTAGCTGGGCCTTTACAACCTCTTGTGCCTTTTTGTTGAGAATGGGAAGGGCCTCGACCCATTTTAAGTGCGTGCAGACTAAAACAAGTAGATATTTATGGCCCCGATGTGGCTTTACCTCGGTAAAGTCAATTTCTGTGTCCTCTAAGGGGGCCATCCCAATGATCTGAATTCCTGGGACCTGTTTAGGACCCTGTTCCACATTGTTTTTAGACAAGTAGTGCACCTAGTGCTCATTTGGGCACAGAGGGCCGGGAGCCTGGCAATGCAGTAATATCTGGTGAGTCCCTTTTCGAGAGCCATCTTTCCCCAGTGAGTCAGGCCATGGTATTGTTTGACCATGTGATAAGCTAATCCCCTGGGGAAGTCTCTGGTCTCGTAGTCACCACCAACCCTCGTTAGTCTGGGTGCTCCCCTCGGCCTCTGCGCATTGGTCTTCCTCCAGAGTGTACCGCGGATTGTCCGGTAGGCTTGGCGCTTAAAGTCCCTTGGAGGCCGGGTCTGGGGTTGGGGCTGTCCTGGTGTGGGCAGCAGCTTCTCGTGCTGCCTGATCCGCCAGCCAGTTCCCCTGATGGATCGGGTCAGTCCCCCTTTGGTGTCCTTTGCAGTGCATGACGGCTATTTCCTTCGGTTGCCAAACAGCTTCAAGCAGCTGGAGAATTTCTTCTTTGTTTTTGATCTGCTTTCCTCTGCTCATAAGTAACCCCCTTTCTTTGTAAATGGCCCCATGGGCATGTAACGTGGAGAAGGCCTGGAGTCAGGGTAGATGCTGACTTTCTCCCCCTCCCCATCCCTGAGCGCCTGAGTTAGGGCCCATCGCTCGGCCCTTCGGGCTGACCATCCCCGTGGCGGTGCCTCAGCCCTGATGACTCGGCCTTGGGTGGTTACTGCATAGCCGGCCTTTCGTTCCCCGTTCTGGACAAAGCGCTCCCGTCTGTGAAGGTACCAGGTCAGGCACGGGGAGGGACCGTCAGTGAGGTCAGGCCAGCTGGAGAAGATGTCACCCGTGGTTTCCTCACAGTTATGGTCAGGTGGACCCGCCTCTGCAGGAAGGAACGTGGCCAGATTCAGGGTGCGCACTGTTTCTACTGTCACCCGTGGTTCTCACCCCGTGGGCCCGGGTAGTGTGCCATCCTGGCCGTTACCGCGTGGGGCACTTCCATGTGGATGTTCTGGCCGAGGGTGAGTTTGGCAGCTTCCTGGATGAGAGTGACCATGGCCGCCAGTGCTCGGACACACGGGGGGCCATCTGGCAGCTACCGGGTCAAGTTGCTTAGACAGCTAGGCCACGGGCCTTTGCCAGGGTCTGACAGTTGTGGTGAGAACCCCTAAGGCCACGTGTCCCTTTTCACAGATGAAAAGGTTGAATTCCTGGTTCAGGTCCAGGAGTCCAAGTGCCGGTGTGCAAGTCAGGAGTCTCTTTATTTCCTGGAAGGCACCTTCTTGTTTATTTTTCCATTTTAGGGGCTCGTTCTCTGGTCTGGTCAGGGCTTCATAATGGGGCTGGCTTTGCTCTTTTTGAATATTCTGGGATCCCAATGCGGCAGGATCCTGCTGCCCCGAGGAATTCCTGAGGTTTTTTGTTTGTTTGTTTTTTCTGCTTTCAGGCTGGGGAATCGAGCAGATGGTCTGTTTCCTTTCTGGTCCTAGGGAGCGATGTCCATGGTCATGATGAAGCTGAGATAGCGGACCTGGGGCCGGCAGACCTGAGCCTTGTTCCAGGACACTTTGTGTCAGTCAGCAGCTAGAGGAGAGCCCTGGTGCCCTTCCAGCAGTGCTCCGAGGGCCACTAGCCAGGAGGAGGTCATCTCCACACTGCAGCAACGCACAGTGTCATTGCCGTCCAGGGCAGGCCGCAAGGTCGGTGGCCAACGCTTCGCCAAACGTGGTCGGGGGGGGGGGGCGGTTTGAAGCCCTGGGGCAGGCGCATCCAGGTGAGTTGAGTCTTCCTTCCTCCCTAATGAAGTCCCAGGGAGGTTTGGTGTCCAGTGCCGCGTTTCAGGCCCACGCCTCGGGGTCAGTGCTGGCTGGGCCCGATCCTGCAGCCATTTCTGAGCTCAGTCAGGTTGCACCTCAGCTCGTTGGTGTTGAAGAGAGTAAGGAGTAATTGGTGACAGTCATCTTGGTTGGCTGGTGTGTTTGGCAAATTGATTCCAGAAGGTCGACAAGGGCCGGTGCCTTCTCAGAGTAGGGCGCCGTGTGGTGTTTCCAATTCAGGAGACCCTGGTGCTGAATGGCGTGTAATATAACAGAGGTTGCCCTGGCTGAATGGTGCCATCTGCATTCAGTTGTTGGGGGTCCCAGGTCTCCCACAAGGGCATCTGGTATGAGGCTGCATGTGGGCCAAGTGTAGCCTCCTTCTGATGGGTTCTGGGTCTCAGCTGGGCGGGCTCTGGCTCATAAGAAGGGGAGACTAATGGTGGGGGGCTCTCAGGCAGGTCAACTGGTGCCCGGGGAGCAGTCAGCACTGGGGGAACCTGCAGGGTGTGTGGCAGAGGGGCTGGTTCCTCCTCTGGGTCTTCTTATGAATTGGCTTCGGTGGTCTTCCCTTCTTTGGGAATTGAGCTATGAAAACCCTGCACTGTCCCTTACTTTGCACAGAACCGAACCCAAGGAGGGGGAGTTCGTGCTATTTGCAACCATGAGTCTATGTAGGGAAGCTGGTCAGGGTGGCCAGGACTCCCAGTGATCACTTTATAAACTGCGAAGACCTTGCGGACGTCTCAGGTCCTTTTTGGCGGCCAGCCAACCTGGAAACTAGGCCAGTCATTTTCACAGAGAGTTTGGAGTTTTCCTCACGTCCATCTGATACCACAGTCATCAGAATGACCTTTCTTGAAGTTCTTGAACATACAGTCTAATACAGTTGGCTTGGACTGGCTGGACCCCATTTCTTTATGTACCTAATGTGATCCTCCCAGGTACCCTCCTGTGTCTGGTGTCACAAAACCAACAAAGGATGGGAGCCCCTGCAGGAGGCCTTTCAGATGCCCACTCGGCTGTGTCCCTTGCGGGACTTTAAGGCGCGTCTTGACTGAGGGGCACCCATATAATCCCCGGGCCTGGTTCTCCCCGAGAGGACAAGCCACCATTTTGCCTTGTGATGTCACCACAGAACCGCAGGTTGGGGCCACCTCGGACCCTGTAGCTATTGCCATGGAGCCATGGACAGTCACACAGTCACACAGTCACATAGTCACACATGCACAGAGGTTATCCCTCCCAACCCCGGGTTTTCCCTACCTGACGACTTGCAGTGGAGACTTTGGGAGGTGACCAAGCTCCCCTTCCATCTGAAGACGGGCCTGACTGGGGCTTGGTCCCAGGACCTTACCTTATCCGGAGTCTTGCTCCCCGAAGGGGTTAGTCCACCCCTCCATGAAGAATAGCCACCTCTGGGCACAGTGCCCGCCCCCCACCCCTGGGAAGGAGGCCCCATAAAAATTCCGGGTGGCACCACCTTGTTCGACTCGGTAGGACTCCTGCCACCCACTGGCTTTCGTCACTGTGCTGGTGGCACAACCGGCCAGCACGGTTTGGTCAGGGAACCAAAATGTTGCAGCAGGAAGTCAAACAGCACTCCGAGGACCGGAGACCCAGTTTGGTTATGCCGGCGGGCTCGGAGGAGTTAGTGTCCGGACTCTGAGCCCCGACTAAGAAGCTTTTAGGATACTTATAGGGTTGGGGGAGGGGCTGTGGGATGCAGCGAGGAAGCAGGGTGACAAAGCTAAATGCATACATTAGGCACCTGAGGGAAGGAATGCGGAGGTGGAAGTTCACAGAATTTTTTTTTTTTTTTTTTTTTGCTTTTTGGTATGTGGGTAGCTCTCTGGCTGGGACTCGAACCCAGAATTTACACTAAACAGCTTTGTCCGTAATTTTCTACTTCAAGAGAAGGTGTGTTTTAAAATATGCCATAAATCATGGGTCACAAACAACACATTAACACAAATTTTTGTCAAATTAAAACATTATGGTGTGTCCTCATCCACCTTATTCACTGGCTCTGGCTCTTCCCCGATGTCAAAATGACCATGAGAGGTAATCGTTTCGAATGGATTCAGGACATTGAGGCAGTCAGGACAGCACGACTAAAGACACTCACAAAAGAGGACTTCCAGAACTGCTTCATCAAGCGGCAAGAATGATGGGATAAGTGTGTTTGAACTGAGAAGTATTTTGAGGGGGATTAATGGCCATGTGTCTTTCACTCCAAAATTTTTTTAAAAAATTTAAACATTCACTGTACTTTTTGGTCACACCTCGTAAATTTTTACTCTTGATGCTTTGGGGTGGGGTGTTGATTTGTTTCGTTCTTGCCCCACTCTTTCATTGGAGGAAATACACAGACTGGGGTGGCTGGTGGGGAGATGGCACATTATTCCAAGGCGGAGGCTTGGATAGCTTGTGGACTTCTAAGGCCAAGCCCCTAAAAACCTTCATTAATTCATCCAACGCACTTTTATTACATGAGTGGCGATCACCAACACCAACTGGCCTGTGGTACTCACTAATGGTACTCTGAGTTTTTTGTGCCATCATAGCCCCTGCCCCAACAGTGTGTTCATTTCCACAATTTCCCAGCTTCCTTTCCAGGTGAGAAAACCCTATGACCCAGAGTTGGAGAACAAAATGGACATGGAAACTTTCCGGAAAAAGTGGGCTTACTTAAATTACAAGTGTCTTGCAGACCTCTAATTGCAGGGGATGCAGCTCACTGAGGCTCTCGTGCCGTACTCAGAAATCTGTCTTGGAGTTTCTTAGGAGTCCGGACTCTCTCCCCATCTGCTTCCAGGCAACGACTGGGTGTAGCAGGGATACTGAGGCAGGCCTATTCCTCGGAGACTCAGGGCTCCTCTGACAGGTGACTGAACGAGTGC
This sequence comes from Lyroderma lyra, assembly GCA_004026885.1. Classification (NCBI taxonomy): domain Eukaryota; kingdom Metazoa; phylum Chordata; class Mammalia; order Chiroptera; family Megadermatidae; genus Lyroderma; species Lyroderma lyra. The sequence continues at coordinate 61,203 of PVJL010002419.1, forward strand.
TCCCCGACAGTCTAGCCCAGGCCTGGGGAGTCATTTTCAGGGCAAGAGCTACTTCTCCAAGTGTGGCGGTCCACTAGCTCTTTATTTTATTATTCAAGCAGTCGCCCCAGAATTGCTTGGCGGTTCACTGGTAGACCACAGTTGGCATCTTGCCCGGCCCTGGTCTCGCCACACTACATCACAGTCACTCAGCATTCCCTCTCCCTCGCTCTTTCACTTGGAATCAGATCTGCATTGTGGCCTGACAACTCTTCCAGCCCTCTGGGCGCCTTCCCACTTTTTCTTACAGGTGTTTCATATTGAATACTGTCTTGGCATCTGCTGCTTCTCAGAGGACCCAGACTTACACAGAAAATATGTAATGTACATAATGTTATAAAAAAAATTCCGAGACTTATTGTCAGGTGAAAAAAAATTAAGGTTCAGAACAGTTTGTAAAACTGCTGGTTAAAGGGAAACAAGAATATAAATGTATAGTTGTTTTTTTAATATGCAAATAGAGTGGTTATTTATGAGAATGGAATATAGCAGGACTTGGAAGACATGGAAGATGGACAGCAGGAGGAGATTTTCTCAATCCTATATCTTTTATACATTTTTTATTTTTAATGTATACATTTTTTTAAAGATTCAATGTCTTTGTAAAATAATACAGCTTTTCTGCGTTCTTGTTGCTCTGAATATGTGAGATATATTCTTCAGAAGGCAATTTAAGAGTTAGAAAAGCTTTTTTGTATGTTATAAGGAGACATCAATTACTCAACTCAGTTGCATGCTAGAGCTCCACAGTGGCAACACTCTTTACGAAGCTGAGAAAACTATTTAACACCCTTCTAACAGGATTCTGCCACCACTCACAGAACACACCACCACACTAACAGAGCCTCTATTCAGAATCTGAAGCTAATGTCTTCTGAATTGATTCCTACCTAAGTTTAAGTATGAGGGCAGGCTGATAAATTTTGCCTCAACTGTAATTTTTTTGTTACATTAGACATATCTGGATATAACTGGTTCTGTGTAGTCACATGGTATCTCCCTTCCATCATTCTTGACCTTGCACTCACAGATGCTTACATTTTCACCCAGTGCACATCGAAATAGAAGAGTCTTCAGACATTGGTTCAAACAGCATTCTATTACTGAGTTCTTAACAGCAGAAAAATTTCCTTCAGTTTTTTTGAAACTTTTTCATAAGAAGATGAGGACTTTTTAAAGAAGATCATTACAAGTGATGAAACTTGGTTCCATCGTTATGATCCCGAGAAGAAAAGGTAGTCCATGGAATACTGATATAAGGGATCACCTTCCCAGCTGAGTCCTGAGTTTTGAATTTTTTTCAGCTGAGGTAGTAATTCAACACTCATTATTCTGCATCATTTCTTTTCACTAAATCTATCTTTGAGATTTCGCTATATGAGCACATAAAGAATGCAAAGTCAAGGTTGTCAGCTACCAAGTCAGAAATCGGCCTGATTGAATCAGAATGACATTTATAAGAATAAAATGGTTGCTTTCAGCATTGAGATGGCCTGAGAAGCAAGGCCTGGAGTTTCTAGCCAGCAACTTTCCAATAAGTATATTGGAAAAATATTTTGGAAGTCATGTTGATAATAATTATCAAAATTAGAAGTGCTCCTCACTGTTGAGGGTCTTCCCCCCAAATAATTACTTTAAGCCAGTGTCACCAAGAACATAATGATTTAAAGTCAGGAAGCACTGCATATGTTGAAGGCCAGGTTCCTTGGGAATAGTTGGGGAAAGAAGGGAGGTGATCCTTCTTTGTTGAGTCTAATATTTAGCCCTACAATGATGGTAGTCCTGCATAAAAGTGTCTCCTTTATAAAACCTCTTGAACAAATATTATCTTCTTTCAATCTTCTGGAGTGTGCAGATGAAGAATCCAAATCTTCACGAGCTCAAAAGCAATGTTATACTTAAGCATTTCTCACCGTGTGCTTGGGCATGAACAAAGCATGTAAAGTTGGGCAAATGGAGACAGCCAATCTTGCTTGTTTAAAATGGGATTTTATTTGCAACACACATGAAAGCATCTGGACTGGGTGAGGGCAGATCGTATAAATTAGTGTGTGCGAGGCGGTATCTCCAGGTCAGCAGCATGAACATCACCTGGCAACTTGATAGAAATGCAGATTCTCAGGGTCTATTGTAGACCTATGGAAGCAGAAACTCAGGGTGGGGCGTGAGTTCCAACAATTACTTTAAGGAGACTTCCAAGTACTTGTGTTACCATAAGCAGAAAGAATAGGGGGCCACGGAGAGAGAGTTGGGAGAGAAGAAATAAGGATGTGCGGGGAAACAAAGGGGAGAGGAGAAGAGGTCATTTTTAAGGTGCTACCAGACCAGTCAAAACTAGATTTTGGTGGCCGAGGGCAAACCCAAAATGCTGTTTTGCCCTTCAAGGTAAACTTTAGTTAATCTATTAGTTATAATCTATTTTTATATTATTAGCATTGTGGGCAGGGAAATTCTCCACCCCATGTTTGCCCTGACAGTTCCAACAAGGGCCAAATAAGGACAACGGAATTCCCACCTCCTGATGGGAAGGAGTAATGTCACCCCTAAATTTGGAATAATTTGTGCCTCATTTTGAGGGTAACAAATTCCTAAACCCCTTTGTTCTTCGACGCAGTTGCTTTTCTTCTGGCCTGCTTCTTCCCACTATTTGGGGAATGTACTATCTTTTCTTTTTCTTTTCTTTTCTTCTCTTTTTTAAATAAATCCACTGTTTGCTTGGGTTCTTTGGAGCATACTTGAATTCTTGACAATACCAAGAATTCATTTCCCAGAAACAATTTTCATGCAGGTTAAAGTTTGAGAACGGGGTTGTGTAGAGAGAAGCTGCAGAGGTTCAGCTTTACCCTTCATCTGGCAGTCGCTGTCGACATGTCTCCTCTCAGAAGAAGACGTTAGAGGGTCTCCCTGCCTCAGAAAGCAGTCACAAGTAATTACAGCCTCCTTGGATCACCTCTTCTTACCCAGGTGTCATAGGAAACTGCCAAAGCAAATACCTGGAGCAAATTTTACTTTCGCCCAAGCTCTTTAAAGTTTTGCTGGGACTTTAACTCTGACATAGCTATTTAAGAAAGGAGTGTTCAAGACATGTGTATTTACACATCCAAATACACAACTGTGTCCATCAGTAAAACCACCTGAGGAGCATAGCTGTCCAAGGGAACTGAAAGATTTGCCTCCATTAAGTTTGCTCACTGTGTTGCAACTATATTTCTGGACTTCCCTTATCGCAGCACGACGCCCATTTGCACACCACATTTTTCTAGTGACTGAAAAGTGATCGCCTCAGCTTGGCAGCCTGCACTGCAGCACAATCATTTATTTCTCACAGCACTCCATCCTGGACATTCCCATTGAGCACAAAGCCTTTGAAGTCCATGGTGCATATAATTCAGCTGACAGCGGATTGGATTGGGGTCCATCTATTATAAATAAAGCCCAAGCCTGAGCAGGCATCAAAATATCTCCCCCCATAATTGGCAAGTGCTATTATTCTACTGAGCTATTTAATAAAAAAGGAAGACAATTTCTTGGCTACATATTTTATCAACTTTTACTGTAATGAGTAGCTCTTTACTTTTGAAGGTGTTTTGTTTTTTATGTCTCAAAATCTTCTGCTCTAATGAGCTCTTAAACTTTGCCTCAATTTCTATTTACCGACTTGCCCGCTAAGAAAATAAGAGTATATTTTAAAGAATTTCTCAGACTTCTTGACCTATGAGGATTGCTTTGGTTTCCCTTGAGTTTTTCCATCTAATTTGTGTAAATCCTTTTTAAATTGGGATTCATTTACTTAATGTTCAATGTCTGCAATGAGTTCCTAAAGCTAATTTCAGAAGACAGGGGAGGTTCCAAGAAAGAGCTTTTTCTCTGAAAGAACCTATATAAAAGAGAGACAATTGGAGGGGAATTTGCAAACACAAGGATGAAAGATGCTAATTTATTATAGTAGTAACGTGGCAAACACTGACATCCTTGTAATAATAACCTTTAGCTTTCTACTTCTTTCCCTCATGGACCCTAAATTAGGATTTGGAATATTCTGCCTATATTGGTATGTTTAACTCTGTACTGCAATATAAGTAAACCCAGGCTAAGAAACACCTGGGGTAATTTAATAATAAAGCAGGACACAGAGGATGCTAACAGTTGGCACTAAGGGCATAAAAACACAGAGAATATAAAATGTAATAGCAATTGCAAAATGTAATACAATTGCATGAAAATGCAATTAAATCAGGTTGGATAAATAGCTTCCAGGATATAATAGCAAGAAGAGAGAGTTCATTTCAATGAAGTGAAAATGGCAAAAAACTGAATAAATAATTTAAAGCTGGAAATGAAAAAAGTTCCGTGTGGAGTTAGAAGACAATTGAGCTCATCTGACCTTGTGCAAGTTGGTTAACCTCCTGGGGCTTTGCTTTCCTTATTAGGACAGACCAGGACAGGAGGGAGGGTTGGACTACGGGATCTCAAAGGTCTATTCAAGTTCTAAATTCCCCTCCTGGGCATAGAAGGGAATGGAAATGTAGGGCATCAACACAACATTAGTAGCTCTGGAAAAAAAAATGCACTTACACCAACTGTGAATTGGGGTTTCATATGAAGCATTGATTTTATCTGCTGGGATCCTTTGTTAGTCTTTATAAAAATAAAAGATAAGAACAAATGCCAGCATTGGTAGAATTTCCTTGTTTCCATCTTTTCCTAGCTAGTTTTTCCTCGCCTGAGGTTACAAAAGAAGGCAGGCTGCACACAGATATTACAGCCCATGTGAATAATGCTATGCGATCAGTTCCCAAGTGGTGGTACGTGTACCCCCGGGAGTACATTCAGGGTACATGAAAAATAATCAGTAATGATGAAAAAACAAGTAAAGAAATGCAAAACATTAGACATGGAACAATAAATGTTAAGGTTGAATCACTGTTAATGGAGACACTTCAAAATTAGATCACACTGGTGAATGATGATTGATGAGGGCGTGGCTATAAACCCTTCCCCCAAACCTCTTTTCTACCAATCATTACAAACAGTTTTCAGAGCAATCCATTTGCTACATTTTTAGAACTTTCCCAAACATATAAATACATCTGGCCAGACCGTTTGACCGGTTTAGCTATTGACCAAAAACAAGTGTGTTGTCTAATCGTGATTCTTTTCAAGTAGTTTTTCAATTTAATGTTTAACATAGTTTTGATACAGGCCAAACAAAGCAGGCCGACCCCGCCTCACTATAGACTCCTCTTCCCTAGTTCTTTAGCTCTCAGATTCACATTTCTTTTTCTAGTCTTAAGTTTAAATCACTTTCTCAATCAGTTTTTCTTTAACTCTAACTTGAGCAATAGTTTGCTCCTAACTTGAATCATAGAATGTCTTCTACTTTAAACAATTACCCCAAAACTTAAACAATAAGTTTTTAGCCTGCATCTTCCATCCTTTACCCAGGGTTGAATTAATTACTCAGAGAAAAATTGGTAACTTAGGTTCCCAAAGTGTCCTGCCTCCAGCCCTGGTTAGCCATCCTCAAATTTGTGGTATGTGATGATAAAACTTCACTGGGTGAGCTAGACTTTAGCTAATCATCCTGATGACTGTAAACGTGCCAGGCCATTCCTGGATAGATGGTAATACCTGGGTGGCCGATGGAGCCCCAAATCAGCAAGATACAGACTCCAAAGGGCTAAACAAATCTTCTGTCCTGTAGCCACCCTGCAGTGATGGCTTTGAGGCCTACCTTTTGGGCCAAGGCTTTTGAACTTAGTAACTGGGTCTGGTTCTCCTTATCTAGGGGCCATTGGGATGCAAATGTCACCTGGCAAAGCTTCCAGCCCTTCCTCACTGAGGAAATCCACATGGTCTCCCAGGCAGATCATGAGACCCCCTTCCCCCATTTAGAATAGAAAAGGTGAGAGCTCTGTGAATCCCTGACAGGTAGGGACAATGAAGCAGATGCAGAAGATGAGACTTCCAGCCCCTCAACTTCACGTAGAGATTCAGGGGAGCATGCCTCTCAAAAGAAAAGATAGGTAGATAGATAAGATAGGGGGAATCTTGGGACCCCTCCCATGAGACTCGCCCTGCTGGAATAGTTCCCACCTTGATACCACCCTTTCACCAGTAATCCCTGCCCCAGGGAGGCAGCCACAGGAAGTTACAGGAAAATACAAGGAAGTCAGAGGGCACAAGAAGCCCACCAGTTTGAGCCCAGTTCCTAATGCCTGCGCAGTAAGGTTTACAACGACCTTCATTTCACCTGGGCCTCATTATACCATCATGTAATATCATACATATGCCTGGAAGTTCATTAATATCATTATGACAGATTGAACTCTGGGAAAGAACATGCGCAGTCAGAAGGCGTAATGTAATAGGCCCCTTGTCAATCAGACTTGTCAATCAAGAAACATCATGCCCAGAGGTGTCTCCCCTGAGACACGAAAGAAAATAAAAGCCCCAAAGCCTCGTTAATCAGGGTTCTTGAGCCATTTTCCTGCTTGAGCCCGCTCCTACCTCTTTGGATGCACTTTCTCTTCAATAAACTCTTTGTTTCACCTCTACACTCTGGTGCGTGTTTTGTTCAATTCTTTTTTCGAGATACCAAGACCCTGGACTCCACGCTGATGAGGACACCACATTTTCCAGGAACGGTTTCAGTTATCATAGTCAGTGACTTTTAAGCATGTCAGTGATGGATAAGTGGTTGAAAACAGGAATGGTTAAAAAACCAAAACTTGACATGGATTATAAGTACTTCTCAACGCATGTTCACAGCTATGAGTACACCCACACCAGGAGATAGTAAAAAGGTGCGTGCCTCAGATACTACACAGAAGAAAAGGAAATAAAATACTCTGAAGAGTATATTAAATATGGGCTTTCATTTGCAGGGGATGATGACTGTCCTAAGCCTTTGTGTGTTGTGTGTGGGGAAACAGTATTGAGCAGTTGCATGAAATCCTTTCTACTCACATGACATTTAGAAACTAAACATCCTAGGTATAAAACAAAGAAATACATTATTTTTAGTGCTTAGAAAAAGGTCCAACTGTTACTTCATACATGATGTCAGGAAAGAAAATGAGAATGCATTTGAGGTTTCATACCATATTACTTATCACATAGCTAAATGTGGTAAAAAACCACATCATAGCTGAAGATTTAATTTCTCCTTGTATTAAGGATGCCATTTTTTGTATGTTTGGGGAAGAGCATGTCCACAAAATCAATACTATCTTTTTTCCAAACAATACAATGTCTCAGCAAATTCGGGAAATGTCTAATGAATTTGAAGATGGAGTAGTACATAGAATTTGAAAAAGTAATTTTTTCCATCCAGGTCAGTGAAAATGTAGATGCTGCTGATTTATCTAATTTGCTCATCATTGTGAGGTACTTGGTAGAAAATGAAATTGAGAAGAACCATGTCCCATCAAGTCACTGCTGCATTCATAGACAAAATCTTGCATTCAAGCCTCTTCCTAGTGAACTTTTCAAAGATGCTTGATGAGGCTGTAAAAGTTGTCAATTTTATTAAGTGACAATTATGAAACTCCAGATTGTTTAAAGCGCTGTGTGAAGAAATGAACAGCATTCACAGCACATTCCTTTTGTATATGGAGGGAAGGTGTCTATCTCGTGGCAAAGTACTTACATGGATATTTGAACTTAGACATGAAGTCCAGGTATTTTTTTGAAGACCATCATTTCCCTCTTGCTCCAGAAATTCGGGACAGTGATTGGCTTCAAAATCTTGCATATTTATCACATATTTTTCTAGAAATAAACCAACTCAACTTGGGACTTCAAAACAGCTCAATCACTGTATTCAAAGTAATCAACAAAACTGAGTCAATGATTAAAACACTGGACTTTTGGGAAGTGTGTATTGAAAAAGGTCAGGCCGAAGTTTTTGAAATTCTGCACAACTTATCTGAGAATGACTTTCACCTATCCCAAAACATGAAAGGGAATATTGTAACTCACTTGGAAGGTCTTAAAGTATACTTTTATAAGTACTTTCCTCAATGTGGAAAAGAAAACAACTGGATTGCAGATCTCTTCAATAAAGAATGCTTCAAAGAAGCTAAACTATCAATTAATAAAAAAGAGCGGTTAATTGAACTTTCAACTGATTCTTCTTTAAATTTTTATTTTAAAAGGAGGCATCTTATTACCTTCTGGATAGATGTAGTGAGGAATACAAACAGCTCAGTGAGAAGGCACTCGAATTCCTCTTAGCAGTTATTAATACTGAACTAGTGGAGAGAGCTTTTTCTTCTTACACCTTCATAAAAAAATAAGTACCGCAACAAGCTTAATGCTAGTCCAGATTTAAGACGGTATTTTGCATTCTTTGAGCCTGATTTCAAGAAACTAAGTGCATCAAAGCAAGCTCAACTATCTCACTAACAATGTTTTAATCGGCTAAGGATCTGCATAACAATTATTACAGACTTTTCAGATAACACAAATAAATACTATTATTAATAATAAATGAAAAGTTTGTTAAATACTTAATCATCATTATTAATATTTAACTAAGTTAAAATGCTGTAAAATTCAATCTGTGGTTTGTACTTTTACTGTAATAATTTTTCTTTCCTAACTTACTACCTGATTTCCACTATTTTACATTAAGACAGGTACTCAACAGAAGTGTCAGTATTTAAAAACTGCTGTTTTAAAAACAAGAAGTGCAATTTGTAGAAATGTGTTTAAAAGGTATACAAAAGTCGAAGAAGGTTGGGAATCACTGTGCTGTTCTTTCATTTCAGGCTCACTCTTCACTTTCTGCCCATTTGCTGCTTTTCATTCACCTGATCCTCCGGCATAGAGAAGTTAGCTGGGTGCCAATCGATGGATAGGAAAAGAAGTATGTTATGGCAACCTGAATGGATCATGGATCATGGGTCAATCAAGCAAGGACTCTAGTGAGGGCTGTTAGAGATTCAATTCATTTAACCAAGATGACAGGATGAGGAAAAGCAATGCTCTTATGCAACATATAGATAGCAGTCAAGCACAGAGACCAATGGGAATGTTGTGTTTATAATGGTTATTCATAAATATATGAGATCTTGAAAGAAAACAAAGGAATGTTTTTAATCTCAGTGTCTTTTTTGCCCACATTATACTTTAATACAGGGGTCTCCAACCCCTACACCATGGACCACCACTGGTCTGTGACCTGTTAGGAACCTGGCTACATAGCAGGAGGTGCGTGGCAGACAATCAAGTAAAGCTTCATCTGTATTTACAGCCATTCCCCATCACTCAAATGACTGCCCAAGCTTCATCTCCTATTAGATCAGCATAGGCAACACACTTTGGGTGTCTCTGTCTCCCCTCACTGCCAGATCAGACCATCTAGTTGAAGGAAAACAAGCTCTGGGATCCCACTGATTCTGTATTATGGTGAATTTTATAACTATTTCATTATATATTACAATGTAATAATGACAGAAAAGAGGCCACAACAAATGTAATGCACTTAAATCATCCTGAAACCACCCGCCCCCACCCCCAGTTTGTGGAAAAATTGTCTTCCTCTAAACCAGTCCCTGGTGCCAAAAAGGTTGGGGACTGCTGCTTTAATAGAAACAAAAAGTAATGAATCCTGCAATCTTCAGTCAGTTAAGGATATATTTTCTATCCTTCTGTACTCCCAAGTAGCTAATCAGCAAACATGATATTTAAACCCAATCTTTGTAAATGAAAGTCTACTGAAAGTCTACTGTCCAATAGTTTAATGTTCAAATTCCCGATTGGAAGTGCATCTATTTGCCAGTTATGTGATGATTGTAACTGCTAATGGCATTAATAATTCTTACTTATTAGGAGGAAAACAGGTATACTGGTGATGTAAGTCACTGTAACACTATAGCAAAGAGATTAGGTGAAGACTGAAGTCAGTCTTCCTGGGTTTGAATCTGGACCACTGCTTCCTAGCTACGTACTTAGGCAAGATACCCCCTGGGTATGAGTGTCCTCAAATGTAAGATTGGTGAAATTAACAAGAGCATTTATTTCTTAACTTCATTATGGTGAATAAATGAACTACCATAGGTCGGATGTTTAGAACAGAGCCTGGAACACAGTACGTACTGTGTGTAAGCAAATACCACCAAGAGAAGGCTTCAGGAGGAGCCAACAATAACAATGAGAATAATTTCATTGAGATAGCCCACGGACAAGGCCAGGGACTGAAGGAATGCCAGATGGCCAGAAGGATTACTGGATGGGCGGATGGAATACTGGGTGAGCTGACCACAGAATGCCACGACCCCCTCACTCCTTACACAGAAGTCAGAAATAGCTGATTATCTCCCCTCTGTTTCCTTACATACAGGTGTGGAAACCACTGGCCCACATGTGCAGTTGATCCAAATTTGACCTTGATTAAGGTCAAGCTAGGGGATCCCTGGTGGTGTAGTGGCTGAGGCTTCAGCACTCTCAACACTGCAGCCTGGGTTTGATTCCCGCCAGGGGGGGGGGGGAAAGAAAGTCAATATGACCAGCAGTGTACAACCTTTTGGCTTCCCAAGGCCACATTGAAATAATTGTCTTGGACCACACATAAACTAAACTAACAATAGCTGATGAGCTTAAAAAAAAAAAAAGTCACAAAAAGGTCTTACAATGTTGGGCTGCATTCAAAGATGTCCTGGACTGCAGGTTGGATGTGCCTGTGCCTGCCATATGACCTTCCTAGGGTGGTGATAATGAGCAGTCTACCACCTTGTCCCTACAATGGAGGCACCCACATAGTTATCAGGTAACATAACCAATAAAGGAAGCCTGCCACTTTCAAAAAGCTCACTTTGTCCCCAACTTATAAAAGCAGCCAAGCAGAGGCAACTCTTCAGCCAATTTGGAAAGCTTTTCTTTCCTCTGTGATGCCTTCCCTGTGCTTGACCATAAACTTAATAAAACTTGTCTGGAAATTTTTCTGGGGTTTTTCTCTCAATTTCCATCTTGGGAAACCCAAGAACCCAAAGGCTGTTAACACTGTAACTTAATTTCGTGATTCAAATAGTCCTGAATCATGTGCAAAAGTCACTGTTACATAATATCTGTCTAATATCTTATTTTTCTAGACAAATATTCTCCACGCCCTGTTGTATTATAAATTATTTGAAAAGGAGCTCTGTGAGTATGTGTGTATTATAAGCTGTAGTTGGTGTTTTGCTTTGGGGAGCAAGACTGGGGAAATTATAGTTTGTCCCCAACAGAGGAAACTTGACCTTGCCTGGTTCTTTCAGGATGTAATAACATACTCATGTTACTGAAGATAAAAGGAGTTAATCTTACAAGAATAAAGGGGAAAATGTATTAATAGCTCAGAAAGCCATCTAACTTTAGAAAACTAGAGCTCATGAAGATCTAAATTATCATTCAGAATAGAGCAGCAACCTAGAAGTCTCTTCTCGTGATTTAGCTCCTCCAGTTCCAATTCCTCTCACTTTCTACTTTTCCCCACTACCACTTGAAAACCTTCATATTTCTTGCATTCAAACTCTCCCCGCGAGAATCTGATGAACTCGCAGGTTTTGCTTTTGTTTGCTTTGTGTTTGTAGCAGACAATGTATCTGTTGGACAGAGTTACCAATCTAAAGCCTCCATCTGTGCCCCTGCAGCCTGTTCGTAGTCTTAAACTTCAGGCATTGATCCTTGGTCTAATCAGTGTGCCCGTGTAAGAGTCTTGCTGTATAATGCACACAAAAAAAATTATACCCAAGGAATTGATCTTTGGTTGTCTTGTTTCAAAACCAGAGGCTGTAGATGTGGTAGACAGTGATTGTCATATACTTCTTTTTCGTGTGAGATCCACCAGATTTTTGAGAGGTTGGACTTAGATTATATACTATATCTTGCCTTCTTGATCATAATAGGCTAAAAAGCGAATATAGCTGGCCTATAAATTATCTTTAATTCGCCACTATTTTGTTGATATCTAGAAGGCAAGCAACTAACTGAAGGTGGTATCTTGGCACTAAAACTAACAATGAAAGAAATTCTAATAGTAGCAACAGAAAAGCTTTGATGCAGGTAGTTCTAAAGGGTTTTTTAAATGTATCAACCAAGATCAACTGAGTTACTATGAAATGGAAAATTACAGACAAAGCTGTTTAATGTAAATTCTGTAGACTACTTAAGGTAAAGTCTGTGAACTCCCAACTTCTGCATTCCTTCCACCAGTTGTCTAATATATGCATTTAGCTTTTGTAGCCCTGCTTGCTTATTGCATCAGCCAGCCCCTACTCCAACCCTATGAAAGTCCAAAAAGCCTTATTAGTCGGGGCTCAGAACTTGTTCTCTGGCTCTGCAAGTGCTGTTTGACTTCCTCAATTGCCTGTCCTGCTATAACTAAACCAAAAACAACTAAATTACTCTTGAGCTTAAATTAATATTATTATAAAAGAAGTTCTTTCCAAAAAGAAATCTACCACTTATACAAGTTGAAATTTTTGAGTATAAAAAAAGCCAAACATGGGTGGGGTGGAGTGGGGGAAATGTGCCGGCTACGGTCAACTCTATACTACTAACAGGACTACGTTTTAGGGGGTTTAGTTGTGCTCATCTTAGGACCAAGTTTCACAGCAATTCAAAATAAGCATAATACAAGATAGTTGTCTTACTTATAAAACTAGAAACTTACACTCGTGAAGATATTGAGTATTATTACGTATCTTACACATAAGAACCTACATGAATGATATGGTTCATGAATTCTTGAGAGTGGTTTTCATTCTTGAGTCCACCTTAGAGTCAACAGAAAGGCTTTTAAAACACAATCATGGCAGGAGTATCTGACTTAATTGATATGAGGTAGTTCCAGGCACTGGTACTTTTATTAAATGGAAACTTTTGTTAAAGCTCCCCAGGATTCTAATATGCAACCAACACTCAACATACAGAAGGGATTTGTGTGAGCCAGAAGAATTGGAGACGACTTTGGGAAAAGGTAAGTTTTAGAAAAGACCTTTAAAGCATTCTATAGACAAAAAGAGGACAAAGATTATTCTAACACAAGGATAGTTTGAGCAAAAGTGAGAATCATGTTGTGATATGTGATTCATTTTGTGAGTATGTGAGTTAGTTATGGTAGAGAAGAAATATGGAGAAATATAAACAGCAAACTGAGGATTTGGAGTTTAACAAACCAACCACGGGGAAAGAAAGGAGAGAGAGCAGATGCCTCTGAAGGAAAAACCCGTAAGACTATGGCACTAATTAGATATAATGACTGAAAGACTGGGACATCATCAACTCACCATTGCTTTGAAGGTTATAAAGTATTTTTTCATTCTGAGGGATTCTCTGATTCCACTCAAAGCTCAAAAAATACAGTAATCTAATGTTTGTCTCTGTATCTAGAATGTCCAGTTAATGCTTGGCCACAATATCACTGTTGGTCAGTAGGTTCTACTCTCTAAAATACAGTGTATTCAGTCTATGAAGTCTTTAATATTGAGGAGTCAGGAAATGAAAAATAAATTATAGTTCTTTCCTATCTTTCAAGTTCATCTAAAATGAGTAATATCTGTACTATCGATCATGTACAAGGACATATTCTTTCTTAAAGCTTTCTGTGTCATTTATAATTGAACATCTCTTTGTGGTTGGCTTTGGTCTAGGTGCAATATCAGAAGACAACAATCTTATCTTTATGAAAACCTTGAAATTGTGTGATATAAGGGGAAGTAGCAATGGATTTAAATCAAGTTCTTCCATCAAATAACTGTCTGGACTCTGAGCAACTCAGTTAACCTTTGGGGATTTCAATTTCCTCATCTGTGAAATCAGGAAAGTGACCTGGATGATGTCTAGCATTCTTTCTAACTCTAAAATTCTATGATTCACTTGAGCCTCTAAATTCTCTTTCACTGAATGGTTAATGGTTTTGAAAATAAATATTCTTTGTCTATTTCTCCTAATATTTTATTTTTTCCAAGGATTTCTGTTTTCTTTATAGTTAACTAGTAAAAGCAAATGTTGTATGAATTTACTCAATGCACTCAATGCACAATGTGCAATCAGGGTCAATCTCAAACCATACTCGGTAAATAGTCAGTGGGGTTGCCACTCTCATTGTCCCAATCTCGTCAATATGTCCTTTTCTTATATTGTCAGGAGCTGAGAGTAGATGTCCTAGAAATGCCATCTCCTCTATTTTCAATTAAGCATTTCCCTATGTGTCCCTTCCCTACCAAGTGTTTTTAGGGATCCATGAAAAGCATTGCTTCCATTCAAATAGAAAGATTTCTTGATACTGGTTGCCTAGATTACCATGATGAAAAGGATAAAAGGAAGAGACTGGATTTGACAGGAAATTAAGCAGTAATCATTCAAAAATATTTAGTATGGACATATTATAGAGGAGTTGTAGCATTCTCATTGTATAACTGCTAAGGTAACTTCGGGCCACTGAAAGTATAATGGTGTGATATTGTGATTTACGGTAAGAAATAAATACTTGGTTTTCATTCCCATTTCTGGCACAAAGATCCTAAAACCCTTGGAATTTTCTAAATGCTGTAATAAATGTGCCTTTTGTTATGTTAATGACGTGACCTTTGGAGCACACCGGAGGTTGGGGGCAGGTAGCCAAGAGAATCAACCTTGTGGTCAGAAGACTGGCTATAGCCCACAACTCACAGGCACCCAGGTATTTGTTGTTTCATTTAGTGTTGAAAGAATAAGTTGAAGGTTAACCATGGAAGTGATTCAGTCAATAAGATTAACATGGAAATTCATACTATTTTCAAAAGTTTTAAATGCACTTTGTAATCTCAATTTATCGGGACTAATTTACTTCATTGATTAACTGTAGATTAACTGTCCCTTCCTATTGGGGGTGGGGGGGAGGTATGGTTTTAGAAGTGTGATTCTAGTTAAAACATAAATTCTTTTTCTCTGCAAGAAAATAGACAAGGCTAGAAGGGAATCACGGGTATGGTTGGCTTCACTGCTCTCTCTTTAGAGCTCCCTATATTTTATTGAGTCTGTTGCTCTTCCTATCCTGTTTTTTCCTAAAGTTCTGACTGGGCACTTGGGATTCCAGCTGGATACAGGGAGAGGTGGTTTTCTCACAAGAAGTACTGGGCTCTAGATACCTTCGGTACCACATACAGTCAAAGACAGAAACCCAAGTTTAAATATTTAACCAGTTCACAAGCCCCTGCATATTTCTAAATTTAGACAATCCTGGTCATATGACACCCGAGGACTGGGGCCCTTATCCCCTCTAGAAGTCGTTTCTTTCTCTTCTTACCTACTTTGCTTCCCCCATTCACTCTAACTTTTCTCTGTAAAAACAGTTTGCTTTAATTGATGTGCAGAATACAAGCAATGTAAATATATAATTAAGCCAAATCATAAATTATTTATGAATTCAACACCATAATTAAAATGAAAACATTTTGAATCTCCCATTATTCTACTATCTGTGGGCTCCTTCCCCCTTTCTGCCATTTACCACAGCTGTGTATTTTGTGTTTATTGTTCTATTGCTTTTACTTATAGTTTTACCACATACATAAGTATTTCAGAATTTGTTGTCTAACTTCAGGTGATCACCCTGAAATAAAATTAATGGATCGCTGCCAGGATTTTATTTTAGTGATATAAAATGGAGAACACCAGCGTACACTGGACATGGGAAGGGTAAGTAATATTGCAAGAAAATGTGTTTCATGTGTGTGTGTGTGTGTGCATGTGTGTGTGTTTGCGTGTATGAAATTATCTTCTATGGTAGTCCATGGATCACACTGTAAAACATATTTCTTTCTTTGGCCAATTATCAAACAGTTTTAAGAACACTGCCCTAAATAATATATTATTTATTCTGTTTGTTTGGAGCTTTATAAAAATCATAAAATAGTGACTTGTTCTTTATGGTCTAGCATTCCTCCATGTTGGTTTCTTTTCATGCTGAATAGTATTCTATTGTAGGACTATAATGCAATTTATTTATACACTCTCCTGTCAATTGTTATTTGGGTTGCTTCCAATATTTTATTATGACAAAAGATGCTGCTATGAAAATTCTTGTGGTCTTCTGATGCACTTATATATGAGTTTGTGAAAAGAATATATCTAGAAGTGAAACTTAAATCTTAGAGTATGTGCACGTTGCTACGTGTGATAATACTTTTTAAAGTGATTTCTTCTTTCATGTACTTTTTCCTCTTCTACTCCCATAGGCACCCAGAAATACCTCATGTTCTAAAATTCACAGCACTGCACTTATACCCTAAAGCTACACTGACCCTAGTAGTTCTTTCCTAATGCCTCATCTCCTGCACACGCAAGGCATTTTCCTAAGGCTCTCTTTGAGATCAGTTCCTTTATATTCTGATGCAGGCCTCAACACCTGATGCCTTCAGAATTCTTTTCCTTATCCATTATTTATGTGATTCTTAGAAAGGGTACCATACGACTCACTATCATTAATTGAAGACCTGTTTCTAATTTCAACTTTATTTCCCTAGTGTTTGCTAAGAAGTACGAAAGGTCTGAGATGTTACTTGACTTCAAGTTAACAAGACATTTTACCATAGTTTCCTGGATGCTGGCAGAAGACATGAGAATCATGGGTCAGAAACAAAGGTCTTTATTACTCACAGCAGTAACAGTAGCCAAAGTATGAGCATTTTCTTGCACTGGTCTTCAAGCCCCAATTCCCATGGGACTATATGAAGAGGGCCAGGTAATACCTGCACATGCATGGATTGCATCACAGAAAAGGAGCTCTGAGGTTAGGGAGCCTAAATTTCATATACTGGATATAGCTGAAGTGTGGCTGTCCATTGTTCTGGAGTGAAACACTGTTTCATATCTCCCAAATCTGAATGTAACCCTCCCTTTACTCCAAAGAAAAACATTATTTCAATTTTCCAAGAATGTTAACTATACAAACATCCTTGAAAAGATATATAGAAAAAGACAGTCAGTTTCTCTCCTCATAAGATATGCAGACATGTGAGAGATCCATGGTGAATTGCCTCTCAACAGGAGTCTATAGAAGAATTCAGGTCTACATGTCCTTGGAGAAAGACAACATCAACTTACCTGCATCAAATCATAGTCATCCAATTTTAAAAAGGACATTCTTATTTTATTGTTTTTTAAAATAAATCTTCTCTGTATTAATATAATCTAGATAGAATAAATTAAGCTACAGTAGTATTCCCCGCCACCACCCAAAAGAAAACTCCACAGATTTTATTTCTCATTCACATTAGTCTGCACAAGGCTCTGTTTCATACCATCACCCAAACTGATAGGACTCTGTCATCTTGTAGATGCAATGTGTATAGTATCATCTCTTCAGTTGCCCCAGCATTAGAAGAAGGACTCACGCATGGATTTTTTTCACCGTCTTATCCTGGAAGTGACACTTGCCACATTTTATTAGCCGGGACTGGTTAACATGGTCCTACTGATGTGGGCCAAACAAAGGAGCCCTCTCCCCACCTCACTATAGACTCCTTTGCCTTGTTCTTTAGCTCTCAGTTTCACCTTTTTCCTGGTCCAAAGTCTTAATCGCCTCCTTGATCAATTTTGTCTGGCTCCTCAGTTTAAGCAACAGACTCTGCCCCATAGATAATTACTCTGAAACTTGTAACTCATGTCTCCAGCTTGCTGATTACAATCACTACAGGCAAGCACCCCTTCCAGGCCTTTCTGGACCTGGACAGGGGATAACACCTGAATGACCAGCTAGGCCAGAAGTCAACAGGCTGCAGGCTCAATGGACTTCCCACCTTGAAACCACCTACTGACAGGGGTTGGAGGCCTATTTCTTGGGTCAATGCTTTTTAAACTATTAAACGAATTAATTTCTCCTCATCCAGGGACCATCAGGATACAATTGCTACCCCAACAAGGCTTCCAGCCCACCTCGACCAAAGAAGTCAACATGGCGGATCTCAAGACCCCTTCCCCTTTTAGATCAGATAGGGTGAGAGCTCCATGGATCCCCAGTAGGTAGGGACAACGACCATCCTCAGCAGGAAGCAGATACAGAAGATGAGACCTGCAGCCCCTCAGCTTCCCATTGAGATTTGTGGAGATCACGTCTCTCAAGAGAATGTGAGGAAGGCAGACAGAATAGCAGGGGTGTTGGGATCCCTCCCATGAAACTCACCTGGTGGAATAGTCACCACCCTGGTACTACCCTTTCACTAGTAATCCCTGCCCCGGGCTAGGCGCCACAGGAGGAAGTTCCAGGCAAATACAAGGAAGTTAGAAGACACAAGAAGCCCACCAGTTTGAGCCAGTTGCTAATACCTGCTCAGTGAGAGTTACAACGACCTTCATCTCACCTGGGCCTCATTAAACCATCATTGTAATGTCATACATATGCCCAGAAGTTCATTAATATCATTATAACAGATTGAACTCTGGGAAAGAACATGTGCAGTTGGAAGAGGGTTCTGTAATAGGCCCCATGTCTATCAAACTTGTCAATCAAGAGGCCCCACACCCAGATGGCCATAACCTCTCAGAGCCAAAGAAAATAAAAGCCCCAAAGCCTCGTTAATAGGGGCTCTTGAGCCATTTTCCTGCTCGAGCCCACTTCTACCTCTTTGGATGCACTTTCTTTTCAATAAACTATGTCTTTGTTTCATTTCTACACTCTGGTGTGTGTCTTGTTCAGTTCTTTGCTCGAGATACCAAGAACCTGGACACCACGCCAATAAAGACGCCCCATTTTCCGGTAATACTACCCAATAGCCAGGGTGCCGGTAAATGTAGGAAAGCTGATAGAATACTGAGTGAGCATTCCTCCCTCTGCCACACTTTATTTGGACCTCCAAACTTTTTCCCAATTTTTTATTTTATGGACAATTTTAATTCACTTCTCAACTTAGATGAGCAGATCTGCTATGTCCAGGTTCTACAGAAATCTTTTTTGATGATAGATACACTCAGTCCTCCAGATCATGACATCAGAATCTTATTTTTAGCCATTTTTATTAAAGGGGTTTTGTGCGTATCTTTCTTTACAACAGGCAAAACAGACTTCCCATCAAAGGAAAAGGAAGTTCACCTTCTCAAAATCTAAGTTTCTTTCTTTCTTTTTTTCATCCCTTATTGTTAGCTAGGTATTAGGCTAGGCTTCAGAAATAAAGAGATTTAAAAACGAAAGTGAAAACCAGGACTCTGAGAGTCCGTAGTCCAATGGAGGCAGACAGACACAAATAAGCCAATACTGTAAAAGCACAGTGTGTGGCTGTGGCTGTGAGTGAGGTGTGCACTGGGTATTCTGGGAACTCAAAGTAGTACGCATGTAGCTCAGGTCAGGGGGTTCTGAGAAGATCTGATTCTCTTGGAAATAACAGAAGTAAATCTTAAAGCACAAGTAATAGTCAGTTAAACTTTAAAAAAAAAGTCAAGGTGGCTGGAAAGTCATTCTAGAAATAGAGAACATTTGGCCCAAGGGCAGAGGCATGAAAGAGCACAGCTCTTTTTAAAATGTTTTTAAAATGCAAGTACTTTGGTATGACTGGGAGCAGAAGGTGAGTGTTAGGAGGTTATAAGAGATGAAAATGGACAGAAGAGTCAGAACAGATTCTGCATCAGAACAATGGGGAACTATTGAAGGATTTTTAAGCACCAGATTTTTGCATTACAAAGATCACTTTGATAGCGAACTGAGAGATTGGGAGTGAGACTGAGTCAGTAGAAGTGTCAGGAGGCTTTTACAATATCCCAGACATTTGTGAGTGTGTAGATACAGAGGACAAAGTAGATATTTATGATGTTAAAGACTTAGATAGACTATCAGAATTAATTAAATAAGAGTATGGGTGGGAAAGAGAGAAGACTTAAGTGTAACTCCAACATTCCAAGGTTAAAAAGAAGAAATAAAATTTCAGTTTGAAAATAGTTTATGCTTTGGTTGGCAGCTGTGGGACATCATGGTATATATTTCTGGTCTGAAGCTCAGCTGAAGACCTGGACATCGAGAAAATACTCAGGGAAAAGAGAAGAGAGAATAGAGATCATGGACAAGACATCATTCCAACTGAGGACGACCATAGTAGAAGTGCCAACAATGAATGTATATAAGTGTCTTGTGCACCTATGAGTTAAACAATATGAAATTTTAAAAAATCACCAAAATAATTTTGAGTTGCTATGCCTCCCCAGCTTTCACATTCTAAGCACATTTGGCACGAATTCTATGATGAAGAAAATCACAAATTTAAAGTAACTGGCAAATGGGAAGCACTGTTAGTCACCAGCAAACACTACCTACATTTTATAATTCCAAAGCTCTTGTCTTCTCTGGTGCACTGCTGAACTAATCATGATAAACTTCACGGAAGTCCCAGGAGGTAACAGACAAGCGTGGCAGTATGCTGTACCATCCTTGTAAATAAGAACAGATGCTCATCCATCCTCAAAATCATTCTGTGCCAGACTGCCTTGGGTCATAGGGTGGTTGAACAAAGGAAATCCCAGTTTTCTACCTGTCCCAGCTCAAGGAGATTGGCACTAGATGTAACTGCTGTTGAACCAAGTGGAGTCAGGAAATCTTACCCAAAGAAGAATACCTTGGGATGTTAGAACCTTGCCAAAGAGCACAAAGTGCATCTGAATCACGGATTCACTAATACCAGGACGTCCTTGTGGGATAGGAAATGGCTTTGGATATGATTTCAAAAGATCTGAAGCCTTAATCCCAGCAAATGAGTGGCCAGCCTGACTCCTAGTGAAGTCAGTCCACTTTTCACTAACCCCAAATACTTGGCAATATCAGAGAAGTACCTAGAGGGATCTGGGAGGATGCATGCCTTAGAACCCCCCCACGATGTGTTCGGTCATACCCCCAGTTTGCTTGGTGCAAAGCCATTTAGACTCACCCCCTAAACGCTCTCAGCGATGTGGCCAGATCTCCACCCCACTGCCCATTCTTTCTTCCCCTTCTGAACAGCTGCTGATGCTTTTAGCCTGGTTCCAAGCCAGAGACCCTGTTATTTTTACTGGAGACAGAAAATGAGTGAGGAAGAGTGACAATTCCCATCAACCAGGACTCTGGAACATTCACCCGTGGCTTTGGCATAGCACCTCATGGCATTTTCAGCTTCTTCACTACCATGGGGTTTATGGTCACACTGTCCTGTTTCCTAGGCATGTTGTGTGGCTCTTCTATAAAAACTAATCTAAAATCATTTAAGCTCAATGGCCTCACATAGTTTATAACTTTTGATAAAACAGGACACTCTCAAAAATACATCTTTCAAAAAGAAAAGAAACACTATTTCTCCTTTAAAAACAGGAGAGTGGATTTCTATGCATTTCTACTCAAGGCTGAACTGTTTTTGTGAGAATCTTTTCCATTGTGCTTTTAAATATTGTATTATGCGACATCAAATCCTGTTTTAATGCAGCATATTGATTCTCTTATAGGCTAGGGTATTATTGTCTTAAAGAGATTCAAAGTAAATGATTAAACATAGCTTATGCATTGCAGTCACTAGCAATTTAGCATTCTCTTTTGAGTGGTATGTTTAATGGCTGGCTGCTCAAGTGATAAGGGATAGAATATCTTACATTCACGGCTATGAGATGAAAAGTCAAAGACAACCCAAAGGCTCTCGCCCCCGACCTTGCCATAAAATAGCTAACCTGTATTAATTTGAAAATACAATAGGCTTCGTTCCTTTAGGATACAAGGTTTATTTCACCACTATTGGTATAACTGAGAAAACAAAGAGGAGAAAGTAAAAATATCCTTTATTTATTCAATGGACTTTTGTGGCAGTGAGTAGGGTTATGCTAATATCCAGCAACCTTCAACATGCTTTCAGTCAAAACATATCTTCTCTGTGGTTTTTAGAAAGCACAGCTCTGAGGGAAATCACTGAAGTAAGGATAGAATTTCTTTATCAGAAGCAACATGTAAAACGGAGCCAGTGTTTGTATCAGAAAATCCCTGACTGAGCAGATCTGGGAGGGAAGAGGTCAGGAGCACTGCTCACCTACTTATTTGGAAAGAATAATCTGAACATTCTTACATGAATGGCACTGTCACCTGTGAAGGGTAAAAAAATTTAAGGAGCTCTTTGTGGAAATGAGATGATTGGAGACTGCTTGCCTACGATCCTTGGGAGCCAGCTACGCAATCCATCAGGATGTGAGTCTTCTCCACGTTGATCATTCCGTGTGGAGCCCGGGTGTCTATCAGATTTGCAAGGAGGTGTAGTAATGCAGAATTGAGTAGAGTCAACGGCATATAAAAGTTGAAATTCAGAAGACACCACTGCACAGAAGGCAAAGACAAAGTTGGAAAGAGACTTTTTATACAAGGCAGGAGTGTGCATCTTTTTGACTCATTTGGAATTGTTCTAAGAGGGGCTACTCCCTAAGGGTGTCCTGTGACCCTTCCAGTGATGCTTATTGAGAGGTCATTGAGCTCAACTTCTCAGTTTGCATTTAGAAACAAAGTTTTGATTAGTGGTGACTTGGCTAAACTCATTCAGTTGGTCCTTTGAAGAGCCAGGGCCGAACTCCAAGCTGACCTTCCGGCGAACTTCTTTCACATTGGTATTTCCATTTCAGCCCTTTGCTGTTTGGCAGAGGGCTAATCTCTGTTTTTCAGAACATGCAATCCTTTTAGATATTTCAAAGCAAGCATAGGCACAAAATCAGTATGACAAAGTGAAGGAGATAAAGATTAGTTTCAAAAAGGTTGATGTAAACTAGCAGAGGATTTAAGAGTATGTGTACAAGGGGTGAAGTGAGGGGTGGTGGTCAACCATTTCTAAGAAAAAGATACGCCCTTTGATGGGCAGAGTGGGATATGGTGGGGCAGTTGTCCATTTTTAAAAGTAAAATATACCCTTTGGTGGGCAGAGTGGGGCCTGTTGTACTGCAGTTGTACTGCAGCCCAGGCCAACTGTTTTTCTGATGAAAAGAAGGTTTTCTACTATAAGATGGGTATCTTGTTCACTAGGCTCTCGGGATGAGAGCTCTCAGGAAGAAGGAGAAAGTGATGGTATCCTGGAATAAGCATTCTGGAGAGTCATGACTGCGGTTAGACGAGGGCTATAGGTTTTAAAATGCAGGTTTTGTTATGGTGAGGTCAACAGGTCAGCAGATAATTGCCATTGAAAAGACATGCTGTTACTCACAGTTCCCGAGAGGAGGGGAAATGCCATGTCATGCAGGCTCGCACTCACGTGCACCAAGGTCAGGCAGCAGTCAGAGGAAGCAAGGGGAAACAATGGGCACGAGCCTTAATTGTGGTTTCCAAGGGCAGGAACTAGCGAAGCAGCAAAAGCAGGTTTCAGATTCCACAGTTTGAATAATTTTAGTGGGCTCCGATGTGCAGGGATTGTCTCCCGTGGTCTGGAACCTCGCTGTAGGGTCAGGGCTGGGGAATAGTGACCTAGAATTGTAAAAGCCTGATAGAGGGGTGCGGGTGTGTGTGTGTGTGTGTGTGTGTGTGTGTGTGTGTATTCTGGATTGATTCCATTTCCATCTGAAAGGCCCTCTAACAGGTAAGTTGTTTATTATCTCTAGGAATTGACTACAGGGTCAGCTAAGCCCCAGATATCAAAACATCAGAAATATAGAAAATAATGAAGCAGGATTAATACATTATCTAAGGGTGACGTCCCTAATTTAGGGAGGGAAAGAGACGTCTGGTGACATACCAAAAGTTGACATATTTTGAGATTTAATAGTATCTAAGAATGTGAAGGCAGCTTCGAGAATGAAAGAGGTTGCTCCGAGTGGGGTAGGAGGGGTCATCTTCCGGGAAAAGTTCCCAAAAGTAAGTGGCGTTAATTTTCTGCTGAGAGTTGTGAGCACAGAGGGAAAGGGAATGACAAACCGCATATGAAATTGTAGCCTTCTCAAATGGAGAGCAGCCACCACCTGCAAATAGCATCCTTGAATCAGTGGCCTGACAGTTAGGAACATCACCACCGTGTTTTTCCTGGTGTTACTGCCAGAGAAACAGACCCCAAAGGCCACCTTGGTGGTTGGGGAAGGCAGCATTTGCAGAGCCACACACAGGGGTGCTTACGCCTCAGCTTGTACTGTTCTGGGTGCAGCAATATTCTCTGGGAGCTGTTTGAGGAATTTTACTTGTGCAGTATTCAGCTGTTAAGGAAAATGGACTTTTCTATTTATTATTTGAGAAAATCACAAAAAGAAGCTTGGTGGGGGTGAGCATGTGAAATTAAATAGGCTTAAAATAATTATTCTCACCAGCCCTCCCCTCTAATGCACTTAGCAAACGGGCCCTCTCTCCCGAAGAGTTTGTGACGAGAAGATCCCTCCAGATTCACTTCTAGACGTGATCACTTGAGACTCAGGAGTTTAGTAATTGGGAAAATGGTTTTCAACTACTTGGTGAATGAGAAGTGGCAGTCAAAGAAAGTTGACCATGAGCATATTCACAAAGAAACAACAACAGCCACAACAAAACCAAACCAAAAACTACTGGTTTTTTCATTTACTATTTTAGTGGCTTGGCCGAAGTGAAAACGACAGTGATTGATTGGCAGTCCAGTTGCCATAGTAGCTCTACAAGTTACAATGATGTTTGTTGGGATCAACTTTAAGGCTATGATGATCTGGTTAGGCAAGTTTTAAGGCTGGATGAGGGAGAGGCAGGCAGGGTGAGAACAGGACCTGGGGATGCAGGGATGGACTTTTGAGTCCCGCTCCATTCAATTCAATTCCCATGACTGGAGCCGCCCCCTCCTCCCCTAGAAAAACCCTCATCGGACTGGGCTGTGGCTACACAATACAGATAATGCAGCCACTGGATACTAAAAACCACTAGGTGGCATTTGTGATTTATTACTTCCGAAGCTGAGATTTTTAAAATGTCTCTGCTGATCCTTTGCTTAAACTGAACAAGACATTTAACATTCCAAAGCATTTCATTCAAGAAATGCAGAGTTCATTCTCTTTATCAAGCTGGGAGAGGGTGGGAGACGGGGAGTGGGGGTGGGGGAGACTGGTTTGAGAAGTTGAATTTCAGCTCATCTACATCCTTCTGCAGGTCCTCTCTGACCCCACACCATCAGCTTACATAAGTAATTACTTGTCTACAATTAAGCTGTAAATAATGCAATCACTTCATTCTTGTCCCGTCACTCCAGTCCCAACCACAACAAATAGTGCTAATCACATACTTATTCAAGTGTGTAATTATTCACAGTTAAACTTCTGTCACTTTCACCCTGTTTGGAAACAGCAGAACACAACCTGTAATTAGCAAATGTGGCTCCAGGCACTTTTGCTTGGGAGCACGCCAGGGATTCAGCACCTAGGCGCTCCTTTGATCTGGAAGCTGGCGAGGCGCCTCACCCCGAGGCCAGAGTGCTATCAGCACTCTGCAAGTCACTGAGATCAATGAATATGTCAAAGGCATCTATCCCAAATCACACATCACTTCCCTCTCTCACTGTGGTTTCTGCCTTTAGTATGTATTTCATAGACTTTCCTTTTCCTTTTGAGCCCTTTGACTCCTGCTTTAAGGGTTACCAATAAGGGCTGCAAGCCCCTGTGTTTTGAACTCCAGTTAAAAATGAAAGTCCCAAAAGTCCTGCTTGATGGTCCCTGTTCTTTCTTAACTTCTCAGTTTCCCAAATACTTGGCAATATCAGAGAAGCACAGTGGAGGGGGGATTGATTACCTTTGCTGCCTCTCCTGGACCACAAGGAAGAGGAAACCAAAGACTTCAGTCCAATCCCTGTGTGTATCGTTTCTCTCCAAAACCCAGCTAAACTACCCAGCACGTGGGTTGCAAGGGATACCAAGTAAACGTCAGATGTTCCAGAGCAAAGCCATTAGATTTTTTCAGAGGAACAACTCTGCAACATAGGCTCCTTGGGAGGGGTAGTCGTGTCCTCCTAGGTGGGAAACAGAACTTGTTAGCCAGCTTTTCTCTATGAGGACACTGTAGACCTTGAGATATGAGGTAGTGCTTTGCATAAAAGTACATTGGGCCCATAGAAAGGTATAGTGCCACATAAAGGCAGCGTGAGTATATCCATGAATTATCCTTCTGTTTGCATGTTGTATTATAAGTGATCATTTGCTTGTTTGAGGAAAGGTTGTTCTACCTTCATCTAGACTCCAATGGCAATTACCTAATGAAAACAAGTTTGCACATCTAACATGGTTTAATACCTTCCGTTCCTCACATATCCAATTAAGACAGGCTGTTCGCTACAACTAAACATGAACACTCTTCGCAGTAGAAAGGTAAATAGAACTGCAGTTCAGCTCTTTGGTTCTAACCATAACAAAGTCATTTAAACAATACAGCTTAGAGATCTCACAGGGACGCACAGCTACGCGGACTTCTCATCGGAGAGGGTTGTCCTCAGACGGGAAGGCTCCGAGAGTAGGAGACCAAGTGTGAGCGATGCAGGGGTGCCGCCTGGCCGGCTAACGTAACCCAATGAGCCAAATCAGTCTGGCAAACAGCGCGGTGACAGATGTGTGAGCCAGATTGCCATGATGTTTTTATTTTATAATTTTTTTAGGATGAAATACTATGACTGCTTCTATGTGAGCAAAGTGGAACAGTACTGAGTCGTTATCTGGTGATTTTGATTAATTCAGATTGACAAGCAGTCTGGAGGATTAGTTAAAAAACCAAAAAGACTGATTTTCTCCAACAGCAGCGGTCTTTAACAGAACTTCACAGATAATAATGTTGATGATTTTAAAAGGTCCATTTAATTTAGCCCACGTGGACACAAAGAGACTCTCGTTGTTGTTTTTTTAAACTAAATTTTGAGGTCTGCTAACCT
Organism: Lyroderma lyra; assembly: GCA_004026885.1. Classification (NCBI taxonomy): domain Eukaryota; kingdom Metazoa; phylum Chordata; class Mammalia; order Chiroptera; family Megadermatidae; genus Lyroderma; species Lyroderma lyra. The sequence goes on from PVJL010002419.1 coordinate 88,037, forward strand.
AATAATAGAATGACCAAAGACCCCAGCACTGCAGGTTTGGAAGAGGGGTGCAGAGACGCCTCACCCTCACTGCCCTGTTCTGCCTCCCAGGAGAACTGAAAACTTTTTACAAACTCATTTCCATCCTGACTGCAGGGCACAATTATTACATTTAGTTAAGAAACTGCCTTCTGCGTGTGTGTGTGTGTGTGTGTGTGTGTGTGTGTGACTCGTGTAACTCAGGAGAGAACTAGAACCCAAATAGGCATGTTCAGCTCCCACTACAACACTTCACACATTCCTTCCAATCCCACTGCCACCACTCACGTTTAGGCCACCGCCTTCTCTCACCCATTTGAGACTCCATTTAAACTCTAGCACTCTGTCTAGCCCATGCTCACCGTAAGAGGGATGCTGATTTTAATCTGTTCATGTGACGCTTTGATTTATAAATCTCCAGTGCCTTTCCATTGCACTTGGAGCACTCCTTGCCATGAGTTGTGATATAAGGGCCCTCTGATCCTGGCCCTGCCTATCTTCATTTCGTATTCCGCTCTCCAGCCCGCCTCAGCAGTCCCTCTGCAGTTTGAGTGTCCCAGAGTCATGCACTCCTTGTACCGTCCACTGGGTTGCTCTTTTCCCAGCTCTCCTAATGGCCTCGGCTTACACGTGTGGCCCTCTGTGAGTGTCCTGCATAAGATGGGTTGTCCCCTTGGCCCCTTCAGTCTCAGGCCTGTGACTGGTTGTTTCATGACAGGTTACCATTTGTCATTAGTCTATTACCTTGCTCATTTCATATTGGTGCCCATTAGAATGTGAGCTCCACGGGGGCAGAGTCTACGACTATACCCACAACAACTGGATCTTCAGTGCCTATCCTAGCGCCCACTATGTAGCAGGGCCCCCAAAATTGTTTGTCAAATAAATGACTAAGTAGAATTTAATCAATCTAAAGAACAGAGCAGGCAGTGTGGAAACTGCTTTCTGAGAGTCCTTTGAGAAGTTGTAAGTAAATAGAAGCAGTGAGTAACCCTTCTTTTCCTATATTTTATTCCGAAAATTTTCAAAAACAACTATGCTGGTGGAACTATTCCATTCTACCGTTAATATTACATTATGCTTACTTTATCACACGTCTCTCACTCTACCCAGTGCTCTACCAATATTTATACCTATCTCCTCTTTGTCCCTTTTCTAAGCATATTGTAGACAGCAATATTCTTGCTCCTAAACACTTCAGAGTGCATATTATTAAGTGAAGTTCAACTCTATATTTTGGTACAAAGTTTATATTTCATGAAATGTATAGCTCTTAATGGGATTCTCACGGGTTTTTAACAAATGCACACTCTCCAGGTAAGAGTAGTTATCCATGCCCTCTAATAGTCAATTCCAAAGTCCAATGACTCATAGGATTTTTCCACCATAGATTAATCTTACCTATTCTAGACTTTCACATGAATGGAATCATATGGCATATTTGTGTATATATGTGAGTCTTCTTCGTCTCACTATAGTATTTTTGAGGGGGTTCCCTGGTGGTGCAGTGGCTAAGGCTTCGGCGCTCTCACCACCACGGCCTGGGTTCGATTCCTGGCCAGGGAACCAGCCAACAAAAAAATATATATTTTTTTGAGATTGATTGATGTTGTTATATATCAGTTATTAATCTCTTTTTATGGCTAAGTAGTATTCTATTATGTGACTATGTCATAGTTTGTTTATCCATTCTCCTGTTGATAGACAATCAAGTGTTTCCCAGTTTGGGACTGTTACAAATAAAGCTTCCACAAACATCTCTGTGTGAGCATCTTTATTAACATAGTTTCTGTCTCTCGTGGGTGAACACCTTGGAGTGGATCAGGGGTTAAAGGTAACGGTGGGTTGTAGGACATACATTTAGCCATTCTCATGGATGTTTAGTTATGTCTCGTTTTGGCTTTAATTTATATTTCCCTAAAGACGAATGATGTCGAGCTCCTTTGAATGTGCTTATTGGTCATTTGAATATCTTCTTTTGCAAAGTTTTCAAAGACTTTGTTTATTTTTCTATTGAGTTGGTGTTTTTATTATTGAGGTGTATAATTTCTGCATATACACAGGACGGGAAGTCCTCTGTTGGATGTGTTTTGCAAACATTTTCTTCCAGTTCATTGCTTACCCATTGATTTTCTCAACTGAGATTTTTAGTAAGCAGAAGGAGAGTTTTTAATTTTGATGTAGTCAAATTTATCAACTTTTTATGATTAGTGTTTTGTGTGACCTAAGAAATTTTTCCCTAGCCCCAATTCATGAAGATAGTCTCCTGTTTTCCTACGTAAGCTCTTGCCTTTAGTAATGCTCTATTTGTCTATGGTATAAGGTAGGCCTGGGGGTTTACAATTTTTTAAAAAATATAGATATCCAATTGTTCCAGCAATATTTGTTCGAAAGATTTTCCTTTCCCAGCTGGCTTGATTTGGCATCTTTGTCAAAAAGCAAATGGCCATCTAAGTGTGGTGAATTCCTGGGTTCTCTATTCTGTTCTAGTAATCGATATGTTGATTCTTATGCCAGCACTACTCTTGATTACTGTAGTTTCATAATATTAAAATCACATATTGTTTCACTTTGCTCTTTTTTTAAGACTGCTTTGATTATTCTAAGTCATTTGCATTTTCATATCAATTTTAGAGTCAGCTTGTCAATTTCTATAAAAATTCTGCAGGGACTTTGGTTGGGATTCTATTGAATTGTGACTAGCACTTACTTGATGCGATTTTAAGAGCCCTGAAAGGCATCCCCTTGACAAGTCCTCTCATTGGTGGGTCATGTCAGTTCTCTACTTGAGTTTATTTATTTGGATTAAGATGTGTCACTGGATTTCCTCTATTACAAATAACCAGCATTTTTAAGTGCATTTAAGAACTTTGTAATCTTATTAAATCCACACACACCAAAAAAAAAAATGTTTCTTTTTAATGTGGGTAGTTCCCTGTCTGGGAATCGAACCCAGGAAAAAATTTTTAAGTGAGAAATTATTTTCTCCAAATTGCATGTGAGATGCCTGAGGCCCAAGGAGTTTAAATCATTTGTCCAAGGTCAGACTGTTAGTAAGGAAGGATTTGAATTCAGATGCCTCTTACTCTGAAGCTTAAATGTTCCAAGAAACTGAATTTTATTGCCCATTATCATATGAGTGTGGAGTGTTTCATCAGCAGGAATCCAAATATCTACTCAATGACTGGAAGATGAGACAAGGTCACTTTGTGATGGTGAAAGAAACGGAGACCTTCAGGAGGGAGCCAGGTGGCTTTATTTGGGGACATCTAGGGTCAGAGGATTCCATTAAGAGCTGAGAACCTGGAGCGAGCAGGACCTTGAGGAGACTGAAGACAGACAGCGTCTCTCCCAAATTGGCCTGGGGAGGCCCAGACTAGAGCTGACCATCTAAAAACAGCCTGTTCTAATGCCTTTAGCTCCTTGGGAATATTTATATCTTGAGAAACTCACATGTGATACTCTTGGCAATAGCTGCAGGGCAGCGGCTCCTCCTCCTCCTCCCCTCAGATGCGCTCAGGGCAGCAGAGAGAACATAGAGATTCACAAATGAGCTTTCTTTGTAAGGCGCTGGCTGCTTTGAAATTCTTCATTAAATCTTTTTCCACAAATAAATTGCCCAGTGTCCATGGGGAATATTTCCATCTTTTAATCATATGCAGTTTGATTTGACTCTAAAGTTGCAGTGTTCAGGGGCTGGTGTGGAGGGCCTTGGTAGGGGTGGGGAAGGGAGGCAGACCTTCAGAAGCCCCTCCCAAGCAATCTTTTTCAAATGTCAGCAACAAAAAGAGGTCTCAAAGGGAACAATTGGGGTGAGCTCCTATTTTGTGATGTGTTTATCACCTGTCTTCACAATGGATTTTTAAAATGGTGCAAGTTAATTTGAGCCTCACCTATTGGCTTGGTATTGGTTCTAGAAGTAAAACCGTGGGATTTGATTGTCCTCTCACAGGCTGGTGAGCCATTCTAGATTAACAGTTTAAATAAAATGTCAAATATCTGATTGCCATGGAAACATTAATGCAACGTGGACCCTGTAGCACTTCCTGCTGGAGAATTACAATGGTATGAATTACCTTCATCTCTAGACACCTTCTGAAATGGCCAGAGCTGCATCCCCGAGTCACCCATGCAGAAAGCCAGAAATAGTGTGACATGCTCCCAGTCCGTCACGTCAGCAAACACATAGTTATGAGTGAGACAAATGTCAGGGATTTTTTGCAAAGGACAAGAACAGGTACCGTAGGCAGATCTCACTATGGTATGGTCCCTGCTCATTGTGGATGACCCAGTGACGTTAGGGTGCCAACCCTAGTGGTCTTCAACCCTGGGGATGAGGTGTGTCTCAAAGGGTGCCAGTCAGCCGGGGTCAAGTTCAGGAGTGCGCAGCAGGCACGTTGAGGCCTGCTCTAGGACATCTCCCTGGGACACAGACTCCCACCGCCTCCCCCAACCTGATTATCAGAGCCCTGCTGATTATGTTATGCAAATGACGAGAGATGGATTTCACATTTCCCCCAGCCAGGCTTTGCACAGCTTTGCATTTATTATCCCCCTTTAAAAATACGGAGTCCTCAGAGAAGAGGAATGGCTGGTTTTTATTCGTTCGCCAGCAGAGTTGGCACAGGCCTGTCAAGCAATCACCCTGGGCTGTGATCTGCAAAGCCGCCCTTTGTTGTTCGATCCCCCCATCCCCCGGATTGTTTACAAGACACACAGAGACATCTGCATGCCTCAGAACAAGTTATTTCCTGATTCGGCAAAACTTGTCAGCCTGGGTGATGAAAATGTTACAGCATTTGCTGACGAGCCATCAGATCGACCCAGAGTTACATCCCCACACCTTGTCCTCATTCACATCTCAGGATGGCAAACACTTCGCAGGTCCTGGTTCTAGATGACGGTGCAATCAACCATCCGCCCCTTAGCACTTCTGATACTGCTTTCTACTCGTTGGTGTTGGTCCATCAAGGATTAAGCTTGTGCTTGTTATAGTACCAATATAATCTCCAAATCAAAAGTGGGTCTCTTGAGTTTAGACGAAAGTATTTAGTCTGCACAATGGAAATATGTACGAACCACAGGTCACGGTGAGGTGTTTCCTTCTATTCTTACAGCAGCTGTGAAAGCCAACAAAACAAAGTATAGCTTTCCATTAATCTCTCCTCCCTTGCACATTCCCCCTTTTTCTGTCTGCAGCTCCCATCCCAAGGAGGAACCAATATAATTTGTGTAAAATGAGCAACTGCAAGTTAAGAGTGCAGAGATCAGCTGATATATCCGTTTCCTCCAGAAAAAAAATTGTGTGATGATTTCCCCTGATTTACAAGGTACAGTCTAGCAACAATATGAGCTCATCAAAGTGGGGAAAAATGGCTCCTTGTCACAACCCGGTAAGAGTTCCACAGATCTTTGTCAAGTGGTCATAAAAGTCTAGCTCTAGAAATGTTTATTAAAACAGAGATTTATAATCCAGCTTTGCAAATAGCTACTCGCCACCTATTTCTGGTGAATCACATCTCATTCCGGACACGTGGCATAGAATACTGATGTACACGTGGATACGTGCACCCACACACATAGAAGTTCATGTACATACGTGTGTGTTTTAACAATCAGTGCTTACAAATGCATTGAACGTCTGTGAGTGTGTAAAGCACTAGGACTTGTAGATTAATCTAAATTGACAGCTAATAATAACATTGGTTGAGCCTCCTTATAAGCCAGGAGATTTACAGATATCTCTTATTATATAAACTCTGTAAAGTAGAAGTTATCTTCATTTTTCAGATGGGAAAAGCAAGAGAGGGACTCGGAGTATATTTGACGGTTAAGGTTGCCATGTGACACAGTGCGGATTCAAATACAAGTCGATGCTGACCACAGTCCGTACTGTACACATCAGTAAGGAACCTTGTAGTTTTCAGTGGCAGCAAACCCAATGCAAAGTGATTTAAACAATAAATAAATGGGATTTATAGTCTCAGAACCAAAAATGCAGAGGTTGGCTTCATTGGAGGCTTGCTCTGGCAGTTTAAACAATACCATTAAAGGAATAATATTTCTTTCAGTCTGTCTACTCTTGTCTTTCATAAAGGGGATTCTGTTGGATGTAACATTTCTCTCTCCCCTCAGGATACCAAAATCCCTCCTCAGTGGTTCTGGATGGCACATCTTTGACACGCCCGCCAAAACAGAAAGACTGAGGCTTTACTCTCAGATAAGAGAGAAGCAGCTCCTTCTCCCTAGAATACAACAAACATCCTCTATTAAGTCACTGGGTCTGATAGGATTACATTCCCATCCTTGAACCCATTCCTTAGCCAGGGGAAATGGACCAGTCAGGGGTTGCATCTGGAAGTGGATATGATCAATCCCACCCAAACCGCCTGGCTAAGAATGGGCGGGAGAGACGTCCTTACAGCTACTGTCCTGCTTATATGTCTATTAAGGAACATGTAATAGAGATAGTGAAGTGAAAGTCACACCTGTGCATGGATTTAAACGAACCCATGAATCCAAACAGCTGAGAAAGACAACTTAAGAAATTATTTGTCAGAGAAGAAATAAACAAGGGCAGGGTACTAGACCTGAAAGTTTGAGAAGTTTTATTGTTCTTGTTATTGGTTGGTTGGTTGGTTGGTTGGTTGGTTGGTTTAGGAGGAAACAGTCAAGAGTTGGAAGAGAAAAGCCTCAGTGTAAAAGCGGAGAAGTATATCATCTAGGGGAAGATTACCATATGTGCATAATCTTCTCAGTGTAATAGTAAGAAAAATTATTTTGGTGAGACTAAGTGATATATAGCCAAAAGCTGAACAATCGAGGCTTTCTACTAATATGACATATAAAACTGTTACAGATTTTTTAACTAACAATTAACATGGTAAGAATGCTATTTAAAGGAATATTTTTCTGTTCTATTCTGTATCCCCATCGGTCAGAGTGGAGAGACGGTCAGTGCAAATAGACGACAAGCAGAAGGCAGGCAGGCTGGTGCCTGGGATGTGAGGTCATTATCTCAGAAAACATTGGTCAAGCCCATGTTAGACCATGTGGCAGGCTGTGTGCTAGGCACCAAACTAGGAGCGAGAACAGAAAGTTGAATTAGGCATAGCAACTGTCCTCAAGGAGCTCACAGTCTTAAAGTATTGGTAAATATCAATCACAATCCAACAGGGTAGATAGTATATAAAGAGAAAAGTATCAAGGGTGCACAAGGGCAACTGACTCAACCTAGAGAAATAGGAGGCTCCCACAGTTGAGCTGATCCCACAGAAGCAGCAATAGCCTAAATCAGCATGGTGGTCTTGGAACGTGAGTGCTGTGTTCTAGCTAAGCCGTGTTGCCCGGAAGGCGTGTTGGCCTAATTAAAAAAAAAGGTAAAAGAAGAAGAAGAAAGAAAGGGAGAAAGGGAAGGAAATACGAGTACAATTTTTTTCTTGCCTGGTTGCACTCGTTTTTCCTGTGGTTTAACAGTCCAAACCTTTCCTTCTTCTGTTTTGAAACATTTTAGTAGGACTGACCTTAAAATGTCAGCACCAACAGTACCAGAAAATGGGGGGAAAATGAAATAACACTATAATCAGAGTTAGCAAGAGAGTGTGGTTTGTTGGTTCTGGATATTGTAATAGAATTTAGTTTGTACACATTTCATATCTTTCTACTCTTGATCTGTGCTACATGGAAATTCCTAATACAATTTGTGGTATTAATTAGAAGGGAAGTCTACTTCTTTTAAACTGAAACATTGATTTGGCATTAGGGGTGGAAGACAGATCAATTAATGATATTATTTTTTCACTAATTGATACTCTGCCAAGACAATAATGCATGCATATTAAACAGAGAAGGAGAGGATGACAAACTATTGTTCTGACCTTGTCAAAAAAAGAAAGCATTATAAAGAAAGAATTTCAGAAATCAGTCATTTCAACAGAGACTTTTTCTCTGCTATGATGGAGAAATGTCATTCTGTCAGAAATTCTGGAAGGTAGATCACAAGAGAAGAGTAGAGGGCCGGCAACAGCTGTGCCTGAACCCGGATGTGTCCTTCCTTATCTCTGGAATTCCTTGTATTCCTACAAATGTTCGTCACTCTAAGGTATTTATTACTGAAAGACACATATACTGTCTTTATATCCCACTGAACTCATCACTTATTACTATAACATCAGACCAGTGCCAGTTAAACTGCTTCATCTTTTTTTTTTTTTGGTGGCTCCCTGGCTGGGAATCGAACCCAGGCTGCGGCGAGGACAGCGCCTCAGCCACTGCACCACCAGGGATCCCCTAAACTGCTTCCTCTTGCATTTCATGTTTGGCATTGCAAACTTTCTGCTCCTTCCACAACTCATTTTTGTTCAATTATTCATTGAAATAGGCTCCCCTGAAATTTGGAAGAAATTAAATGTTATATCCACATTCATACCAAATTAATTAATGTTCCCACAATAAATACAAAAGGAATTAATCATGCTTAGCAACATATTGAAATGAATTTGACGTTTCCTCTGCTCAGTATGTATCAGAGAAGCCTTGAAAGGGTATCCATAGATTTCTGCTTCTTTGTCCTTCTGCTGTTGTCGCTGTTCTAAGTCATTGACTAAGGATTGGGAACAAGTGTGTTAATAAATAAAAGTGGATGATGACTTTTTTCCTCCTGGCATTCAGGAGTAACTAATTCTTTATGAGGATGACAATCATAGGCCTTTAGAGTAGGGATTGGCACACGATGGCCCGTGAGCCCACTCTGGTCCTCTGCTTGCCTGTGTTTGTCACTTTTGTATTGGCCATGGCTGCTTAGGTGCTACTATGACGGGGGAGAATAGTTGTGACATAGAGACACCATGTGACCCACAGAGCTAAAATATTTACTCTCTGGCCATTTATAGAAAAAAAAAGTTGTCAAATCCTGCTTTAGATGAGAACAGAATAGATACAATTTTCACTTATTTTTTTTTTATTATCTCAACTCTTTGAAAATAAAGATGCTTAAGTGATTCTAACTGAAACTTCCCTGTGAATTTCTACTGTGAATTTGCCTTCCATATCCAATACCATGGGCGACAAGGGCTTGGCACATAACAGACCCTCACTATGTTGTGGTTGAATGAATGAATGAATGAATGAATACAAATCTTAAGCAAGGATTTCATCCTATTTTAATGCCTAACTTTTATATCAATGACAAAGAGAGTTGTGTTGTTATTATTTATTACATGTTTTGAGATTAGATATAATCTATTATACATATTATATAAAATTTTATACAGTTGTACAGCATTTACTTATGCACTTTAGTTTTTTAGTGAACACTGTAGTGACAACCATGTACTAAGCATATGGCTTTGTAAATACCTAGTCATTTCATCTTCATGCACCCCTTGGCTGTAGAGTTTCAGACAAGAAAAGTGAAGTACAGAGATGAGAAGGGACTCCATCAAAATCACACAGGTACTAAGTAGCAGAACCAAAGTTTGCCCCCTAGCAGTTTGGCCTCAGAATATGTCTTTCTTCACTGTGTGATGTTACCCTGCATTTTGCGTAAGAAAACACATTACTTTTTAAAGACTGAGCGCTCGGCTTTGAGTAAGAAAGCAGGTATTTTGATCTCATCTTCACTGTGTGATGTTACCCTGCATTTTGCGTAAGAAAGCACGTTACTTTTTAAAGACTGAGCGCTCGGCTTTGAGTAAGAAAGCAGGTATTTTGATCTCATCTGGCTTCCTTTGTCTCTTCTCATTGGAAAGGCCTGATTGAGGGCGATATGTTAGTGCTTGGTGACCCCTAATCTCTAAAAGTACATATGGATGCAACAGTTCTTTTTCCTAACACGGTCAAAAGAAATTCTCTGAAAAATGTTTAATCCTTCAGGAAATTCATTATATCTTATTAAATTCTGATGTGAAGACTTCAAAATTAGATAGGTAGAATTTCAAATGTTCATTCAACTTACCCATTGGCTTCAGTTTAAAATCAATTTGAAGGGGTAAATTAAATGAAGACATAAAAATATGTGATTCCCCATATCAGACAATTCTCGGTTGCAAACATCAGAAAGTAATTAAATTAAGTAGGAAAACAATTTTTCTGGAAAGGTAGCAGTTTACTCTGTTCACAGAGTAAACAACCAGGTTTTCATAATGAGTCAGAACTAAGGGAATCTGAGCATCAGGGGACAAGCTCATTCTGAGTTTGCTAGCTGTCTGGGAGGGAGCAGCACTCAGGCTCTACTGTTCCTGGGCATTTCCCCTTGTCCTGATGGACTCAGTGGAATGTTGCTGCCAATTACTGTGAATATTTTCTCAATTATCTGTGTGTTTTTGCATCACCCTCTCGAGATTTAAAGACAAGAGGCATCAAAGGTGCATAACTTAGCTGCCAAAGGTGAGGATGGAGAGTACCTGGCTTTCTGTCACCAAGATTTACTGGGAAGACCTCAAAAGTCAGAAGAGTTCTCAGATGCTAGGATGCCAGCACGCACACACGTATGCACACATGTATATACCCAGATAGATACACCCAATAACAGTCCAACCTCTACCACTTAGAGCTTTGTATTTTTCCTATTGATAACAAATTTCAAAAGAATGTTTGAAAGTTCTTTTGTAGGTAGCTAAATAATGATTTTTTAAATGGTGGTTACAGTTTCAACAAGTTTTTTTTCTTTTTTTTAGTTGATCTGACAAAAAGTCAAGAATTTTGGATACACTTTAAGCCATTATTTTTAAAACAGAGAAAGTGTTAACCTCATATGGATTAATCATCATGAGTTAATAGGAATCAACAATTTTGTCCTAAAGCAGTTCTTTATACTTGAAGAAAGGTCCTGCATTCATCACTTTATGTTATGGAGAACAAACATTTATTCAATATCAAATATCTAAGGGCAAGGAACTAAAAAAGGCAACTGTCAGATCAGCTACAAGTCTAATTCAAACTCTTGGTGAAGAATTTAAAACTGCTTTTCAAGTATGTATCTGATTTGACTTTTTGTGTATTTGTTACTAGATTGTATGTTATTATTTCTTCTTTTGTTTATTTAACAAAATTTCATTGAGCTTCTGCTAAGTTCCAGGTACTATACAGACAGCACCTACGAATGGCCACATACGGGAGCTTTCAGAAAGCACCACTCTTTTAGGAATTATAACTTCTGTAGCTTTGGTAGCATCTCATCTACCAAGATTTCTCTCCTACTTCTTAAAGGACTACAGTGAAAGATTTTTTTTTAAACCAAGTACTTTGTTTTATAGAATGTATTTTATTTCAATCCAATAATCAAATCACAAATGTGGTAGATTGTTAAATAATGGCCTCCTAATGAATCATGCCTTTTGCAATGTTCCCTCTTGTGCCTCCCATCAAGAGGTGATATCTAGTTTACCCCCCCTTCCATCTGGGCCAAATGTGTGATTTTTTTTGATGTAAAAGTGGCAGAAATGATGGTGTGCAAATTCTGGAACCCAGTTCTTAGCAGGCCCCACTGCTTCCTTTTTCACTCCCTTAGAATCCTAAGACCACGCCAGGCTGTGAAGAAGCCCAGTTCAGGTCACTGGAGAATGAGAGGCCACTTGGACGGTAAGTGACGTGCCCCAGCCAAGTGCCAGCACCACTGCCAGACATTTGAAGGAGGCAATCTTGGACCTTCCAGTCGAGTCAAGCTGCCAAATGACTGCAGCCACATGACTGATCCCCAGTGACAGCAGCAGAACACTGCCCTCAGAACTGTGAGTGAGTGCATGTAGCAGACGTAGACAACAGGAACAGGAAGTATTATGAAATACCTGTGACCACCGAGGTTACTATTCTTGGATTCAGATTCTCTAACCAGATCTGGTCTCTTACATATTCATTAATAATTTTCCATTTCCCAATTTGGGTAGAACTCACTTACCTGATGAAACATTTCCGATGAAGATGATGTGGAAACTCTTCAGTGCTCTCTTTGTATTTAGTACTTTTTCTTGGAAAATAATTGTGAATTTTTACATAGTCTCACAAATTTTTAGAGGAAAAAATTACATTCATTTTTTCCTAATTATCTAGACTCATAGTTCTAGGGAAGGAGGAATACAAGTGGAATTGGACAAGATCTTAGAAATGACATTATTATCATTTCAAATGTTACCTGGCCAGAACACTTGTGAGTCTGTACCAGGTCCTGTTTCTAACAACATGAGGTTCTGCCTGTGTACTCCATGTTTATACCTTGCCCAACACAAGTCATAAATGCCAATAAAAACTCAGATATTAATAAAAGTAAAAAAAAAGTTGGTTAACAAAGAAACATTTTTATAACCTGTGATATAATTTGTATGACAACCACACACTTACAACTACAAATGAAAAGCAATTTAAAAATACAAAAAAAATCCACCAAAACAAATAACACTTTTCTGAATCTTCCTCCACCTCAAGAAAAAAAAAATACACACACACACACACACTATATATATATATAATAAACATATATATATATATGTTTAGGTTCAGGAAACCCAAACTCTCTGTCCCTTTCTGTGAGACAGCCAGACAAAGCTCGTGTCTGGAAAAGCAGCTCCAGCCCTTTCCTACCTGAGCTTGTGCCTGGAATGAATCTGTGCGTCCCGGAGCCCTTGGCAGAGTGAGTGTGAGCATCAGAAAGCACCAGAACTACTCCTTCCCATGCTGCAGCAAAGGCTGTTTTGTTTCCTGTAGGTAAAACATGAAAGCGTCTTTCCTGGGCTGCTGTTTACGTCCTTTCTGGTTCTGAAGCAGAGCCATCATTGCTTTCTGTTCTGCTTTGGAAAGGAGAGAAGGACATCCATACAAACCTGAGCCCTTGTGTCAATGAGGTACATGTGAAGTGTGCTCCTTCCTGTCATTTGCATGGGAGATGCCAAAAATAGCAATTTTTCCCTCTGCGCTTTTGTCTGACAGGTAAAAAGCTATTAACAGTGCCTCAAATTGTCTCATGGAAATTAGACTCATTTTTTTTTTTAAATTGAAAAGATTCACCCAATCTTGTCTTATTACATAGCAAATTGATAGGCATATTGAGATCACACCTGTCCTTTTTCAGTAAGTTGAAAACTCAAGGTTTATCGCATTTTCAGCTAGTGGTTATCAGAAATCTGCAGAACAATTAAAATAATTTGAAAAATTATGTTATAAAAAGGGAACATCAATTTTAAGAATGATCCTTTAGAACTCAAATTGTTGACTTGAATTGCATCTCAGAGTTTAATACATCTAGACCCAAGGTAAATAGTGCTAAGCAAGTTTGAACTAAGCTTAACACAGTTTAACATGCTCAGTTATAATATTTGTTTAAGAAGAATTATCTCCAGCTCTTCTTACCGATATGTATTTGCTACAACTCTTAGAGGTTTGCTTCTCAGATGAAGTCACTATAACCTGAACAAAGTGTTCATTACTCTATCTGGGCGTTGTGTGTGCTTTTGCCTTTACTATCAGAATAACTGGGCAAACATTTTGACTCAATAATCTGTGTAAATCAGCGGTTCTCAACCTGTGGTTCAGGACCCCTTTGGGGGTCAAACGACCCTTTCACAGGGGTCGCCTAAGACCATTGGAAAACACATATCAGATATTTACATGACGATCCATAACAGTAGCAAAATGACAGTCATGAAGTAGCAACAAAAATAATTTTATGGGGGTCACCACACCATGAGGAACTGTATTAAAGGGTCGTGGCACTAGGAAGGTTGAGAACCACTGTAAATCATGTTTAATAGGATGAGTTTGCCTTTCAAAGTCCAGTATACATATGAATGATAAACCACAGATCACCAGGTCCATCCAAAAAACAGTAATTTATGGTCACCATATGTATCAAAATAACCAGAAAGAAACTTTGAGCTACCTTCAAGTACATAATATATCATCCTATAGGTAATATTCACCAGACATTCTCCATCTTCTCTGAGGAGAGAGTAGCATGCAGTGGGCTTATGCTCTTTAAAAGGAATTCAGGTGAGACGTTCCTCTCGACAATGACTTGTTGGGTATTAGAATTAGTTAATGAGGGAAACTATGTGATCTCCTTTGAAATAGAATGTAAAATACTATTCTATTTTGCTATTTAATATTATTGTTTACATTTATCAAAAATCTTGTTGAGAAAGACACTACTTAGGAAGAATTATTTTTTTGCAGAATGTGAAGTTCTTTATGGAGAAATTCTCCCATATTGCCCAGTTTCCTTGAGATCAAATAAAGACTGGAAAGAGCTACGTACTTCGAGCCTGTACAGTTGCCACCACTTCTGCCCCTATATTGTTTTACTAAATCATACTTCCTTATGGTGCTATCTCACTACCTAAGAAATCGGACTTATAGCAATGTCTCCTGCAAGGATGCTGTTGAGATTGTTTTCTGCTCCATCCAGTCTCCTGTTCACGAGGGCCCCTGAGAGAAACGACTTAGTAGCAGGGTACTTTGGCCTTCTGTAGTGATTAGTGTTTGTTGAATAGACACAGTGATCATAGAACTGCAACATTTCCCATGTTATGGTGATAACTAAAAACCAAAGATCCAACTTTGTGGTACACCCATGTGTACCCACACACATTATAAATATATTGCAGTAAATTTTCCAGCTTAATTTTATATCTCCATCCATATTATTCCTTATTTTTTACCTCTGTTTTTAGATTATGCCATTTTGTTATAACAATAGTACTTATAATAATAACAACTTGTGTTTATTGTATGCTTACTATCTGTAAGGATATAGACTCAAAGCTCAAGGTACAGCACTAGCTTAATTCTTACAAAATACTAGAAATTATTTTGTCCTTTCTTATATATAAAGGAAAAAAGATCAGCATAATTTAGGATTTCATTCAGTTATTAGGGGAGGAATTGAGATTTCTTTAAGGATAGGCTTTCAAGAGTAAGAACAAACATAAGAGGGCGAGTGTAGGTACCTTACATGGGTTATTTTAATTAAAATCAGGAACGTATGTCATAGCTACTGTACTAAGTACTATTATCAGTACTAGTTATTAATAATAAAGACTATTATTATCTTCATTAAACAGTTGAAGAAACTGATGAAGAGAGAGGTTAAGTCACTTTCTAAGCTCTAAGGTCAGTGTTGAGGTGAGATATGAACCCAGGTAGTTTAACTCCAGACTCCGGGAGGATAAATATGACATCATCTCGTTAGTATTTCATATATCCTTGTGAGGTAAGGGGTATTCACGTGGAAGCACCTGCCTTAGTGCATGTACACACGTACGTACCTACCATTTTCATGTTCTTATGTGGCAGTGATCTTGCTCAGTGCTAAGGTAAAAAGAATTTATAGAATGGAGTAGGCAGTTCTGCTGCCATCTGGGGGAAGGGCTGGATGACTTAAAATTTCCTTTCTGCCCCAATTCAACTGGGTTAAATGCTCCTTGAGGGCAGAGACTATGCAAATGTGCTTTGAGCAGTAATAAGCTTAAACTGCTCTTTCCTGACTTATTAGTGCCCCTTGGCTTTTTCATAAGTCCCAAAGCCAGACAACTTTCATGTTCCTGGTGTGCCTTTTCATTACCCAAGAATGACTTTATTTCCCTTGTAATGAACGCTGTTCTGCTCTCAGGTCACACCCATCGGTGTCTTAACCATTTGATGGCTACTCATTAACAGCTGTCTTCAGGTTCTGAACTTTTACCCTGTGTTTGAAGCTTTTGGCCCCAGAAGGCACTGGTGCATCTGGTTCTTGTTGACCTGCATTCTCTACAAATCTGGGCCAGGCCAAGAGAGTGATGTAAGTGAATTAGTACTTTTGGTTGCAAGTAAATCCCAATCATGTTAAGAAAAAAGGAATATATTATAAATCCACCAATATAGTAATATCATGGAAAATTCAAGTGAATTAATTTGGAGTTTTGGTCATTTCAGACAAAGGCCCTTCTGCATTTCTTACAAACTTAACCAGATACTCGCCAAACTGCAATAAACCAGTGTCAGTTAGCAAAAGAGGGAAAGGGGAAATTGCTTTGTGTTTGTTTGTTTGTTTGAGAAATAAAATGGAAGTTAATGAATCGAATCAGTGCTAGTACTTTTAGAATGCAGCTATCGGGCTAGAATAGAAATGGATTCTTTAGAGGTAAACAATTATGATTTAATCCTCATTCTATGGAATCTGCTACATCACGAGTAAGTAAAATGGTCCATTTGCCTTTAGTGGCTATTTCTTTCCTCTCATCTGCAGGGAGTGCATTCAGAAAGCGTGTCTTTGAAGGGGTCAGTACTTCTAATCACTGGAGAAGGAGTTGGCTCTTCTGAGAAACCAGCGATTCTCCTTAGCACCGGCTTCTTCATTACATGCAAAAGTCAAGGAGCGAGTATCCCACCAGTATCCAGGCTGCATTTCTCCAAGGGGACTGATGCACTGCCAGGGAGCCACATATTTAACAGCAGCGAGGACAAAGACCGGTCCCACTCTGTGACGTAACTGGAAACGTTCATTTGTGCCATCACATAAAAGCTGACAAGATCATAGGGAGATGGCTGTTTACCATGAAGGGCAGTTTAGTCCATACAGTGACACTGGGTGGGAGCAGGGACTAGGCACTCAGGCTGACTAGGGCCATCTCTTAACTCTATTGCTAACTACCTGTGCAGTCCTAGCAAGTTTCGTAAATCCTCTGTGCCTTTATGTCCTCTGAACAGTATTCACCTCATATACATGAAAGAACTAAACCTTTGTGTGTGCATAAAATACTTAGAAGTGGAGGAAGTGCTGCATTTGTGTTAGCTGTTACTATCATCAGTTAAGTCTTCGTGCAACCATCCTTTGAGTGCTGACCTCATTTCCATTTTCACTGCTTTTCCCTCCTGCAGATCCTCATCACCTCAACCATCCATCTAGAAGTCTAGGATAATTGCTGCAAAGTGGTCTCTCCTACCTCCGTCTTTCTGAATCAATCTTTCATGCAGATTCCTTGTTAATCTATTTGAAATGCCACTTTCACTTCTTTCAGTCAAAAATCACTTTCTCTAAGGTAAAGTTTACTTCTCTTGGCTTGGCACTTGAGACCCTCTACAGTTTTCCCTGCCTCATTGTCAACTTATATTTGCAACTTATATTCTTCTTTTCCGTGTGCCATAGGAATGGCTGTGTCTTTTGCAATGGTAGTAGAATGCAGAGAGGGGAACCAGCTGAAAGGAATAGGTACAAAATGGATATTCCTAATTTCAATTCAGTATATCAGAGCGTCTGAGGTTGGTTCTAAGCAAGGTCTGACCACATTAATGTTGAAGCCTGAGACCTGGCCACTCCTGTGGGACTGTGGAAGTCTCTGGATGGTGGGGCCATGGTCACCCTGTGACATGTACCTGCTCTAAAGCTACCCTGAGACATGAAAAGCTGGGCTGAATGGCATGCAATGGGTCAGCAGTTTCACTGAATGCTTTCTTGCACAGCAAGAGGCAACCACGTTAGCTGCTGTTATAACTCAGCCTGCATGTTATAATAACAAAGTACAATTTATAGCTTTAAGAAGTATTAAACAGAAATGAAGGCAAGCACTGCATTCCTAATGGGTTTTCATTTCTTTTCCTTTCTTCTCCTTCCTCTGGCCATCCAAAGCTGAACTTGTTTCTTTGTTTTTTGGTGAAGTGAAATGGATTCATTTTCAACTTGCACTGTGCTATCGTTTTTGATGGTATCCGTACATGGGGGGGAGGCAAAGATATTGATATTGATCTTATTTCTCATCTGCAGAGTGTATATGTAAATGCTGCGAATTGCATCTGTGTGTGTGTTTGTTAGGTTTTAGAAAATTTCATCTTTGGGAAGGGCTCCTCTCCAGGCTTCTTGCTTGTCTTTGTCTGCTCCCTGTGAAACTGATCAGGTTGCCAAGTTCTTACTGACATCAAAGCGGGCTCTGGGCTCAGATCATCTCTGTGGGAAGCAGAGGAAGAGGAGAAATAGCTCTTGCCCAGAGAACACTTCTCTGACTGAGTTCTAAGTAAATTCTCAGGCTTATCTGACAGTTTTTTCACTGGCCAGGCTCCTAGTGAAGTCAAATATTACCGCTGACGTCAATTGGTTCACGGCCAGGTTCTGGGCTAATGCTGGGCAAAATCTCAGGACAACAGATCTGTCCCTTTTGGATCTTGATTTTTATAGCTCCGTTTTGCATGATGTTCTTTCCAATAGCAATAAAAACAGTAAACAGATTACAAAGTACAATCCACCCATGCATACATTCCTTTCTCCTGAACCCAAATGAATACAATGCTAATCCTAACAAAGGTTAATTAATAGCACAACAGCAATTCTGATTTTTAAAAATATCCTTCTTCCCACAGGCTGCAGAACTAGGTCCTGTGTTTCCTAACCACATATTTCTTTGCACTTCCTCATATCACATGCAAATACTCTTAATTCTTCTCATACCTTCCATATAGAGATAGATGCAAGTCTGGGGCTGGCAAAACTGTGAAGTGATTTATCTTAATTTCTGTTTCCAGAATTTTACCACATTTGGATACATTCCTATGCATTTTGAATTTCTCCCTCATTTTGCTCAGGAACCCACCTGCTCATGTGGCTCCCTGGTTTTCTAGGGCCACCAGTGAGAAACAACAAAGGCTTATGCTATACACGTCTTTTACAATCACCCAAATATGCACTGCTTCTCATCCCCAGAGACCCTTACCAATTGATGGGCCATCATTGGTGACAATGAGTTTGTGTTTAAGAAGAGCTAACTTGGGAAAACTTTCCTGTATGTGAGGCAGTTTGTGGACTGGAGAACTATTTCTAGTTGCTGGTTTTGCAGAACACACTTAAACATACATAGGAAAGCCACATTTGGGCTCCAAATAACCCATGCATACGACAGACACACACAACCAGCCAGATAACCCAGGACCTTGCAGGATGTGGTTTATTTAAGAAAGCAATGAGGCATTTATCTGAAGTCTAGGCATAACCTTGATGTGGTTTCTTATTTCATGTGGAAGCAGAGAGCTTACCACCCCTGGAAACTCTGCTTAGAGTCTCTCCATCATGGATGTTCTCATTGGCTACACTGTGGAGATGAAAAAAAATAGAAACTGTACCTTGTTTATTTAGCAGATCCTCTGGTGTGTGTTTTAGGAATGAAAGCCCATCAATAATGCTTTAAAATATTAGGAAACACCTTTAGTTGGTATCGTCTCATGGTTTTTTATTTTTATAGTATCTCAAGGACTACCTATTAATCCTGTTTATCTTACAGGTTAGAGAGATAAGACCCGTTTGGTGGAAGACCTGAGCCTAGAACTGAGACTTGTTCTCTCCCAGGACCATACTCATTTGCTTTAGGAAAATCATGAATACAACCTATTCTCATGAGAATTCTTACAAGCTCTCCCCCACAACTATTTTTAACCCTTTGATGAAAAGTTTTGTGCTATTTAATATTGCATAACTCATTAATTTGTTTCTCTGAAAAGTTTGTGAAACATTTTGGAAAATAGTGTCAAATGAAAACAATGGAGCCAGTTACTGCACGTGACAACAGAAACGTAACCATACCCTTTGTGAATTCGTTGTTAATGCTTCATCCTTGGTTTCTCAAATGTGCTGGGGCTATCAGTGCATAAAAGTGAAAAAATGCCTTAATCTTGCAATATGAACTGAATGTTAAAAATTAACTAGATACTATACAATGCAGCTCAACTTTTATATGAGAAATAATATACATAATTACAGTGAGTACTAAACACTTCTGATGCTCTTATTAGCTATCTCTATATTTTATCCCATTCCCAAATTAACTTTACTCTAATCAGGCTAATGTCCCCATTTTCCCAAATTCACTTCTGGTGCTAAGATCAGGGCTATGTGGTCTTCTTTGAACTGTCTTTTCCTGACAATAAGTCATATGTATTTTCAAGTTCAAGTTCAAATTCTACCTCTCCCCCATTAATTCTTCTCTCTAGAAGTTATGCTTTTCTTTTCTTTAATTTAAACTCTGAAAACATATAATCCATACCACAAAATTTCATACTTAATTATATCCTATATGCTGTAACTTGCTGATTTATGTTCATCTAGCTGAAATTTGCATGTAGATTGTGAATTTTTTATGTAGACATTGTATGTATTCACTAGTCCTACAATACCCAGCACTATAAAGCAGAAATAGATTCCCAGTAACTACTTCTTTTGATTAACCTATGACTAATTAAAGGATTATGTGACACAAAACATAGACCTTTCTACTCAAAGTGTGGTCCATGCACCAGCAGCAGCGACATTCCCTGGTAGCTTGTTAGCAACTCAGAATCTTTAAAAATTCAGTGATTTATAAAGTTTGAGAAGAATACTAAGTTAGGAAAGAGGGACTTCCCACTGAATGCTGACCAATATGATGCAGGTGCATAACTCTTCTGGCTCAGCACTGATAGATGTTCACAGAGGAAAGTGATTCTTTAATATT
Organism: Lyroderma lyra; assembly: GCA_004026885.1. Taxonomy (NCBI): domain Eukaryota; kingdom Metazoa; phylum Chordata; class Mammalia; order Chiroptera; family Megadermatidae; genus Lyroderma; species Lyroderma lyra. Next base: position 108,493 of record PVJL010002419.1, read on the forward strand.
TGTAGTAATCAACTCATTAGAGAATCTGGTGAATGCTTCAGACCTTCTTTCAAGAAAATGAACATAGATATACACACACACACATAGTATTTTACATGTAATTTATGAGCTTAAGGAATGCATTATGCATATAAAGAGATGCTTTATGGTATTATCAATACTGTGTTAAGAGTCCCTGTGGAGAATCCTAAGTATACGAAGGTTAAGAATCATTTATTTGTCTGCTGAAGTGTGTGGTCGTGTGTGGTATATTTACTGTTGAAATGCAAGGGAGGTCCAATTGTTGTTCTTCTAAGGGGATAGTCTTTGGTATTTGTACTAAGTGTTTTGATAAGCAATAATAATTACATGTAATGCTGCTCCTACAGGTGAGGAGATCAATATTAGTGTGTAAAAGCTAATTTAGCCATGAAAGAGGCCTTCGTGAAATAGATTTCATTTATCTCAGTGATGCAGTTAAGTTTTGATTTAAGCGGTCAAGATTGTCTACCTAATTGTGTACTTAATTAAAAAAAAATCTCTCTTTTTTACCCAAGCAAAGAGCCATATGCCTTTCATGTAATTTTTAGAAGTCTTTTGGGATGATGATCTGAATTTCTCTTAATTATCAATTAAATTTTCTCCAAGTAAATTGTTAAAAGTTTAGATGAGCCCAGTTAAGGAGAACCTTACTCTACCAGCAAGAGTGAAGTTGGTTATTTTGTCTTCTTTATTATACAAAAAGAAAGGACCAGATATCTCAGATCAATGTTAAGTGGGGCTTATGGATGCTAAAAATAAAAGACATGAATTAAAGAGGCATGACCGGGGACATCAAAGAAGTGGCCTCTCTCTTTGGTATTGAGTCTAATAATACTAGTATAAAGATATTAAACCCATAGTTATGCTAAAAAGAGTGACAAATTTATGGCTACATTTATATTTTAAAACTATTATATATTCTTTATTAGTGCTTTTTTCTTGGGAGAACTAATATCCAAACATGTATTAAAGAAAATTTATATTTGCTTATCAGTAACATGTGAAATGGGGTTTATGCAATTCTGCCTATTTGGATAGGGCATCTGTGAGCACTCAGAAGATCCATAGCCTGATACCTTGCTATCAGTGAAATCCTAAAAGCAGTGTCCAAGAACACTTGGTGTTCTGCAAGTACTCAGAACTTCTCAGAATAGGTTATGCCACAGGTAAAACCAATAGTTTAACATGAAAGAGAGCTTTCACTAGCCATCCAAGCTTTAGACTTGCTACAAAGGGCTGGCTAGCAATATTATAACTAAGTGTACCAGATTACCTCTTTCATTATTAATCTCCAAAGCAAATTTTAGACTGTGTCACACTCTTCTTATTGAGATGCTGGGTGATGATCAGGGCTGAAAAGAAGCAAAACTGAATTTCACTTAAACGGATTCAATTGAATTCATTTGTAGAGCACCTAGTATATACCAGGGATACTTCTTGGTTAGTGGAGGAAAGAAGAGTTAGAAAAGAGAAAGGGTCAGAGTTTGGTACAATAACATATGTATCATTAAGAATTTTGTTGTCAAACTGGAGAAACAAACACATATATCCTAAGGATTAAAGAACTGATAACAACTGGAATTGTCAGCCATTGGGAAATTAAGTAAAATGAAGAAAGAAAGCTGTCTTATTGTTTCCTTTCAATATTTTATGCTGTTTCTTTCTTTTTCTCACCTTATTTCACTGGCAAAAAGGTTATCTTTTATAAGGATAAAAATCTTATCTAAAAAGTGAAATTCTATACAATATTACCCATACATCAGCAGGCTTTAAGATACCCTTGAAACAGCTGTGTTTTGTTTTGTTTTGTTTTGTTTTGTTTTTTATGTGGGTAGCTCCCCGGCTGGGAATCAAACCCAGGCCACAGTGTTGACAGCGCCGAAGCCTTAGCCACTGCACCACCAGGGAACTCCTGAAACAGCTGGTTTTATGGAGCCCCTGAGAGCGTGTCACTCAGGCAGTCATATCTCCCATAACTGAGGCCTTGCTAAAATGATTGAGAGTGGAAGTCAGGTGTGCAGCTGGGGATGTGAATTCCAAAGATGGCTTCTGAGAAGGTTATGGAGAAACTCAGTTAAGACTGGCCTTGCTGAACTTAGGAATCAGATGAAATTTAACTTTGGGGTGTTTCCAAAGATAGTCCTATTCTAAAATATGGCTAGTACAACTGGAAGGGAGAGGGGAAGGATGAGATATAACGGTAACCTTTCCATTTAAAAATTTTTATTCTTTAAAAAATTAGTTTTCATAATTTACCTAATTCTGTTTAATCAGGAAGCACTTACATGAAATCTAATATAGACCAATTTCATTTCTTATTGCCCTTTCCTTAGTGGAATCAGAACAGTTGTACACTGTCATGTTCAGACTCTTAAGCAAACATCTGGGTTAAGTCTCCAGAGTGGGATGATGTGACCTGACTTGTTTGGGATGAGGTCATTTTTATACATTTGCATCATAGCAACTCAAGTTTAGTCATATGCCAAAATCAAAGTGAAATGACCTTTGATTTCCCACTCAGTCTTCAGGGGACACTTGGTTTCCAAGAAGGGAATTACGTTGCCAAGAAAAGAGCCTTGACTTTTGCCTAATCTGCATAATGTCTTTTTAAGCATCACAGAAAATAAAGCAGGATTTGCAGAGAGCAATGACAATAGTAACGATGGTGATGATGCTACTTACGATGACAGTAATGCTCACTACTTTGAAATCAATATTATTGAAATAGAATTATTACAGCTATAGCCTCTATCATGTAAATCCTAAGTTGTTTTTATCTTTGTGACATGCGATTACCCAAAGCAACAATGGCACTTTGTGTAGAAGACCTGATAGATATTAGGACAAGTTTAGAGAAAATTTTGCTAGTGGGAATTCAATATATTCCAGCTATTTATTTATTTATTTATTTATTTATTTATTTATTTATTTATTACTACCCCTTGGGAAACTCGGCTTAGAATCAGGGAAGGAGAGAAAATTTAAGGGTAAAGTGTATACTCCTAGTTTACTTCATCCAAGAGGACAGCCAGAAAGAGAGATGGGAATGGCTCAATGGCGAGTTCGGACTATGGGTGAATGAATGAATGACAAATTTACAGGATAAAATCTAGAATGAAGAGAAAAGAGCAGTCATTTTTGATAACTACTTGTGAAACTGTAGAGTAAGCAAAAATGGTCTTTAAATTCATTTCTGTAACTAAAACATAAAATACTGTCTAGAGCTGGAAGGTATCTTAGAAATCATTTAAGCTCTCCTATTTTATAGAGACCAGGCTTTAAAGCTTACAGAAGTTAAATAGCTTGATGACTGTCATATGGTCACTGGCAGAGTCCAGGCAGGAATATATGCATCCTAATTCGCCTCTGACAGCTTTGAGAGGAAAGTGGGTTTTCACAGAGGCTTCAACTCTGTGAACAGATTAAGCAGAATGTGACAGATGGACTGTGTTTATTGCTGCTCTCACCAACATGTACAATTATTGAGATGTTACATGGTGTAAGGTTTAACATTTACTTGTCAACAGCTATTCTTTTATTCATTGTTTATTGTGCTGCTTGGAGAATGCTAAACATTTTGTAAACAATACAATTTATTTTCTTGAAAGGTTACCTAATCAAGTAAAATCACTAACTAGAGTTAAGACCTGCAGCTAAACTTTATTTTCAAAACAAATTCCTTTTTCTCTTTTGGTGGCTTGCTTCTTACTAGCCACATATAGAGATGGAAAAAGGTATGCATGCCCCACGGTGGTTTCTGTTTGGGTCGTGTTACCACAGCCTGAATTCTAAAACCTGAATCTGTCTTCTCCAGCATACTGGAAGATTCTCATGTAGTTAATGGAAATTTAAATGATTAATTTCTCTTTTGAGCTGATATCATTGATTTAAATGCCTTTAAAGCTGTGTTTTTGTTTCTAAGTTTGTGTCTCAGTTTTATTTCTAAACATATTTGTTCTTTTATCCTCCATGCTCTTGGCCTCAGAACAAAATAACTGCCACTGTTATTGAACCAAATATTCATCTGCCTACATTCTGTAAAATTCTTTTATTCTTTTTTAAAAACCTCAGTAAATTAACCACAGTGAATGTTTATTTGTTCATTCATTCATTCGTTTGTTTGTTTAATTACTAACTTAAGCACTGGCTCATTGTTAGGTTCAGTGTCACCTCTGGAGCTGTGAAAATGATGAGACAGGGTATTTTACCCAAGGAGGCTGAAGAGTCAGTGGCACAAAAGGTCATTGCCAGGAAGGCTGTAATTGCTCTCCTATGATTTTCCTTCTAAAGTCTGGCATAAACTCTAAGTACCCTTAATACCTCCTCATCTTTGGGATTTATCAATCATAATTTTCTCTCAGATGTTTTAACATATTTTTATTTCTAGCTTGCAACTCCTTAAAACAGGTTCTTCCACAAGTTTGCTACTTAGCTCTAGAAAAATATATCTATACTTCCCCATGACAGGATCCCAAGGCACACAGAGCAGGGGCCCTGGGTCTTTAATGCATGAGAAGGAGCTACATGATACTGATTTGATTCCACTAGGAAGGTCTCATTTGCTGAATCTCCCTTCAGCTCATTTTTGCTGTGGTGGTATTATATTCATGATGTATTCTGGCTAAGAAATTCATTTTGCTGAGAAAGGGGATTTTTTAAAAAATAAGACTCTTATATATTTCATCCTTTATAATAGATCCCATCTAGGAAAAAAAAAACGGAGGGATCAAAGGTAGGGAGAAGTACAAATTAATTCACAATAAGTGCTCCTGCTCTGTGAGGTTCTACTTCTTATCTGAGACGTGCAATCCTGACAATGTATATACAGTGAGAAGAGGGACTTTTCCATTTATTGAAATACAGTGGCAACTTAAGATTTCCAGACAATCAGCCAGATAAATTAGTTGTTATTGTCAAAGAGGTTTGCATTTCCTTTCTGCATTCATGAAAAGGACAGAAAAAAAGAGACAATTCCTACAACATGTTGTCATTGACCTATACTTGTAAGAAGGAAATTTCTTAGTAATTAAATTCAAAATTCAAAGGATTAAAACAGGTGAAGAAAAAGAAAAAATACCTTAATGCAATCTAGTAAAAGTTTAATAATAATTTATATTCTAAATAAGATTGAGCCCTTGATAACAGATGTCACCCCAATAAGTGTAACACTAAAAATGAATTAAGAAAAATAAGATTGAGAAGATTCAGGAATTAAGGTGTTGAGGAAAAAACTTATCACGGGACTTATAATTCTAAGGGGACAGGGAGTGAAGTGAGACATGTAATTCTTTCTGTAAAATGTAGACTTTGGTTTGAAATTTGACAACTATGAAAGGAGTTTGAACATAGGATTTTTTATGTGTGTTTCCCCAGCAAACAAGTCTTTACAATATATCTGAATATATACTAAGTCTGCACAAAAACTTAGAACTACACTGTGTGCTATACATTCTTGACAAGGCAGTATGATTGAAGAGATAATGAACTGTAATACCAAGGAATGAAATCTCTCTTGGGAAACAAAAATGCATCTGGAGATCTCCTATTTTCATGTATTAGCAAAGTAAAGCCTCTACGTGGTCTTTGGCAGGAGTTTACATAAACTAATGAATAAGGAATATGAAAGCTTATATTTCATTAGGCTGACAAGAAATCCATCACATTTGATGAACCAGTAAGTTAGATTAAATGCCAGGAGTTTCCCATGAGTACCCAAATCCGATCCACTTTTGTGCATAGGTCAGACAAGTACTGTGCTTGTAGTTGCTCCTCACGATGTCAATGCCTTAGATTTCACTGAAAAGCACATCCAGAAGCAGCATATTTACTCTTTTGAAAATCTGTGTATGTACATCTTGGCTAGTTTTTGAATTGTTTGTAGAAGCATCTTAATTGCTGCCTGGCTTTTTGGGCTCTTACTATCAGTTGCAAGAAAAACTTATCATTGGATTAACTATTGTTTTATCTCCTTAGCCTTCTTACAACTAGCACAGAATAGATATTTCTAATTCTACCTCATTTATTTTAGTGATACCTCTGGAAAGCAGCTAGATTGTATACACTGTCTTTCATTTGAAGATACATGTTGGGTGACTCCTCCCAGTTACATATACAAAGGGGCTGTTTTGAAGTTCTTTTTTCTCAGTTCTAGGGCCCAAGTCATACAATAGAATTTGGACATCAAATTTGGACAAAGCAGTATATAGGAAGAAACACTGAACTATATATCAGCTATTCTAAAGGAAATCTGCCTTTTTCCTACTTCCAGAACAAGGCATGTCACCTTGGCAGATTATATCATCTCAATTTATTATCAATGTCCTCATCTGCAAGGTCATTCGCTCCCTTTAACACCTGTTGTTTTAACAATACATTTTTTAAATGTTTGTTTTCTAAGTCTAAAATGCTATAAATCTGTATCATTACATAATTTTTTCTAATTAAAATGTTCTTTAATGAAAGAATGGTAATTTAGGGCCCATGAAAACCCTGATGGAATGGAGAGTGTACTTATTAGCAATACTAGAATAGTGAGTCTGAAATTCTTCCATGGTGTTTGCCAAGAATCTTAAAATGATATTATTAGAACATTAAAATACCACTTTTAACTCTGACCTCTGTAGGAAATCACAGTCATATCTCATTCAGGATTATTTGTGCTTTAAGTAGAGGATTTGTTGTGAATACAAGTGATTATAATAAAAGCTGTAAGCCAGGAAGAAATGACCATTGTAAATAGTCTCAGGTGTGTAAACTTAGTCCAAGATTATAAAATACAGACTGGATTCTAACCTCTCCTAGATGAATATCTCAATTTTTCCTTTTTAGGTACATCTTTATACTTCTCAGTACTTTGCTCATCAAATACTAATTGAATACAGCATTGATTACATGCAAGGTTCAGAGACATGGATGCTGTGTTAGAGCAGAAATATTGCTGTACGTGCACATTAGATTTTGTTGGCCATGGTTGACTGATGGGTGAAGATAAATCTTTAGAAAGGTTGTTTAGAAAACTTCTGCGGAAGTGGCTGTTTGCAAATATTTTAACGTCTTAATTTTGTGTTAAATTAACTATGCACTTTGAAAGTTATCACGGTGTCAGATGATCTGCTTGGGAATAAAATTTAGACAGGCACTACCCTATTTTGCTGCCATGGAAAGTCTGTCTTTATAAGAACTCAGAAGAAAATAGGACTGCTACATTCTTAAAATAGTCCAAGGGAAGTCATTTATGATGAAATATTATATAGTATTGTATATTTCTGACAGTAAATCGGTTCCCTCAAACAGGAAACTTTTTTAAATTTAAGACTATTCCAGCTTATTCCATTCTCATGGAAATATATTATAATTGCTTAGTAACTCACCTGCCATGGTTTTCTAAAATTAGAGCTGGTTACCAAGTTATTGTAAGCCATCTTAGCTTCTTCAAGCTAAGTCTCTTTACCTTTCCCCAGTAGAAATTTAGACCTAAATTATCAGCCAGTGTTGATGAAAAGTCTTTTTGGAAGTTTCCTTTATCACATTTTAATACCGATGAAGTTTTTAAATATGTCTTTTCAAGACAAAATATATAAAGGTGCATGGAGGTAGTAGGACAGACAAGGAAAGGTAATTCACTCACAAGATATTTCAGAGGTAAGTGCCAAAAGAGAGACGAGGTATCACTGGAAATGCCTGTACCTGAGGGTGGTTCAGGAAGGCAACTGAAGTCACTAGACACACATGTGTTGGAAATTTGGTGTAGACTCTAGACCAGTGGTTCTCAACCTTCCTAATGCTGCGCCCCTTTAATACAGTTCCTCATGGTGTGGTGACCCCCATAAAATTATTTTCGTTGCTACTTCATAACTGTCATTTTGCTACTGTTATGAATCGTAGTGTAAATATCTGATATGTGTTTTCCGATGGTCTTAGGCGACCCCTGTGAAAGGGTTGTTCAACCCCCAAAGGGGTCGTGACCCACAGGTTGAGAACCGCTGCTCTAGAGGCTGTGTACAAGCTAGTCCCTATGAGTAAATTCCTTAGGCATCTATCACCATTAAACTCACAATATAACTCAGTGTAGTGGGGATATATTAATGGTTTATATAGGGCTTTTTCATGGGTTGTTCTAAGGGCAATATGAATGCAGTAAAATGATACATGATAGAATTCTGACCCAATTTCTTTTTATTCCCAAATACAAATATTTATTGGATATTCAAATGAATGGTAGTAGAGAGTTCCTTAATTTAGGACTAACTACCAAAGCAATAAACATCATTTTAAAAACCCAGAACCTGACAGTTTTTTTATATTTGTGGATGTTCTTATGAAGTAGATACATTTTATACCAGTATTCTTGAGATTTACTTGTTCAGATCTTTTACTATTATGAAATACTATATTCAGAAAGATGAACTATTGTCATCACAATGAAGAAAAAGCAGAAATTTTCTCTCAGTTCTTTTCCTTGACCTCGGTGGACTGTTTTATATTCTCAGGGCTTCATTCTCAGGACTAGAGTGGTTATCCATACTGTCACTTGGGGGTGTGATCCAAAGCTGATTCTTGGCAGCTACTGGCCTAGTGTGACTGTATATTCCTGTTTGTTTCCTGGTTATGTGTTTTGTACCACTGTTAATCATTCACAAAGCACTCTTGGACTTGTGAAAGTGGCCTGATTTGGATAATAAATGATACAGTACTGATTAACATAGTTTCCTTCCTCCTCTTCCCTACTGTGGATGACCTCCTATGTGAGGCCAGGTCAACTCCTGAAGGACGAGGAGAGGGTTCATTATAGCAGGTTTGACTATATGAGAAGGTTCTGTCTGATAACCAGCATTTTTTATCCTCTTTGCCATCATCAAGTTAAGCTGAGTTCTGATACAGGACACAACACTTGGGATTGAAGTTCGTCATTGGCAACATTCTTGAATGAAGAGAGTGCAAAGAGATGAAGTCAAAATAGGAATTTGGTAAACACAGTAGAGAAAGTAGGAATGAGGCAGATGATGGAAAGATTTGAAAGAAGGGAATGAAGTAAAAATAGAACACTCCAGAAATATATGAGTAGGCACCCTATGAAGAAGGCAAACAGTAGAATTGCTTTTCCAATATTTTTTCCACTGTCATTTTTCTAATGACATTTTTCCTTGCACTTTCCAAATCAGATATAAGCAGGTTATTACCTGCCCCATCGTTTTGTTTCTTTCTGCAAGGTCTTTGCTCTGGCACTAGTGTACTTATTTATTCTTTGGTCCTGTCTCTTAGTTTAAATTTTCTTCAGATTCTATTATACAAATCTCTGTCTTTCTTAGGGTCAATGGAATAAACTAATTTGCATAAAGATTAGAATGGCTTAATGAAAATAAATGTGTATTTTTAATAGAGGCTTTCAATGTTTTCTTAATCCACTAAAGAATGTATTATGTGGGGGGGGGGGCATTGGAAGAAAAAAAGGGAAAAAGATATTTGGAGTCACTGGACTGTTGACTCTTTCATTCTTACCCAAAGGCCTCTTCATGCTCCACATACAAGTACTCATAAGACAAGCTCATGCTATTGTTGAGTTTTGATGTTACAATATTTTTTTTCTCAAAATACAAATAATTTAAATTATTATTATCCATTTCATTGTATAAGAGTCATTCTCTCTCCCTACTCTGTCTAGCTTTGGAAAATGTTTTACTCTTCCCACTGTGTGCCTTGATTTCATAATATTAGAAGTGAATACAGCTCAGTTTGTATCATTGTAAGGCTGATTGTGAAGTTATCTTAATATAGGGTTTACATATTAATGTTCATGAACTTCTAGAATTCTAGTCTCTGAACATAAGATCACTAAATGTATATTTTTTCTTTTCAGACCCTATTTTGATCATTTCTTTTCTGGATTATAATATACAATTTAAGGAGTATTAAAAACAGATACCTTTTTCAACTTGATAATGCACTGTAGAATTGTATGCCTGAAACCTATGTAATCCTTGCTAACAGATGTCACCCCAATAAGTCTAACAATAAAAATGAATTTAAAAAAAAAAAACAAAAACAGATACCGTTTTATAGAAGCATTATATTAAAGTGAACTTTCCCCCAATTAGTTGTATGAACATGGTATGGATTATCAGGAAGCAAATTTGGCTGAGGATCAGGAGGTCTGATTTCCCATCACAACTCTCATGTGTTTGTCATGTGATCATTAACTGATATACAAACACACAACAACAACAAAAAACAAAAAAACAAAAAGCTTACTTTACCTGTTTACTTCCCCATCTGCTAGTGGTACCTCCTTTATATTTTCCTGTGCATTTTGTAATTTTCCAATAGAAAACCTCTATGATATCAAGTAGCGTGGTAGTCTATATTCCTTTGTCTCCCTTTATGTTTCCCTCAAAGTCATGGCAAGATGTTTCTTTTTCCATACCCAAGATTTATATCAATTCCAGGCATATGGCAAGCACATAATATTTATTAAATTAAAGACTAAAAATCACAGGCAAAATAACCACTCTCTGCTATGCATTTCTGTTCTCATCTACAGATGAGGAATAAGTAATTTCCTCTGACTATTCCTAATTCATAGGACAGACTGAGTGACTCCATAAAGGAGGTCTCGTCTTCTTAAGTGGTCTTCTCGAACTCCCTTCTCTGCCTCTGTCTCAAGTCACTCTCTATTCCTTTCCCCTGTTTTATTACCTCTTTAATTTTTTACTTCCCCACTGGAATATATTAGCTTCATCAGATGGGTACGTCATCTGTTTTGGTCTATTCAGAATCTGTTGTGCTTTTTAGAGAGACACATGCTAGGTGCTCAATAAATATTTCAGTGAACATTGGACTTCCATATGTGGCACTGGGAGACTCTAACTCAATATATGTTAATGCCTCCTATTTTTTGTGACAAAATTGCCATGAAAATGCAAGATGTTTTTATCATCATGTGACTTCTCTCTTGTTTAAACAAGAGAATCTATGCTAAATGAAAAACAGATTTTATTTGAGGCTAATTTTATCTTATTTAAATCTTGTAACTATTCTTCTTTTGAAAAACTGAGAATATATGAACCTTTTAATGTGCAACGTTTTATTTTCTTGAAATTTCTCAGATTCTTTCTCAAGGGACGGAGTAATATTTCTTTCTTTCTTTCTTTTTAATTCATTTTTATTGTTGGACTTATTGGGGTGAGTCCTTAAGACTTTCTTGAGTCCTTAAGACTTTTTTCCAAAGTTAGAAGGTACTTTTTAATACAAGAAAAATATGTCTGCGTTGCAGGAATTAAATACATGTGTATTTTTATTCATTTTGAGGATCTCAACTTGATGGGTAATTGTAACATTGGACTGTGGTATGAAGGAAGTTTAGGGAATAACACTCAGGTGTAGGTGATTTCACGTTTCTTTAGTGTTGATGTTCTGTGAATCTGAATGCCCACGTAATTTGTAGAATCATAAATGCAGAGTCTGCTCTTAAAAGAAGATTTTTTTAATATTGGGCCTTTTGTGCTCTCTGTGTTTTAAGAACATTTGTGTAAAAACTTACCATCATAGATGTGCGTTGATTTGATGCTGCCATCAAGCTGTGTTTGACCCAGTCATTTCTCATGTTTATTTTTCACACCTAATCAATGAGGATGGTGTTGAAAAAATGTGAACATGAATATCACAATTATATACATATAGTATTATAAGAGAGTTGGTCATCTGCATACTTAGGAACAGAATCACTATTTGTCTATGCATAATGTGGGCTGCAAACAATGTCTACAGGGAGCAGGAGTTTTGTAGTCTTTTTGCAATATTATTTAATTTTATATAGTCATTTTATAGGTTATTAACAGAAAGCAACCTCCAGTGTCTCCTCCCCTGAAAATAAGAGTTGTTAGAAAGCTTTTAACTATGGATTTCATTAGGAGCCAGTTGTTTAAATCCAACCAGGAGACTTTATTCTATTATGCTTCACAAAATCATTCAGAAGAAAAACTTTTAAGACCAAGTTGGGGAAAAATGGGTGGAGCCCAGCCTCAAACAGTTATACTTCTGTCAGCTGCATGCTCTTACATGTGGGTTTGTTTAATGCAAAGGGGAAATATATTTAATAAATATTCAATAAAAGATTCAACAATGGATACTACACAACTCATTTCCCACGTTCTATGCCTTAATTGACTTAATTGAGCTATGTGAAATATATAATATCAAATGGCCATTTAAAAGTTTATTATGCCAATGGTGGATATTTACTCATTGCTTGAAGTCAGGTCTCTATAATGAAAAAAGTTTAGAACATAAGAGTGTATTGTAATTCAAGCACACTTTAACTTACCTTCTCAGATTCTGGATTAATTTTGAGAGCTGCTGATCTGGGTAGCACCAAAGAGGTTAAAAATCGAACACATTACACATTTAAATGTTATTATTGTCACTGTTGCTGAATCATGTGGCATTTTCTTCATATACACTAAAAGTTAACTGACCTCATAGATTTGGCCTTGTCAGGTATTCAGCATATACGTTGTCAGAACTTTATGTAAAATATAAAGATTCATATTTAAAATTAGATTTCTTTTTGTCTTTTAGAAAAATACAAGGAAAATTATTCTTAATACTACATAGTGTGAAGGTATATTTAAAGATTAGTATCCTTTATATTTAGTTGATTTTCATATTATGAATATATATGATGTAATTTTTGTTTTTACTTTTCATGTCAAAGTCAAAATAAAACATGATATTTTAATAAAACATAAATGTGGTAAAAAAAAAGTTTTCCTCAGTTTTTATTATCACTTTCAGTTAAGCTGAAAGTCAGGATGCAAAAATTCCAAATATTCAGAACCTGAGATAATTTTATCAATTTGGAAATAAAATTTGTAAATAGGTCAAGAAAAAGTATTCTTTGCTCTAAATTTTGGAATGGTAAAAGTAAAACAAGGTTACCTTTATTTCTTGAATTTCATCAATACAAAACCTATCCTGGGGTTAAATGTTGGGCAGAGGGTGGCCTATATGTATATGATTATTCGTATTTATTTTTCAGATAGTTTCTTTGGTCTTCATACAAAGAGAAGAAGCTGGTCTGTGTAAAGCAGTATCTGTTAATTTTGTTCCTCTGATATTTTAAGTACAAGGCATATTATAAACAAAAGAAATTTTAACTTTTTTCAAATTCAAGGCTTTTCTATATGGGCCTTCTAAAAACAATGTGAAACTGACAGCAGTGCATATTTGAGAGCCAAATTTATGGGCTAGATTTTGTAAGTTTCATATTTTTGTTTGATGCCTTAAAAATGTATGTGTGATGTATATACTAAAATTTCATATTGTTGCATTTAAGTGAATTTCATATTTTAAAGGGGTTTTATGAGAAATCAAATGAGGTAATTGCTTGAGAGGGTTTTGAACTTTGGGCAGTAAAATGTGAATGTAAGGTGATACCGTCACCTTCATGTTTGTATGTAGGACCATTTTCAGTCTTCTCCCTGCCCACATTGGAGAGCTTCTGTTTCTCACAGTATACCGAGCCAGTATTTCGAATTTTACATGTATATGTAATTTTCCCTAGTGACTGTTCACATCATTTTTCTGAGAAAACTAGGCAACAAGAAAAATAAAGTTGTATTATTTTTCATGTTCTTTCTATGCTATGGCTTTTCTTTTATTAGAATAAAAGGTGTTTCCTTAAATTGTACAGAAACCAACTTGACATAATATTTTAATATATTTGGCAAGTAAAAATAAAACATTTTCCCTAATTAAACTAGTAGACATAGGTCTTTGGAGTGAAATGCTAGTAACCTCCTAAAGTCTTAGAAGTAAATAATATATTTCTCATGAATCAAGGAATGTGTCTCTAAACGTTAAACGGTGATAATTTCTATTTTAAACACCTGTAGACTGAGATAAAAAGTGGTTCCGAATCACAAATAAAGTAATTCCATCAAGCACATAAAAATTACCTCCTTCTTTTAAAATTATAGTTAAAATCAGTAGGGTTTAAAAGTATGTTTTTCCTTCGAAGTTAGTGTTTTTAAATATTTGGTGTAATGATCTTATGGCATAAGGTAAAGTCTATATATATCGATCAATTCTGATAAAATAAGCATTCCTTTCTTTAGGGACACTATCTAGAATTCATTTTTTGTACTTATAGTCTGTTTAGAATTCCATATTTTATTATATAATGCACTTTTGAAACTTACGTTTCTGAACTATCTTTGTTGGTAATGACAAGTTGGTCACTACATTAAATTCATGCCACTAAGAAACAATTTTAAAGAATTTAATATCTAGGTTGTAGAATATTCATTTTCTTATTCTATCTTGTTAATGTATGCAATCACCTACCGAAAATAATTAAGATGATTACCATTGCTTAGAAATAGTAATAAGCACAAATAAACTAAGCTTCATAGTATAATTTGAGAATGGTTCATTTTGTTTTTTCCACTATTAACTGGATCTTCATAGACTTTTTTTAAAATTCAGGGAACTTTTCTTAATATTTGAAAAAATAGTATATTTTAAACATTAATCATAAGATTCAATTTAATGCTTTTAAGACCATAGCAAGCAAAATTTTCTTAGATTACTAGTGCCAATATTTTAATTTAATGAGAAATGAAAAACTACTTAATTATTAAAATCCTGTTGTTTTCAAATATCAAGTTATTAACAATGCCTTAGGTTATGTTTGGATATACACCTTGTCCTTTTCTTGTGTTTCTAACATTTGCTGCTTTGCCATTATAGTGGGTCTTAGAAAACATTTTAATGGGAGCAAATGTACTTTTATCCCAGAGGGCTAGACTCTTACGTAATACATTACATTGATTTTCATTTTGGTCAACTGCTACATGGTGCTTAAATATATCCTTTACAACGAGTGACTCTTGACCAGAGCGAAATAGCAATTCTGTGCTGCTGAATTTACATTTTTTATGTCTTTCAAAAACATCTTCAGACAAAACTAGTAATATGTAGGTCTATAATAAAATTAAACACATTTTTGTGAAAAAAAGCATTGAGCCATGTTTTAAGTTGCCTGTATACCAAATCACATGCATGATGACGAATGCTGTTTAGCACGTATGGGAGCTAAGCTTCAGAGCCAATTTCGACAAAGGTATTGATTGTTCAAATTAGGTTGGAGAATGTTTTAAAAATGTATTCTCATTAGAATTTTAAATATCTCATAGCTAGTAGCTATCACTAAAATGACAGATATTTTGAGGATTCATAGGCCCACTTACTATTAATTGAAATGCCATTTTCTTTTCCTGCAGCATTGTCCAAATTGCCTTTCATATCTTTTCTTAACCTGGTGAAGAAACCTTGACCATAACTTTTAAGTTGTAACATGGGATCTTCAACTGCTGAAGAGCTTCCTTCTGAATACCTTAACAATACAATGTGTGTCATAAAAGCCTCACAATGAGTAAACAGTTACGTCTGCTTTGCCCTTCTCCCCATTACTGAAATTGGGTAGATCATTATCAGGGCCTAGGGAAAGAACATCACGTTTGATACTAGTTCTGCCATTTTCAGTGAGTTATGAAGAAGAAAAATTAAAACTGATGCACTTTGAGAATTTTAGGGTACAGTTATATTTGACATTGCAATCTTTTAATGACCTGAATATACTTTTCTGCTATCCTACAATTCTTCCATTAAGAAATATGGACATACCTCTGAATCTTTTCATTAGCTTTCAAGAGTTGTTTCTTAGAAGTAGAATCGCATCTTTAAAAATCTCAAAGCAAATTTTCTTTTACTTTTAATAAAGCATGTGCATTAGACCTTCTAAATATAAATGTCAGTGTTTTTTTATTTTACTATATACTAACCTTACTAAAGATAAGTAGTAATAAATAAATAAAAATTAATGAATCAAAACTAATTTCAAAAAAAATTATGTAGTGAAAATGTAAAACACTGTGTTAAACACAAAAATGTTGCATAGATATTAATCAGATTTTATTAATTTGTGCATAGTATAATTATTGATGAATTTCTAGTTCTTCAGTTTATTCTTTATTTTACATGATAAAGAAGGTGTAGATTTTTGGGGGCAGGGTTTATAAAAAACAAATTTAAATAAGACTAGTTAGTTAATGGACAATCTGATAAAACTTGTTGACAGTTCACTGAACGTACTGCGTCATGTAAAGTTATTGTCAATATTATTTAATTTCAGCAAGTCTTTTAATTAATTGCAATTTTTCTATTATAAATTTTAGAGTATTACAAGTTCATTTTTTTCCCTCAGTTAACACCAGATATGGAAATTGCCCACATAATTTTAATTTTTCTGCCTCTCAGAAAGAGGAAGGACAATAAATGATAGAAAATAATTATTATTGCAGAATTTTAAAAAATTTCCTTTAGAGCTTATATTTTAAAACTGGTGTCTCATAAAATGTCATTTTCAAACTTCTTTTAACAGTTTTATTTATAAAAACACATTAATATTTTCATAATTTTGTTTATACAATAATCTTTATAACTTAACACACAGATTTAACAAATTAAAATACAACTAAATACTTCTTATGAATACTTAAAAATTAGATCCCTAAAAGAACTGTCAAGAAAGAAATTATGTACTAGTACCCTCAAGTATCTTGACAGAAATTTACATATATATCATGTAACTTCCATAAATGATCATTTACTTTTTCAAATGTATCCTATTTATGCTATTTAAAACAAACATGGATTGCTTTTCTTTTAAAATGTACACTTCCTAAAAAAATTTGAACACTTTATGAATTGTATTATTCACTTCACCCCCACCCCTGCCCTTGGGTTTAGAAGACAAACCGTCCATGTAAATGTAATTGAACTTTCCATCATTTGATTTTTCTATATCATGTGCATTCTTTGGTAATTTGAGAAAATGTTTAATTTAGAAAAACCTATCAAATGGTAAACTTTTGTTTAAACTTTTAAAAACAAAGTTGACCAATGATAGCACTTAGGAATTGCTTTGAAACTACTACATTGCCTCTTGTGAGCACTCAAAATGAAATAAAATGAATTTTCTCTAGGGCAACATAACTAATCATGTATTGGACAGATGAGGTGATACATATTTATTCCAAGTAATTCCATATATACCTTCCATGTTATTCCAGTTGCTTGAACATGTTATTTTCATAAAATGATGTAGTTTTCATAAAAGTTGTGAATTTATTTTCCCACATTTCAAGGTATCCCAAAGAAGGCAACAAGTACTATGGCAGGCCTAAAAGGTAGAATTTAAATGAAAACATGCTTACTAGTGATTTTGGCTTTATGATAGCTGTCATTCTGAAAATTTCAGACTATTTAAGCATTTTGGAAACAAAATCATGTAATCTGCATTAAAGTTACTTATTATCTACAAATATTCTAATATGTTTTCCTTATAATTTTAACTTGTACATTTGAAATCTTTATGTTCTCAATAAAGTGCCACTTCATTGGTAATTTATTAGTGTATATCTTTGGCTATCGCTATAGGAGACCCATCAATGATAGTATTAATTTGAAAATAATACTCAAGATATGACAAACCCAGAGAACATGAAAGTGCACAACAGAGGTAACTTTACATTGCCATAAACCTCTATATGCCTAAACAATGTCAAGGTCTCAGAATTAGGTATCCTAATTGGCTAAGCTCTTTGATTTGGTTATCCTGTCACTCTTTGAAAGAGTGGTTCTCCAGTGCTTTGTGCCTTCTTACACATTTTTTTTTTCATTTCTGTCTAGACTATGTATTTAGACTACTGATCTTCATAATGAAAAAAATCCACAAGAAAACTAATGTCTGATTCAGTTTGTACATATTTTTAACATATTGATAAGTGAATACAGAATCTAGAATTCTTTTCATGATAAAAAAAATACCCAGTATTGTAATAATCTATAAAACCTTCCAAAATCTTTAATATCCAGAGAAACACTATTTTATAATAAAAGTTAATGCATAAAATAAAAACAAATTGAGATGCCAATTAAATGAGCGATGGGTATACATTTTTAAAGCCATTCAATTTATCTTAAATGAAGCAGTTCTTAAAAGGGACAGATTACAAGGAAACTAAAAGTGCTAAGAGTTCCTTTCTCCCCACAGCCTCTCCAACCCTTATTATTTGTCTTGTTGATGATACCCATGCTATCAGGTGTGAAAAGGTACCTCATTGTGGTTTTGATTTGCATTTTCCTAATAGCTACTGAAGTTGAGCATCTTTCATAAATCTGTTTGTAGGTCTTATTGGAGAAGTATCTGTTCAGGTCCTCTGCCCATTTTTTAATGTGATTGTTTGTGGGAATGTAACAGCCACTGTGAAAAACAGTATGGAGATTCCTTAAAAAATTAAGAATAGAAATACCATACAACCCACCACTCCCTTTTTTGGTTATCGATCCAAAAAATCTGAAAACATTTATCCGTAAGAATACATGTACCCTTAATGTTCATTGCAGCATTGTTCTCGATGGCCAAGGCATGGAAACAACCAAAGTGTCCTTTGATAGGTGATTAGATAAAGAAGACATGGCACAAATACACAATGGAATATTACTTGGTCATAAGAAAAGATAAAATACTGTCATTTGTGACAACATGGATCTTGAGATTATGATAAGCAAAATCACTCAGAAAAAATTGAGAATCATATATATGACTTCAGTCCTATGTGGGATATAAAACTGAAAGCAACGAATGAATAAAACAAAGAAAGAAACAAAAACTCAGACACAGACAACAGTTTAGTGTTTCCAGAGGGTATATGGTGATGGAAGAACTGATTCTGGGCGGTGAGTACATGATGTACTATATAGACAATGTATTATAGAAATGTACATTTGAAATCCATATAATTTTACTAACCAATGTCACCCAATAAATTTAATAAATATATTTTTTTGATTTTTGCTGCAGGAGCTGGAGAAAATAAATAAATTTAAAAAAGTTTTAAGAAAAGGTTTTAAAAGTTCACAGTTAAGACTTGTTTATGTTCAGAAACAATTACTTTGGTGATTATTTAAAGCTTTAAAATTATAAGCACGCTCTTAAGACAATGAACAATGGTTACATTTAGCGATCTGCTAGAACATATGCAAATCGGTTTCATGAATTTAAAAATTGAAAAATGAGGTTTAGTTCTCTAATTTAGATTGAACCTTTGCAGTGGATATAGAAGCAACATTTTCTAGAATTCATAGTCAAACTTTATCGGAAGTTCAATCTCAAAGGTTTTCCCTTCAATGGCAGTGATGACACAATCTAATTGAAACTAGTTTACTGAGTATTTGTCCTTCTGAATCATAGGGTTTTATTATTATTATAAAAAAGTAGTCTAAATGCAAATAGTTCTGGTAATTTTCTATATGTTCTGACTACTTGTGTATAAACACCCGCCTTCCCTCCAAAAACCTAAGAGTTGTGTCTCCTGAATGGTGAATTTATGAGAAAATACTTTGTACTATGAACTTGAACCCCACAAAATATACTCTGTACAGAACTGACTGAAGGTTTTTATTTTTTATCCTATTTTGGAAAATGTGATGGTTAGGCTTTGACTTACTAGATTCAAAACAGTTCATTTAGTTTTTAACTTTTAAAATGAGATGTTAATTTGTACCCTGCTGATACTTTTTAAAACTGCAATTCAAATCTTGTCTATGCTTTAAACCGTAGAAGCAAAGGTTTATTTTATAGTAACATTTCAGCATGGATTATTCTTACTAAAAGTCGATGAACTTGTCCTAAATCAGAGCCTTTTCAACATTTATGTTCTAAAAAAGACAAAATATGTAAATGCCATAAAATAATAAAATCCAAGGTGTTTTGGTGAATATACTGAAGTATTTCTAATACATTACTTTATATACTAAGGACTTGATCTATATTAATATTTAGAAAAAATGATATCTTTAAAATATTAAAAATTTGAGAATTATTTTGAAATGTAGGTTATAATAGTTTCTTTAAAGAAAAACAATAATGTTAAGTACCCATCATCTTAAATACTGAAAATAGACAGTATTCTTATTATTGACCAAAAGCTGTATAAATGGATAAGCCAATGAATAACACTCTTCGAAAATGCCCAATTTTCCTATGCTAGATCATTCAAAATGTTTTACTAATAAAAACAAATTGGTAAAGTCAAAGACTTCATTATAATTTGCATGCTCTTTGTAGTTCAAGAGGATTAGAAGGTTCAATTGAGTCCTTAAAAGCTTAGCATTTCTCCTCAAGCAGAATTACAACTTAAAAAAAATCTGTATCAATATTTATTCTAGTACATGTCTTCTCCACAAATAAGGTTTTATAAAATGGGGACTGTACATTATTTAATAACAAAAGTAGTTAACCATATTTTACCCTAAAACATTATTATTACTCAATATGATTATAAAGTCACAATTCAAGGAAAATGTATTTTATATAACAATTTTAAGCATAATGTTTAAGTCACATTAAAAAAAAATCAAGACAATGTGGTTCGTAAGAGTCCTTAGTTGTTCATTGCTCTATATAAATTGATTATCTGAATCCAATAATCTTTTGATTATCAACCATTTGAATGTATGATTTCACTTATTTGTTGCTCTTTTATCCAATCCTAAGTTAAAGCTGATGCAAATTGGTCTTTACTTAAAACCAGTAGTTAAGTGATGTGATTTTGGGAAGAAAAGAAGTGTTTTCATAAAAAAATCTTTGATCATTTCATAGAGGAAAACATACTTAAATGCTAAAAATACCTGACCTTTCTGAATAAATGCAGACCTACCTTGATTTCCACAATAAGCCTCTATTAATTTCCATGAGACAATGTTTTCACAAATGTAAGGCAAAACAGATGTTAAATTACTTAACAGAACTCATAATTTAAATAATTAAAACTAATTTCTGTTTAAAGCTATTTGCAGATTTATTAGAGAAACAAATACAAATATGCATTTCTACAGAACTGGTTTTTCTTTTTTTTCCAAAATGAGCTTATAACTTGTTCCACAGTTTTTGCTTGTTTATATATCTATGGTAACCCAAGTATTGGCTTCTGTACCACTTGTAATGAGACAATTGCCCTTCCATTGCAATTATAAAAAACTATTAAAAAAAAATTCGGCACATACACGTTAAATATTTTTCCTTAAAAAAATAATCTAATCAAAATATTGAATACTTTAGATTTAAACAATATTTTATTTACAAATCTGATTTGATGTACTTTATTACACAAGGTAATGCTTCAATTTTCAAAAACAGTTTTCTTTTATAGACCAGTGGAATGACATCCTATCTAGTAATATGTACTACACTTCATTTTTTTTTCAAAATTAACATGACAAATTTCTAATACTTTCATTGTTTTGAAAAAAAAGTTATTTAATTGGGGCACATATCTGATGGAACAAAAAATAACATGCAGAATTCCAAAAAAATCTGTTAAAGTAATATGATACTTACCCTTCATGTAATAAGACATCTATGAAC